>JACTOM010000930.1:1714565-1782779 GCA_015832385.1 Elymnias hypermnestra | reverse complement strand
TGCGTGTGTGTTTTTGCAAATATACTAAACCTTAACCTAACTATTTATTAAGCTGCTGTTAATAATAGATGTTCTGTTTTTATATAATTTAATGTTAATAAAAATTGTGTGGTGGATCGTTTTACTTCTGTACGTATCTATCTCCATATTTTATGGAGTTTATTATTATTATTATTATTATTAGTTACTATGGAAATAAGGCGTGTACTAATTAGAATAGGGCAAAACCCTCGTAATTTTAGATTGTAAGTCGTTCTTTAATATCATCATTAGCCGTATATTGAAGCGATATATGGGAAAAGGCTGCATTTGAAGATTCAAATGTGAAATGGGTACAGTTTAGCGGGTAACACCGAGGATATCAGTTAGTGGATTCATAATATCGAAGCGAAATAAATTTAACAGGGAAATGACGCATCCAGGAGACGCAGTACACATCCAGAGCGAAACAAAGCACCGGAATGTTTTATAAAAGCGCAATATTTCATTTAATTCCTTGGAACGACAATTTGTCATCGTACGTGTGACGCGGTTCACAAATTATTTCACAGCTTGAAAACACCTGAATCTTATACATCGGAAAAAATATATTTTATTAAATTTTGGTGATTTTTCTCTCCATCTACAGTGACAATCGACATCTAAAGTAATGTTATAAAGAGATAACATTTGTGTTTCTAAAACTATCAATAGAAATTTTAACAAAAACAGAACCGCCTTCAATACAAACTTACAAATATAAAAACTTGTAAAAATTTCAATTTCTTTTTTTGATTTTTAGTGAATCTGAAGTAAACTAACAAATTTGTCTCCATATATGAACACTTTAACGCGTTTCTCATGAGATAACACCGTTTAAATGAAACAACTTTACAAAGTTAAATTTACATTAATATCGCCACACCCGGGATCGAACCCGAAACCCTTATACCACCGCTTCACAAACGAAAGGTCATTGCCATTTGCTTACAGACAGTTATAGATTTTGTCAAAAATCACACCCTTACTGTAAGCTGTTGAGGAGTTCCATTGATCTTTATATTTAACTACGACTAGCACTTGACCACACCGATGATACGGTAGGTGACTCAAATATCTGGATAGCCTATAGAAGGTTTTGCCGAGTATCGTTAATTTGCTCCTAAGAATTAAAGAGTTCCGTCACTATGTCATGGATTCTATCATCAGAACCTAACCAAACTATCACAAAACAACTCTTGAGGTATATCCTTTCTAATAAAAAAAGAATCATCGAAATCGGTTGGCGTGATCTTAAGTTATTCGTCCATTTGTCGCGCACATACTTATGCAAATTTAAGACTTATCCGGTTTTCTCATGGATGCCATCATCAGAACTGGATTAAAAAAAATTGGACCCTATGACGAGCACCACCTTTCATTTAAAAAAAAAATCAAGATCGGTCCACCCAGACGGGAGATATGAGGTGACAAATAATAAAAAAAAATTTAAACGAATTGATAACCTCTTTTTTTTGAAGTCGGTTAAGAAGTACTGGCTCGATTTAAAAAAAAATTTTCACCATTAGTAAGCTGCCTTTTTATCGATTAACATTTAAAAATAGAGATCCCTAACAAAATTGCATTAATGTAACCCAAGGTGTGAAAAAATTCGACTGCGGAACCACTGACGAACGACGGACGAATGCGGAAATTATTGATAATGAAACAAAAAGAAAATTACAATATTAGACTAAACTACACATACGTCATAGTGGATTTATTCGCGGTCATTGCTTATTAGATCAAGGATAGCCAACCAGTGGCCCGCGAGCCGAAGATTGACGACCCCTGGACTAAACTATACTTATTTAACAGAGTAAATTTCTTCAGAGTCGTAATTTATTAGATCAGGGGTTGCCAACCAGTGGCCCGCGGGCCGAATATTGACGACCCCAGGACTAAACTATACTTAGTTAACAGAGTAGATTTCTTCAGAGTCGTAATTTATTAGATCAGGGGTTGCCAACCAGTTGGCCGCGGGCCGAAGATTGACTACCCCTGGACTAAACTAGTACACATACGTCATAGTGGATTTATTCGCGGTCATTGCTTATTAGATCAGGGATAGCCAACCAGTGGCCCGCGAGCGGAAGATTGACGACCCCTGGTCTAAACTATACTAACAGAGTAGATTTCTTCAGAGTCGTAATTTATTAGATCAGGGGTTGCCAAACAGTTGGCCGCGGGCCGAAGATTGACGACCCCTGGACTAAACTAGTACACATACGTCATAGTGGATTTATTCGCGGTCATTGCTTATTAGATCAGGGATAGCCAACCAGTGGCCCGCGAGCGGAAGATTGACGACCCCTGGTCTAAACTATACTAACAGAGTAGATTTCTTCAGAGTCGTAATTTATTAGATCAGGGGTTGCCTAACAGTTGCCCGCGTGCCGAAGATTGACGACCCCTGGACTAAATTAGTACATATACGTCAGAGTGGATTTATTAACATTCGACATCATAGCCTCTACAGCCATAGGCATTGTAATGATAAATTTTTCGGGGTGCAATAGTCTGGCGCCATCTGTTTATGGGAGTCAATAAGAGTCAATCCGGCGTAAGTCTCTCCAGTTCTCGGGTGATGGCCCGCTGGTGCAGTCGACTTTTGTAACTGTCGCGTTCCTAGCTATTATTAAGGAGTTTGTGTATATTGAGTTAATTAGTAAAGTGTTTGATTGCACCAACATTACCCAACAAACGCCCACAGTATGGAAATTGTGGATGCCATTTAGGTTTATCTACTATTCTTTCCTCTAAGAGGAAAGGTTGCTGACCCATGAATTAGATCAACGGCTCAAAATCAAGCCAACATTAAAAAAGACGAAAAATGAGCAAAACCCTTAAGTCTTCAAAACTTTAAAACAGCAGGTAACTAGAAAAAGATGGATCAATTCATGATAAGAAAAACCTTAGTCCTTAGTTTAAAATGTATCAAGTTCACTACAACTTTGTCCGCGTTAAGAATGCAGTGAGTCATAAGGTCAAGTTCACAGTAACCAGTTTAATGGGTATTGTGAACTTGACCTTGTAATTTGTTAGGGGACGTGGCAAGGCTTGCCAACGGTGATGACTCACTGCCTTCTTAACGCGAACAAACTGTAAATCCATATTTTATAATAAGAACGTTAATGATTGAAAAGCCACAATTTCTGTGCCTTACAATAGGTACATTAAGTATTTATGAGATGTGGAAGTTGTGAAAAAGCCTGGCGCTGCGCCATTTTTTCCGACAAACCTATTTATTACAACTAATAGTATTACACTTAGCTCGTCTGTGACAAATATCTTATAGATTCAGCTCGGGGATGAGATGGTAAACAGCGCCAAACGCGGCGAGGGCGTGACTCATAAATAATGACGTCGTTAAGAGGAAAATAGAAGCCTATTCAATGTTATATGAGTTGTATGATTCACTAGCTTTGCCTACGACATCGTCTTCTTCAACTGCAGTAAACCAGACATTATAAAAATGGTGAAATCGATGTCAGGAAGCCTATCATCTTCCCGACTCGAATATCTAGTATAACAACGAAGACAATTTAAACACACAGAGTTACTTTTTATTATCACAGTATAACATTAGTTAACACTTTAGCAGATAACAATAGACAAGCCCCTTGTCTGGCTACGTACCCCTTTTAACTCCCAACTGCCCCTCTTCTTTCTTCGTCAAAATGCTGCGAACAACTCTATACGAGCGCCTCTCATCGGCAGCAATCGCCTTTCGCCGGAAGTCTGCGCGTCGTACGAAAGACAATAAACCCAACGTGTTACAGTATACATGTTTTCATCATACCTGTGTCGAAAGTTCGTACTTTTGACGATATTTTGAATGACGAAAGTGCCACATTGCTTTCCGATTAGATAAATGAGTAATATAGTGCGCACACCTCGAATTTTGCAACGCATGCGCGTGTCAGAAATACAGTTGTTCGCGCCGACTGCCGGGAAAGCCTTGGTACCTCGGAAGCGGCATACTCGCGCCATCTGCAAGCTTTCCGACGTACTAATGCACTGGTTATCGGGAGGCATCCGTATCAGACACGAGAGGGCGCCTCCTCTGCAGTTCCATTATCATGGAGCAATATAGTTTATAGATTATCTGTAGTACACAAGTCGAGATCGAGTTGTAAACCACGAGCTATGGTGACGGGCGCAAAAAGTAGGCTTCGTGATTTTGTATGATTTTGTCGGGAAAGTGCAGTAATTCCACGTGTTAATTAGTTTTGTGGGGCAAATGAAGCAGTTCGTCGCGTTTTGTAGGCCCATATCGTAGCCCTCTAGTGAAAGGTGGTGGGTCATAGCGCGGTTAGGTTATTTGCCCACGCGGTAGCCGCAGTTGGAACAGATAACCGGCGTCGCCGACAGCAGCCTCAGCCTTCCGCGACGCCTTGGCAGGTTAAATATACATTCCTCAAAAACACATACAAAAAAATACACCCACGTTTCATTCATCTGCCAGGGCTCGTCTCCGTCGAGGAGATCGGCGCCTGGAGACCAGGTAGGTGCACAAATCAATCAAATCTTTTCGACACCTAGGTGGATTATGCCCTTAACTTTCCCCACCCGCCCTCTCGGGACCGATTCGACCTGGACCCTTATTGGCCGGGTCCAGGGTCGAGTCCATGCCAGGGTTACGGTCGGCGTGAACAACAGTTATAACCAATAATAATTAGTAAATTAATAAAATGTTCATAATTTAAATATTTTTTTTATATTATTAAATCGGATTATAAAAGTCAAACTAAAATATTACCGACAACAGAGTTTAATCCGGCAAGAAAATCTGTAGTCTTTTACTCTTTTTTTTATCCATGTTATATTTAATATAAATGACAATAAAATACATCATCAACTTCCATTATCATTAAATATAAAAATAGCACAAAATTGTCATTCGTCGCTTCAACCGATGGACGTCCACTGCTGGACATAGATCTCAGGTAATGACGTCCACAAGGCCCGGTCTTACGCCGCCTGGCTCCAGCGGCTACCGACCGGTAGGTCATCACTGACAACACGCACTGTTCGAAGAGCTTCGTCTTCAGGCACGGAGGGATATGGGACGAAAATATCCGGCGTAGTTTCCCGAACGCTGCACAACCGAGCTGGATTCGGCGGTTTACCTCTTTGTCGAAATTGGACCTACCTAGTTGGACTATGTGTCCCAGGTATGTATATTCGTCTACAATTTCGAGTGCGGAGTTCTCATTGGAGAAATTGTCATTATGACATATTAAAAAGACATCAGTTTTAATTTAAAGAAATACATTTAGCCTTGTATCGCAGAGCAGCCCTTTTTACCGACACGTCTAATTTAAAACACAATAACTGATAGCTAACGTTGATTGAAAACTTAGAGCCCAACTAACTTCTACGTTGTTTTATACAATTTTGCTAATGAGGCTATTACGGCAAAACACCAATTACAGTGTTTGGCGCCAAATATATTTCTTAATTATCTTATTTATTAAACTACCACTCCCTGTTAGTGTTTAATAGTTACAAATAATATAATTTAAGTTATTCTAATCGTTTATGAAACATTAGAATAATAATATTCCAAATTGGCATCATTTAAAATGTTTACAAATTCACCAATAGGAACGACATTGTGAAGGCCATTCTTTCTAAGAATACGATTTAGTCAAACGACGAACCGTATCCTTTATTCAAAATATTATTAAATTTTAAATGTATATAATTGTTCGCACACGATGTTATCGTTGCTCTGTGAGCATGGCGCGATATATTCTGTCAAGATGTGAGTTACCTGTGGTGTAAGAATCCTTTGAAAAAAGTCAAACTCGGAAGCGCATTGAGGACGGCCGCGATCTAGGGCCGTCGCGGGATTTTGAGTTTTTTTTGCGGAAGGAAGTGCGGGATCCCACGCGTCTTTTGGTTCGGGGGAATAGATGAAATCCTCGACGCGTTGGACGCAATAGACTTCCCTCCATTGGAGTGACTTGCGGAAGAGTAAACCAGAGTCGCCGATCACGGACATCCGCGACCATTTGGCAGGTTACATACTCTATACATCCCACAACTACAATTTACAGTAAACATTTCACGGGAACACACACCTGCCGGGGTCGACGCCTTCGAGGAGAGGGGCGCCTGGAGTCGAGGTAGGTGAGAGCTCCCTACTGGCTGTTCGGCACCTCTCGAATCTCTCTTAAATTCATATCCTCCCGCCGTCCAAGGTGATCGAGATTACCACACGCCATCATGGGCCTGGCGACCTTGGTAGTCTCCGCGATATGGTCACGGACGGCGTGAACAATAATTATTTGATATATACTATCACGCGCTTGATTTATATGTCAAAACGTTTGGCAATTTGTTTTAACGCGCTATCAATTCATGATGAACTTATTTTCTTAAATTTAATTAAAATATTTTGTTGTATTTCGCAGATTAATTATGTTTTGATTGCATATCTAAACTTATTGTTACGCTATATTATAGTTTGTGTTTGTGTCATTAATAAATGAGTAAAAATCTCATAGTTGAAGCATGCGAGCTATTGATTCAATATCTAACTTTTCTGTCAAACTTTCGATCCCAGTCTGATGAAAAATTGTATACGCACCGCGGGCCGAAAGTATGGCATTGCCACCTGCGTCTTTATCAATTATCTCACGGTTGGCGCTGTCATATTACATATGTATTTATTTTCTACCCATTTCTTATTGATGTATCTGTTAATTGCATATTGAATCCCTACTACCACCTTATGTTTCAACAATCTTTTGACCCAAAGGTTGCCTGGATTACGATTATACAGTCATTTATGAAAATTATACGGTCAGTTATGATTTTTATGTTTGCTAATAGTTAAAATATACAATGATATCTTTTGTTTATTAAATTAGAACTCTGATGTAGCGTAATATTGCGTTAAACTTTGATAATAGTGAAAAAAGTCCGTCTTGTATTTATAGGCTCATATGTTAAAAAAACTTACCTCAAGGGGTTTCATTGTTATTCACATCACTTATATCATCAAAAACACAAATAATCACTAATAAATACTCACAGTTTATAAAATACCACCAAGAAATTTAATGACATCCGACGCGACACACGCACCGTTAGTGACGGTCACTTTGTAACTGATTTATTTTGGTTTTTCTACTGCCTGGTGTTATCTCTACGCATATGTTATTACGACAGTTACCGAGGATATAAATAGATAATACACATTATAACTTAAAAAGAAAGCTTATAGTTTTATTGCCCGAGTTGAGATAAAACTATCGTATCGTGTCAACCGGTAGTTGACATTGCATTGTAGGGTTATTGAGTTTTTTGGTTATATACCCCGATCCCTTAGAAAGTTAGGGAAACCCATTCGGAGTGTGCGTCTACGTTACAGGAGTAACTTTAACAAATTTTAATTTAATCGGACCTATACTTTCCAAGATTTCGACAGTAACACCAAATAAAAAGAAGATATTTATTTATAACACAACTAAAATGTAAACTATTCAACAGGAATCGTTAGAAACACAATAAAATGTGAAAATGTTTTTAGACTAAACAAGTTCATTCAACACGACTTTTTCAAAACTAAATTCTCAATATTGATATAAATACCTTTCAAAATATAGACGTTCCCATATTCCCACGGGTTAGGGAACTTCAGTAGTACAGCTAATATACATTAAAATCTCTCGAGATTATATCAAAACGAACCTACTTTAGAAATGGAAACTAATTTAACTGTCATCATGAGAAACTGCTATATTTCTTAATTAAAAGTTAAAGATTTATCAAGTACCCGCGACATCCGAAAAATTCTCAGCAAAGTAATTTGCGAGATAATGAGTAGGAGGTTGAAAAGGGGGGTTTATAGGGAGGGTAAAATCATTGCGGAAAATTTAGTGCATAATGTCATTTTAATGAAAAACCTGCAGGTATCTTGTTAAAACGTCGTCCTTTTTGACGTGAATGCGACTTGAAAATCCAATGATAACAAAATCTAGGGATACAGTTTGGTGTTGTAGCTATATATCTGTTTCCTCCATCCAAAATTCTATTATACCATTGCATAGCTAAAGAATGAAAGAATTTGTTGCGCTAAATAAGGACTGTAACACATCGCTCGCGGTGGTGGGGGAAGGCCTGTTACAAGACCTAACAGCCGTGTCCATAACACAGCCACGATCAATTGTGTACTGAACCAAATAAAATAAATTTTATCATTCTTTATTCAAGAAGCCCTAATAAACTCAGAATCGTTAAATTTGTCCATTAGTAATGTATCACCACTGGTAGATTCGATTCTACCGAGAGAATACAATTTCTATTGCTGATAAGTGTTATGATTCGATGTTTATTAAAGTTTAAAAAGTAATTTAATGACTTTTTTGACTTATAGTTTTCGGCTACTTTCGCCACTTTGGAAAGTATTTCAATTGACCATTATAATTTATTTATCATAACCGTCAAGTACAAGTACAATAAAGTTGATTTAGAAAGATCTTAACGAAATAATAAATGTACTGTGTGTAAATATTTGATTAAGCGCGTTAAGCGTCATGACACTAGTTTTTGTATTGACTAAGTTAAGCCGCGCGAATGACGATGTCGCTTTGGGATTGTGGCGAAGCTTTTTCGTTGAGTACGACAGTTGTAGTTTTGATGGTAAGTGTTTTATGAAGCGTATAAATTAATAAATTTATACTTCTGAATAAAAGAATATGTGTTATTTATCTCTATTTAAGGTAGTGCTTTTTTGCGCTGGGAAATGATTTAAGTACCCCGATGAAAGACTTTTTCCAATCGGGAGTTTGGGATTCACAGATTATAGAATACCCACTAAAATCAAGCGAATCCCTCCTCATCCATGAGTGAGATCACTAGGTTCCCTCGGATGACATCAACTATGAGAATCTACCACTCAATAGGGTGAGGAATGAAGCGCATACGTGCGACTTCTGCCACCAAGCCTCCTCCAACGGCGAGGGAGAGCTTCAGCCTCTTGCTCCCTTAGTCTCTCCTTTGCCTCCTTCAGCGAGATGATGGTCTCGCAAAAAAAGGCAACCGCCCTCCACCCAACTTCACTGGCGAGCATTATTCCAATTATGCTTTCTAGTGTAAGATCTCCTCTAATCAGCTACAATAAGATATGCCGCTGGGGTGCCCACGCTAGATATTCCGCCAGGGTATGATGCGCCGTATCTACAGGAGTACCACACTCATGACAGGCGGGTGTTTCCTCACGACTAACGACCTAGTGCAAGTACTTAATAAGTTAGTGCTTAACTGTAGACGTACCTGATGCTAACCATATATTTCATAATTATTTGCTTGGTGGCACATCTTTGTTGGTAAGGTGGTAACTAGCCACTGTCGATGCCCGCCACTGCAATTTCCTAAATTTTCCATTCCGGGAATCAAACCAGTTCTGGGATTGCTGGAAACTTGAGGATCCTGCTGTTAAATAAGAAGCGAACTATTAAAAATGTTACTCTTCGTGATCCTGTCATTGATGGATGATAATTTTATCAGGTTATACATTATTACGTTAGTTCTTTTATTCTTTTGGGTAGTAAGGCTTGTATAGTGTCTTGGAGATATGGACCTCTTTATTTAAGGAACTCTTCCAAGTTTTGCAACGCCAGTTGATCCAGTCGCTTCCAACAATATCTCCAACATCTTCAGACGCTTTTCATCCGTCATGTGGTTATTATGTTCCACCTATTAATAGTGAAAAGTGTTAGGTGGCCAGCTCATTTCCACATTAATATCAGTGCCTGAGTAAGTGTTTTTGTTATCTCCGGTACTTATAAGGAAGTAAAATCGGATGAAAGTATTGTTAGCGTTCGGTGAAACGTTTACATGCACTACATCCGGTTTAACGCTATTCCGGAAATTCTCAAACTTAATAAACACTTGTTTAGTCGTCGTTTGCGCGACGACTGTGATTGGTGGACTTATTGTTTTTTGGGTGGGGCGTTTAGTACAAGAAATAGCACAGGAGAAAGAAAGGAATATTCGCCTAGTGACACTTCTTAGTTTGTATCAACGTGAGTATTGTGTTTAAAGTGTGTTATATAATGAGAATAGTATTTGTGTCCATAAAAGCTTTATCAACAGGAAGAGTGACGTGAAAAAATTAATATCGTGTGTGGAGGGTAGCTAACTATTTACGAAGCATCGAGGCCTTTTATAACTAAATTGTTTCCATGTTTACGATGAACACATTTTGCTATAGTTGTTTTTATTTACTTTAGTTCATCGTGATTAGGTCTGCGTAGATTGTTTATTTTAAAATTTTGTTTAAGTTTTTGATAGTCAAGGTTAAAATGTCCTATCACTCCAGACCTAGGCAAGTTAGAAGTAGAAGTCAGAAAAAAGCAAATTTCCCAACATTAAGCCAGAGAGGAAATGAAAATAAACAAGTAAATAAAATCGGAGATACTATTTGTTGTTCAAATTCTTTAAAAATCCGAGTAGACTCTGAAGTGGGCGGACTAATTTTGAAGGGACATTCACTGATATATAGTGAATATTATGAATAGTACCTTAGGCGTCTTTTATGCCAGAAAGAGAAGAGTATTTCGCTTTTTCTATCTTCATCAACATTTCGTAACGCTCTCGTAATGTATTCGCCAGCTTACTTCCTTTTTTATGAAGAAATCCTGATGGATACCTGTAACTGCACAGGAATGGGTTACAGGTTATGCCGGACTCTTAGCGGCTAAAATCTGACGGTGACTCTGTCTCAGGGACCTCGTCAATAATCCACGCCGACGCTGCTCATTTCTACAAGCCAAACCTCTTCTATATTTCCTCGATGGCGGTGCCATGTCACCTTTCACCGCGTGCAACTATTCTCGTCGGAATAACAGTCCCCGTATCTGTGATCGTGAATTGCAAGACGCCGTCCTACCAATCTTCGGTGAATCATAGAAGGAGGCCATCGTCTGCCAGCATTATACTTTTCACAGAAAACAAGGACAGACCCACTACTTTCACAAGTGCTGTGGCATTCAAAGGCATGGCAAAGGTATCTTCCGAAGCAACTATGCCCCGAGAGGACCTGCGTAAGATGGAACATCAGACGCCCCGCTGTCAGTTCTCTGAGCTAACTCCTCTGTCTATCGATTAAGGAGACTTGCGCAAATCTTTGCTACATCCTTTCTATATCTGGCGAAGAGTGTACTCCCCGCAATTACCACCACATCCAACTCCCATTAGTCAAGCGTGCGTACAGAGATTTTATCTTCAAAAATAATCGGTAACGCGATTAACACCACGGGGCGGAGCTAGTCGTATCATAAAGCTATATTTTTATAAAATTTTTGATAAAAAAAGTGATATTTTTACTGCATAAACAAATCTGCACTACAAAAATAGTCACGTAATAAAACCGCTGATTGCTGGCTTGCTACAGTAGCGTTCGCAGACACGCACTTGTCATGTCACATCGCTGTTGATTGATGTAAAACATTTTATTACTAACTGCCTCATTGGTCTAGTGGTTAGCATGTTCGACTACAGACATGAGGTCCTGGGTTCAGGTCCCGGGTCGGGCCAATTTAAAATGGATATTGAGCTTTCTATTAAGATTTTCTCAATATTTGCCCGAAGTTGGGAAGTTGGCGGTGTGATCCACCCCCGTGCCTCGGAGAGCACGTTGATCCGTCGGTCCAGCTCCTGATCTCTCTCTGGTCGTGTCGGATTACCGTCACATCGGATTAAGAGAGTGCACTTGTGTACTGTGGCTGCCAATCCGCAGCGGAGCAGCGCGGTGGGTCTATGCTCTAAAAACCCTCTCTCATATGAGTGAGGATACCTGTGCCCAGCAGTAGAACGTTAATGGGCTGCTACTTACTTTTTTTTTTACTTATTTTAATACTGACAGGTTAGCGGTTGATAGTAAGCACACCGGATGGGAAGTGATGACATAGTCTAAGATGTAAACGCTCTAATCTAGTAAGAGACAATTTACCTCTTATGGTTACTATACACAATTATATCGGATCACAAAATCTCTTTGCTTGGCGGTACGTCTTCGTTGGGCAAAGAGGTGAAGTGGAGTAGCTTCACCACGGCGTGTGCTGGTCTAACGTGCCCTTATAGGTGTAGCCATTGAAACCTCGCTGGCGCAGTGATACGAGTACTCGTAATTTTTAAAAATTGCATTTTCTTTTTCTGGACTGGTGGGAGGCTTCCAGAAAAGAAGTACCGCCATATCGATTTGTGTTCCGGTACGATGTTGTGTACTAATTCACAAGAAGTAAATTCTCTCTTACCAGATTACTGCGCTTCCATATTAGACTGTATAATCAGGTGAGATCACAGTCAAGCGCTAACTTGTCAGCAATTAAAAAAATGAAAAATATAAACACAATACTGGAAGTCATTAAATTTACCAAAAGTTGACGATTGATACTTGGATAAACGTCGCAGCTTCATTTGGTCAAAAGGGTTCAGTAGCATGACTTTGAAAATGGCGTGGCTTCCCCCTCCAACGCGCGTGATGTACTACAGTCCTTATTTAGCGTAATAAATTCTTCATTTCCTAAGCTATCCAGTGCTGTAATTAAATTTAGGGTAAACGTGATAGATATGCAGCTACAACTCCAAACTGCATCCCCCGATTTTGTAATCATTCCTTTCAACAAGAAGTAAGTAAGTAAGTAAGTAGCAGCCCTTTTAACGTCCCACTGCTGGGCACAGGTCTCCTCACTCCGAGATGCGAGGGTTTTTAGAGCATAGACCCACCACGCTGCTCAACTGCGGATTGGCAGGCATAGTACACACATGCACTCTCTATTCCTTCACTCTCACAGTCCGATGTGACGGGAATCTGACACGACCGGAGAGAGATCAGGCGCTGGACCGACGGCTTAACGTGCTCTCCGAGGTACGGGGTTGGATCACACCGCCAACTTCCCAACTTCGGGCAAATATTGAGAAAATCTTAATAGAAAACTTAATATCGATTTTGAATTGGCCCGACCCGGGACTCGAACCCAGGACCTCATGTCTGTGGCAGAACATGCTAACCACTTGACCAATGAGGCAGCTCATTAAGAAGTAATATAGTTTAAAGAATTATTAAATTCTTCTGATAAAACGCGATAGTTTTTATGATAGTGCGTTACAGCGTATCGTTGGAGCGCGAAACAAGTGTATACCGCGGCGCCGCCTGCAAAAACACGATTGGTATTCCACAAAGCATACATTTGCATTCCGGATTGCATGCCGTCCCGTGCAGGTGGGCGCAATAACATAATATTGTTATTAACCAACCAAAACTATACCTCAATAAAGAATTGCGAAAAATGTTAACAGGTAACTACAAATCTCGAAATATTTTTAAAGAAATAACCCTTGATACACTGTTTACAACTGCCTCATTGGTCTAGTGGTCAGCATGTTCGACTACAGACATGAGGTCCTGGGTTCGAGTCCCGGGTCGGGCCAATTCTAAATCGATATTGAGGTTTCTATTAAGATTTTCTGAATTTTTGCCTGAAGTTGGGTAGTTGGCGGTGTGATCAACCCCCGTGCCTCGGAGAGCACGTTAAGCCGTCGGTCCTGCGCCTGATTCGGATTCCCGTCACACCGGACCATGAGATTGAAGGAATAGAGAGTGCACTTGTGTACTATGCCTGCCAATCCGCAGCGGAGCAGCGTGGAGGGTCTATGCTCTAATAACCCTCTCTCATGTGAGTGAGGAGACCTGTGCCCAGCAGTGGGACGTTAATGGGTTGCTACTTTACTTTACCTTACCTTACACTGTTTACAATTTAAATATATAAAAAAGTACTTATTGACAAGCAAAGAACGCACAGTGACGACTAAACCACTTAAAACTTAATAGACTTATTCTTTTTAGTCATGCACTGATTGTAATTCTTCCGAGATTCCTTCATCTCTTTCCGTTTGTGCTATTACTTGTGCATTGTATCAAGGAGCACGTTGAGGATATTTTGCTGATGTCTGTCCATCTTGGCAGCGAGAACGTTGACCCTAAAACTTTTCCTGAACCACCAATTAATCCAGTTCGCTCTCCATTTGGGTCAATTCCTGTGCTTTGTATTAAGGAACACTTTGTGGACACGTTGATGATATCTGTCTATCTTGTGGGTGGTAGCGAGAATATTGACCTACCTATCCCTAAACTACCATTCATTCCAAGGAGCTTACGTTTCTGATGGAATATCTAAGCATTCTGTCTCCAATTGAGGCATTTATTGTGCATATCATCAAGAAACACTTTGTAAACGTTTTGATGATACCTGCCTAACTTGTGGGTGGCAGCGAGAACGCTAACTCTCAATATTTCGCTGGACCACCAATCGTTCCAAGGAGGTTGCATTTCTGATGATACGTCCAAACATTATCTTTCCAATTCTGGCTTTTATTGTGCATATTATTAATAGATGTTTCGATGATATTTGTCCACCTCGTGAATGGCCGCAAGAACGTTGCACTTTTGCTGAACCACTAGTCGTTCCAAGGAGCTTGCATTTCTGGTCATTTGTCCAAACATTCTCTCTTCATTTGGAGCTATTATTGTGCATTGTATCAAGGAACACTTTCTAGACGTTTTGATGGTATCTGTCGGCAAGAACGTTGACCTTCTACCCTTTGCTGCACCACCAGTCGTTCCACGAAGCTTGTATTTCTAATGGTTTGCCCAAACATTCTCCCTCCAATTGTGGCATTTATTGTGCGTAGTATCAAGGAGTACTTTGTGGAAGTTTCGATGATGTTTGTCCATCTTGTGGGTGGCTCATCAATCGTTCCAATGAGCTTACATTTCTGATATGTCCAAACATTTATAAGATTTGTATAAGGACAGTCGATTAGTTTTTGATATATATGTAGCTCTTTTGGGTTTGTAACATTGGTGTAGTGAGGAGTTCACTTAATTCTCAATATACACATTCAGCACCACATATCTAGTGCATCAATCCTGATAAAGATTTCAAGGTTACTTACGAAACAACGAGGGAAATGGTAGTAATATATATCGAAGCGGTAACTCTGAAGAAATAGTTTGCTACACTGCAATACCGCAATGCGCTTGCTTGAGAAATTCCTTTACTGAGTCACTCGAATGTGTCCACCTGTCGCCCTCAACTACGGTATTCCTAAAGGATAAGGAAATTTCAAGTGGATTAGAACAGACCGTCACATTTTCCATGTACAATACAAAATTTTTGAATAGATAACTTATTAAGTCGCGCTCTATAATTGTATTTCGCGGGTATTAAATGAAAATGACCCACCACAATCGTTTATTAGCCCAGTTGAATCACATAAGTAGAGATGAATTGAGAAGTATGAGTGGATTAAAACTGAGTGACAAAGTAAGAAATAGTGTGATAAGAGAACGCTGTGGCATAAAAGAAGATCTAGTGACTAAAATTGAGAAAGGCATGCTTAGATGGGTTGGGCATGTAGAGAGAATGAATGAAAGGAGACTGACAAAAAGGATTTATGAGTCCAGAGTGTATGGGAAAGGTGGAAGGGGAAGACCAAGGCGAACGCTTTAAATAAGGGCCAAGTCAAAAGTACTCTAAACCAACGAACTAGTTTGAAAGGTTTAATGAGAATGAAAGAAGCGAGTGGAAGGACGTGGTCTCTGCCTACCCCTATGGGAATGAGGCGTGATGCTATGTATGTATGTTGTATAGGATTTCAGATTGCATTACCTATTACTGCTTAAAGTTGAAAATAAGCGAGTTATTCAGCAAAGAGGAATTACATCGGCAAACTAACCATGTACATTACAGCGAGGTTGGTTTAAGCCCTAAAAACCCTCTAATCATGTAACGATAAAAGTAAGTATGCAAGTAGCAGCCCATTAACGTCCCACTACTGGGCACAGGCCTCCTCCCTCATATGAGAGAGGGTTTTTAAAGCATACACCCACCACGCTGCTCCACTGCGGATTGGCAGGCATAGTACACAAGTGCACTCTCTATTCCTTCACTCTCATAGTCCGGTGTGACGGAAATTCGACCGGACCGACCGGAGGGAGATTAGGCGCAGGACCGACGGCTTACCGTGCTCTCAGAGGCATGGGGGTGGATCACACCGCCAACTTCCCAACTTCAAATTTTGAATTGGCCCGACCTGGGACTCGAACCCAGGACCTCATGTCTGTAGTCGAACATGCTAACCACTAGACCAATGAGGCAGTATGTAACGATAAAATGATATTAAATATACATGTTAGAATGTCCCAGAGATATGCATGTATGACCTCTGGACATTCTACAATGTTGTGATGGAAGATTTCAATGCAAAACGCGGCGAACGAAGTGGGGCAGAGTTGAGAGTGGGGCAATATGGCTATGGGCAACGGAACCAGAGGGGACAGATGCTCGCTGATTTCATGGAAAAGGAGGGACTCTACATGATGAACTCCTTTTTCAAGAAACAGCCGCTCCGAAAATGGACCTGGCTGAGTCCCGATGGTTCCACGAGAAATGAGATAGACTTCATCATGTCTACGAAACGGAACATATTCAATGATGTCTCTGTGATCAGTAAAGTGAAAACTGGGAGCGATCACCGCATGGTAAGAGGCACATTGAATATCAACGTCCATCGAGAACGGTTCAGACTGGTGAAGTCTACGCTCCGACCTACTCGTGCCCAAATCCAAGACCCCGAGAGCTTTCAACTAGAGCTGCAAAACCGCTTCGACGGCCTTGAAGAATGCGAATCTGTGGATGAGGTTAACAATAGGCTAGTAGAAACTGTTCATATGGTTGGGACTAAGTACTTCAGAGCCCGTAAAAAGAAAACCAAGAGATTCTCTGACTACACTCTCAATCTCATGGAGCAAAGACAGACAATGAGCTTACAGTCAGCAGCGGACGCGTCCGATTACCGGCGTATCAACAGACAGATCTCCAAATCACAAAAACGTGATCTGCGAACCTTCAATACGGAGCGCATCAAAGACGCTATTGAACGCAATAAAGGCTCCAAAGTGTTCGCAAGAGACCTGTCTATTGGTCAGCGCCAGCTTACGCGGCTGAGGACCAGTGATGGCAAGCTCATTGCGTCGAAACCAGAGATTTTGAGCGAGGTCGAGAATTTCTATGGACAGCTATACTCATCGACTGTCAAGCCTATTGACTGTTTGGCTGCAGATCCCAGAGCCAAACTAACCCGACACTACACTGAAGACATCCCGGACGTCAGTCTGTACGAGATTAGTATGGCTCTCAAACAGATGAAGAACAGCAAGGCACCAGGTGATGACGGAATCACAGCAGAACTCCTGAAGGCGGGTGGAAAACCGGTACTCAAAGTCCTTCAGCGAATGTTCAATTCCGTCATCCTCGATGGCACAGTGCCGGAGGCATGGCATAGGAGCGTGGTGGTTCTGTTTTTCAAGAAAGGCGACAAGGCCTTATTGAAGAACTACAGACCTATCGCGCTGTTAAGTCATGTCTACAAACTGTTCTCGAGAGTCATTACGAATCGTCTCGTTCGCAGATTTGACGACTTCCAGCCTCCCGAACAAGCCGGTTTCCGAAAAGGCTTTAGTACCATAGACCACATCTTTACGCTGCGGCAGATTATACAGAAGACCGAAGAGTATAATCGGCCACTTTGCTTAGCGTTCGTGGACTATGAGAAAGCCTTCGATTCGGTGGAAACATGGGCCGTGTTGAGATCTTTACAGAGATGCCGAATTGACTACCGGTACATACACGTGTTGAAGTGCTTGTACGAAAACGCCACCATGTCAGTCCGTATACAGGACCAAAGCACAGCGTCTATCCAACTGCAACGTGGAGTGCGACAGGGAGATGTTATCTCCCCGAAGCTTTTCACTGCGGCGCTGGAAGACCTTTTTAAGCTTTTGGAGTGGAACGGACTGGGCATCAACATCAACGGCGAGTACATCACTCATCTACGGTTTGCCGATGACGTAGTCATTATGGCAGAGACTCTCGAAGATCTCAATACAATGCTCGATGACCTCAGCAGAGTTTCTCAACAGGTGGGCCTGAAAATGAACATGGATAAGACGAAAATTATGTCTAATATCCATGTACCGCCTCACCCAGTCATCGTTGAGAACTCAGCTCTCGAAATTGTTGACGAGTACACATACCTGGGACATATAGTCCAGCTAGGTAGATCCAATTTCGAGAAGGAGGTCAACCGCCGAATCCAACTCGGTTGGGCTGCGTTCGGGAAGTTACGCCAGATATTTTCGTCCGATAACCCTCAGTGCCTGAAGACCAAAGTCTTCGAACAGTGCGTGTTGCCAGTGATGACCTACGGTTCTGAGACATGGTCGCTGACTATGGGCCTCATGCGGAAGCTCAGAGTCACTCAGCGTGCGATGGAGAGGGCTATGCTCGGAGTTTCTCTACGTGATCGAATTCGAAATGAAGAGATCCGTAGTAGAACCAAAGTCACCGACATAGCCCTACGAATCGCGAACCTGAAGTGGCAATGGGCGGGGCACATAGTCCGAAGGACCGATGGACGTTGGGGACCGAAAGTGCTGGAGTGGCGACCCCGCACCGGACGGCGCAGTGTAGGCAGACCCCCCACAAGGTGGACCGATGATATAAAGAGGGTCGCCGGTAGCCGTTGGAGCCAGGCGGCGCAAGATCGGGCCTTGTGGCGGTCATTACGTGAGACCTATGTCCAGCAGTGGACGTCCATCGGTTGAAGCGACGACGACGACGATACATGTTAAACTTATTCAAGAGTATTCAAATTAAAACAAGTATTTTATTGTAATTTTCTTACATTTTCTCTTAAACATGATAATTTAGAACCAGAACTTTGAAAACTCTCAAGTTTTGTAAAATGTTTCATCTTTAATAATATAGAAGTCTGTTTTTAAATTATCTACGATAAACTACGAGAAGTCTGGATTGATTTTAATAAAATTTAAAAAGTATTCTTCGCAATTATTCTTTGTAAATTAATACAAGACAAGTATATTTTAAATGATTTGTTTAATCTTTATCAGATTATGATTTGTCGTGAGGTAATGTAGACCGCCAAGTAGTTTAAGAACAAGGAAGGAGCAGTTTCAGGAGAAATACGGAGCAGCTCAGGGACCGGGCAATACAGGGGGTGCGAGTACTCGTTATGCTAGCAGAGGCCCCGGGTTCATTCCCCGGTAAGACGGATTTAGGAAATTACACAGTCTGGACTGGTGGGAGGCCTCGTCGGTGGCCTCTTACCAGACTAGCGAGCTTCCATCTTAGAATATAACATCATTTACCATGATCACGGTAAAGCACTAATTTGTTAGCATTTTTAAAAAGTAGTTCAGGGAAAAAAGACGGTCCAATGCAGATAGGAAGACGGAATAATTCAGGGAAGAAGTCTTAGCAATTCCGCAAAAAGGTTAAGGAATAACAAGATCACCAGATGATGATCATGCCTCTCTTCTTACCAGACTCTGCATCTCTAGGCCTGACTTATATAGCCGAACCAGTATAACCATTGTATAAAATAAATAGTTCGCTCTACCGACTTTGTTCTGTCCTAATTATGAATATTGAATTCGAATTGGTGCTATGATGTAAGGAAATAGGGACACGGAGGGCAGGTGTCTATTGAACGCTGGTCATCACCGTCACGCCGGTCACGCCGTCATCCATCTATCGGCGTGAGACAGAGTCAATAGTGGCAGTCCGGCGGGAGTCTCTCGGTAGTTCTTGAATAGCGCTCCGCCGTAGCGGCCGACTATTGGAACTGTCGCGTTCCTAGCTATTATTATTAATGAGTTTGTGTAAATAGATATCGGGAACATTAAGTGATTGAACATTATAATCCGAGTAAATTAATAAAGTGTTTGATTGCAACATTACCCACGAACGCCAACAGTATAAAAAATTAAATTATAGATGTCATTAATGTCGATGTCGTTGTAGACATATATATATATATATATATATATATATATATATATATATATATATATTTGTCGGAGTGCAAGAGTCTGTGGATCGCTGGTTTGTGTGTAATAGTCTGTGGAATGCTGGCGCCATCTTTGTATCGGTGTGGGGGCAGAGTCAATAAGTGGCAGTCCGGCCTGTCTCTCGGCAGTTCTCGAGCGGCGGTCGGCCGGTCGACTATTCAAACTGTTGCGTTCCTAGCTATTATTATTAAAGAGTTTGTGTGAATTGGAATCATTAAGTGATTGAATATTATAATCCGAGTTAATTAATAAAATGTTTGATTGCACCAACATTACCCACGAACGCCGACAGTATGGAAATTATGAATACCATAATTGACGATGTCGGCGCAGAACCCTACGCCCATATGCTTTATGCTCTCCGTTCTCTCTTATTCTCCGACACACATATATATATATTGACTGCCTTCATTGGTCTAGTGGTTAGCATATTCGACTACAGACTTGAGGTCCTGGTTTCGAGTCCAGGGTCGGGCCAATTCCAAATCGATATTGAGTTTTCTACTAAGACTTACTCAATATTTGCCCGAAGTTGGGTAAATATTGGCGGTGTGAACCACCTCCGTGCCTCGGAGAGCACGTTAAGCCGTCTGTCCTGCGCCTGATCTCTCTCCGAAAGAATAGAAAATGCACTTGTATAATATGCCTGCCAATCCTCAGTGGAGCATTGTGGTGGGTCTATGCACTAATAACCCTCTCTCATATGAGTGAGGAGGCCTGTGCCCAGCAGTGGGACAATATTGGGCTGCTACTTACCTTTTTTATAGACATATATATAGATTTACGTTAAAACACATCGATGCTCCCGCAGTGGTACTAGAGATCGATGCCTCGCTTTGTGTCGGTTGACATATCCAATTTAGAGGCACTTGCCGATCATAGCAGCCATTGTAATGTTTTCGAACTTTACCAGGCAATGCACGAGGCTATTAATCAAATCGGGTTTTGATACATGTGAAGGTTAACGCGAACAAATCATTTAAAGTGAACTTTTATTCTATCCATCACAAATTCTGTTACGTAAAGAGAATGGCTTTGGACAGAGCAGCCAAGGTCACATAATATAGCAGCAGCAATCACATATAAAGTAATTAACGCTTCACTGCTGGACGAAGCCTCCTCACTCATAGAAAAGAGGGTTTTTTAGAGAATAGACGAATAGGCATGTGACCAAAACCCGACACGACCAGAGAGAGATCAGGCGTAGGATAGACGCTTTAACGTGCTCTCCAAGGCACTGGGCTGCAGCACACCGCCAGCTTTCCAACTTCCGGTAAATACTAATAATTTCTTAACAGAAACCTCAGTAACAATTTTTGAATTCCTCGACTCAGGGCTCTAACCCAAGACCCCTGTTTGTAGCCCAACAAGCTGACCCCTAGGTCAATAAGACGATTATTTACGTATAGGCTTTTTTGTTGCCGTTTTACTTGACTACAATCTTAGCTCCTCCACTGATAGAAGACTTTTGAAGATTTAACCAAGTTAAGAATAGAGAGGGATACGCTAAACTAACTGCCAACCCTCGCTTGCCGTAGGGTCGCAAGAAAAAGAAGAACCAGGGTGATTTAACAAGCTACATATGTCCTAAAATTGCTACAGGCATATGCAGGTTTCCTCTCGATATTTACAAAAAAGCATAAGCTTATTTATAAACAAAAGGAACTCAGTGGTTCCTATCCAGAATCTGCAACTTTCTGGACAAAACTCTAAGCGCCTTACCACTGGGAAAACCATGTCTCATGGCTGATTTTTTAAATCGAATTAACATGATTTATATAGCGATTAAAGTAAGTAAAGTAAGTAGCAGCCCATTAACTTCCCACTGCTGGGCACAGGCCTCCTCACTCCGAGCAGCGATGGTTTTTAGAGCATAGACCCACCACGCTGCTCCATTGCGGATTGGCAGGCATACTACACAAGTGCACTCTCTTAATTCGATGTGACGGTAATCCGACACGACCGGAGAGAGATCAGGCGCAGGACCGACGGCTTAACGTGCTCTCCGAGGCACGGGGTTGGATCACACCGCCAACTTCCCAACTTCAGGCAAATATTGAGAAAATCTTAATAGAAAACTCAATATCGATTTTAAATTGGCCTGACCCGGGACTCGAACCCAGGACCTCATGTCTGTAGTCGAACATGCTAACCACTAGACCAATGAGGCAGATATATATAATATAGCGATTGATTGTTATAAAATATTAGTTTGGTATAGAAGTCAAGCTTTCAAGCCTGACAAGGGTATAATACAAATTAGCCTCGTAACACGCCTCGCGATATTGAAAAGGTGAAATTTATAACAGTTCAAGCAGAAAATGGTTATTGGGCAGCTGTCAAATAAATTATTATAAATAATCCCTAAGTGGTTAAGCAGATTTTAAATTCCACTTGTATATTTTTATTTATTTTGACCAAATTAAAAAATAAATCAATTGCGTTTAATTAAACTTACTGTAACCTGTCTAGAGAAAAAATTCACTGGAAAAACAAAAAAAAAATAAGACAAAGGTGCTGTGATAATCTCTTCTTATCTCCTTTTTTTTAAATATACGCGAATTCTTAAGGAAAAATCTGGTGTTATATAAGATTGTACCTACCCAACTAAAACATTTCATCAGATAACTTTGTTGTCTCCAGAAGTACGTGCCAGACTTTCAAAAATCAAACCCAGAACAATTTCTAGTTGGTACTTGGAACAACACAGTCAAAAACATGTAAAAAATGCTTTCAACCATATTTTATCTCCCCATCCTTCACTGGAGCACCAGAGAATCGATAGACGCGATTTGATGTGGTACTCCAGAAAACTCCCGCAAGAAATCTAAAAGCGCAAATCTACCCCTCTTCCCTTCAAACTTTTTGGGCCAAAGAAGAGGAGCGTCCACAGTGTCACCTCTCGCAAGAAGTCTAAAAGGCGAGACAGAAAGAGACCTTTGCTGGTGAGCATTGGCACTATATGGCAACTTATTACAGAGTATAAAGTTTATTTGTATGTCTTCTAGACGATGAAAAACCCCAGTGTTCGTGCCATCTGGTACTAAGTATTGGTACTTCGGAAGTGGCGTATTCGTGCCATCTGCAAGCTTTCCGACGTACTAATGCGCTAGTTATCGGGAAGAGGCACGTCTACCAATAGAGGGCGTCTCCGGCGCTGTTCCATAAGCATGGAACAATAGAGTTTTATCTATTGTCTATAGTCTTTTGAGTATCTGCCAACCACGAGGCGTATTGGATGGGCTTAGAAAGCCTATTTGTCGTGAAAATTGCAGTAATTCCACGCGGTTTTTTGGGTTTCATGATGCCGTTGATGAAGACGTCGCGTTAGAGACGCCCTGATAACCCCTCTTGCTAATAAAACGAAGTGCGGTGAGTCAAAGTGGCCGCAGCTTATTCGGCCATAACATTTCTGTGCCTGGTGGTGCACGAGACCGCCTTGAAGTGAAAAGAAGATGGCGTCGCCGAAAGCAGCTGTCCGCAACGACTTGGCACATTACATACACATCCACATTACACCTATACAAAGACACACACCCACGTGAACATTCACCTGCCACAGGGTCGTCGCCGACCGAGGAGAACGGCGCCCGAGACTCCAGGTAGGTGCATTTACAGCTGTTCGACCCCTAGGTGGAATCTCTTATATAATTTCTCCTTTCGCCGTCTACAGTGTTCGAGGCCCATCGCCATTTATGGGCCCTGGTGATCTTGGTAGCCTCCTTCGATCGGCCACGGACCGGCGTGAACACCCAGTGTCTCGTAAAATGCAATTTTATCTAGCCACCAGTCAAAAGATGGATAAATTAGACAATAACTTCACATCCGTGGACATCATTGTCACTGACACATTGCAATGATTAGAGAGCTTTCTGAAAAAGCTTACTAAACGTTTTTTAATGCTTTAAGTATAATTTCCTTACTTATTCGGTAATCAAATCTGGGATTTTAGTTAGGTAAACAAAAACCCGTACTATTATACTGTCGAAAACCTATTTAGACTGTTCTGAACTCTATAGGGTAACTTTATAGAGAGCAGAAAGTTTGTCCCTCTGCTTTCCTTGATGAGAATTCTCAAGTGACTTTCGTAAACTGTGTTAAAGGTAAATCGAAGCCTTCTGAAGGACCCCGACTTCCCCTCATAAAGTTTAGGGATTCGTTTTTAAAGAATTTCGTCTCGTATATCCTTAGTAGATATAAAATGAAATGCTCGGCTTAAGTAGGATTTATGTCGGAAAATGGGGTCTGAAATCGAAGTTTACGTAATACTGTAATAGTTTTGGGTGGTATATACTTATTTGAAACTTACTGGAACTTTCTACAGATAGGTAGGCTATTTGCTTATCTATTAATATACGTTTACAAACATATATCTTTATGTATGTATATTTGTCGGAGAAAAAGAGAGACGAAGAATAGGTTCCCCGCCGACGTCGTCATTAGGGGGGTCCATAATTCAACCTCCCAAGTGTAGGCGTCGGTGGGTAATGTTGATGCAATCAAACATTTTTTTTAAAAAAAAAGGTAAGTAGCAGCCCATTAACGTCTCACTGCTGGGCACAGGTCTCCTCACTCATATGAGAGAGGGTTTTTAGAGCATAGACCCACCACGCTGCTCCACTGCGGATTGGCAGGCATAGTACACAAGTGTACTCTCTATTCCTTCACTCTCATAGCCCGATGTGACGGTAATCCGACACAACTGGAGAGAGATCAGGCGCAGGACCGACGGCTTAACTTTCTCTCCGAGGCACGGAGGTGGATCACACCGCCAACTCCCCAACTTCGGGCAAATATTAAGAAAATCTTAATAGAAAACTCAATATCTATTTTTGAATTGGCCCGACCCGGGACTCGAATCCAGGACCTGATGTCTGTGGTTGAACATGCTAACCACTAGACCAACGAGGTAGTCCAAACATTTTTAATTAACTCAAATTATAATATCCAACCAATTAATGTTCCCGATATCAAATTACACAAACACATTAACGTTAATATTAGTTAAAAACGCGTGACAGTTCCAATAGTCGACCGCTCGGGCGGCCCGTCACTCGAAAACTGCTGAGGACGCCGCCAGCTAGCGACTCATTGACTCTGTCCAGCGTCGACAAATGGCGCCGGCGTTCCGGAAACTATTTGACTCCGATTTACATATATATGTCGGAGAATAAGAGAGAGAAGGAAAGAAGCATAAAGCATCCATAATTTCTATACTGTGGGCGTTCGTGGGTAACGTTGTTGCAATCAAACACTTTATTAATTAACTCTGATTATAATGTTCAATCACTTAATGTTCCCAACTTACACAAACTCTTTAACAATAATAGCTAGGAACGCGACAGTTTCAATAGTCGACCACTCCAGCCAACCGCCACTCAAGAACTGCCGAGAGACGCGCTGGACTGCCACTTATCGACTCTGCCCCCACGCCGATACACAGATGGCGCCAGCGTTCCACAGACTATCACACACGGACCTGCGATCCACCAGTTATTGTCGCTAAAATTCGAGAGCAGTTGGACTGAATCAGGTAATTTTGCTTTTAAATTATTTATGGAAGCCCAGGAAGATTTAAAAAATGAGTAAAGATGATATAAATAGTGGGAAAATAGTCAGTCAGAAAAATAATTTCGTTTTCTCTTAGAAACTATTCCTACCTGCCAAACAATTGATGTTCGTCCCGTCGTTTAGAAATCAATTAAATTTTAAAGACGTTCAGAAATCTAATTTGTTTTACTAGTGAGTTGGTTTTATGTAGGCATAGAATGCCGAACGTTTGATGTTCGTCGCGTCGTTCAGGAATTAAAAAAAAATTTGACATTTGACATTGAGAACCAATAAATTCTGATCGCGACTATAATATTTGACGGACTTGGGCTGGAATCTGAGCGTAAAGGTCGCGTTGTTTTTAACCGACTTCAAAAAAAGGAGGAGGTTATCAATTCGCCTTTATTGTTTTTTATGTTTGTTACCTCATATCTTCCGACGGGGTATCTTGATGACTTTTTTTTTAAATGAAAGGTGTTGCTCGTCATAGGGTCCTATTTTTTTTATCCCAGTTCTGATGATGGCATCCATGACAAAACCGGATAAGTCTTAAATTGCGCGACAAATGGACGAATAACTCAAGACCACGCTAACCGATTTCGATGATTCTTTTTTTATTAAAAAGGATATACTTCAAGTTTTGTTTTGTAATAGGTTGGTGAGGTTCTGATAATGGAATAAATGACAAAGTGACGGAACTCTTCAATTCTTAGGAGCAAATCAACGATACTCGGCAGAATCTTCTATAGGCTATCCAGATATTTGAGTCACCTGCCGTAACTTCGGTATGGTCAAGTGCTAGTCGTTGTTAAATATGAAGATTAATGGAACTCCTCAACGGCTTACAGTAAGAGTGTGATTTTTGGCAAAATCTATAACTGTCTGTAATCAAATGCCAATGACCTTACTTTTGTTGCTGCATTGCAATATTTGAAAAGTAAATTATGTGTAAAGCGGTGGTATAAGGGTTGCGGGTCCGATCCCGGGTGTGGTGATATTAATGTAAATTTTACTTTGTAAAGTTGTTTCATTTAAACGGTGTCATCTTATATGCGAAACATAAGAATACGAAGAACACTATAAAAGAATACGCAATTATTTCTTACTTTTTAAAGCATATTAATATATTTGTAAGTTTGTTTTGAAGGCGGTTCTTTTTTTGTTAAAATTTATATTTTTATTACGAATTGTTTTTGTCTAGGTTAAGTTTTGACCACATTTCTTACTAAAGTTAAAACATTCTTAATTTATTGATTCGGAAGTGGTGCGACGTTTTATTAAATAATTCCTTAAACCTCTTCATTCGTGTATTTATTTTCAGCTTGGGCTACAGATAACATAATTCCACGTACATTTGAATGCTTTGTCTGATTTTCATATAAATTAAAGTAAGTAAGTAAGTAGCAGCCCTTTAACGTCCCACTGCTGGGCACAGGCCTCCTCGCTCCGAGGAGCGAGGGTTTTTAGAGCATAAACCCACCACGCTGCTCCACTGCGGATTGGCAGGCATAGTACACAAGTGCACTCTCTATTCCTTCACTCTCATAGTCCAATGTGACGAGAATCCGACACGACCGGGGAGAGATCGGGCGCAGGACCGACGGCTTAACGTGCTCTCCGAGGCACGGGGGTGGATCACACCGCCAACTTCCCAACTTCGGGCAAATATTGAAAAAATCTTAATAGAAAACTCAATATTGATTTTGAATTGGCCCGACCCGGGACTCGAACCCAGGACCTCACGTCTGTAGTCGACCATGCTAACTACTAGACCAATGAGGCAGTTACATAGTTAGTTCATATAAATTATTACAGTTTAATATGTCTATAAGACATATCTAAGCATGCGGTTTTAATTTCCCACTGCGGGCGTCTCAGGTGCTTTATAATAATGACCTTTGTTAAGGCGTTAGCACACTGAGACACCATTTCCGTGATAAAGTTGCTCTACCACCAATTTATTTCAAACAGTGCTCGCCTAATGGCCGATATTGGACCATAACTAATTTTATTTATAAATAGATATCATAGTTGTCGCAAAGGTTGTTAATTTGCCTATTTTTTCAACTTTCAAATCCTAATCTACAATTGAGCCCTAATCTTACCTTTTAAAACAACCTCTTAACAGGTAAATGCGATTATATCTTAGAATGTATCATCATTTACTATCCCACGTTGAATCTTATCATTTTATGTGTCTGACTTCTTCTTCTGTCGCTCTTTCGTTTCATCAATTTTCTAATCACAGTCTCTGTAGAATCGTTAAGGTTTTAAATCTAAAAAAAAAAC
Organism: Elymnias hypermnestra; assembly: GCA_015832385.1. Classification (NCBI taxonomy): domain Eukaryota; kingdom Metazoa; phylum Arthropoda; class Insecta; order Lepidoptera; family Nymphalidae; genus Elymnias; species Elymnias hypermnestra. The sequence continues at coordinate 1,754,971 of JACTOM010000930.1, read as the reverse complement.
AAAAAATATCTTTGTAATTTTTAAAACATGCGAAAATATGCTGTTCATTGAAATTAATAATTTAATGAATGATGCAATACTTCAATACAAGAAAAAAAACATTTACAAAATTGCGTAGAACATAAAAAATTTTAAGAATACTTATCAACCATATTAACTTATATAATCTTTGGGTGTTTGGCATTATATATATGTCGAAGTGCAATAGTCTGTGGAACGCTGGTGCCATCTGTCTATCGGCGTGGGACAGAGTCAATAAGTGGCAGTCCGGCGCGTTTCTCGGCAGTTTTTGAGTGACGACCCCCCAGTGCGGTCGACTTTTGAAACTGGCGCGTTCCTAGCTATTATTATTAATGAGTTTGTGTTAATTGATATCGGGAACATTAAGTGATTGAACATTATATTCCGAGTTAATTAACAAAGTGTTTGATTGCACCAACATTACCCACGAACGCCCACAGAATAAGACATTAAATGACGATGTCGACGGAGAACTCTACGCCCCTGTGCTTTATGCGCTCCTTCTCTCTTATTCTCCGACATATATATAAGTCGGAGTGCAATATTCTGTGGAACGCTGGCGCCTTTTGTCTATCGGCGTGGGGCAGAGTCAATAAGTGGCAGCCCGGCGCGTCTCTCGGCAGTTTTCGGGTGACGGCCTGCCGGTGCAGTCGACTTTTGAAACTGTCGCGTTGCTAGCTATTATTGTTGATTGCACCAACATTACCCACGAACAAACAAATATATATAGGCTAGGCTTACCAAACTTAAGTGCCTCCCAGCCCGCAGTGGAGCAGCGTGGTGGGTCTATGCTTCAAAAACTATGAGCATGGAGGCTAGTACCTGTTATTACAGACGTTATTCGACAGCTACTTATATATAAAAGCTCTCCAGCATTACTTAGTAAACGTACACGTAAATAATATAGAACGCTATCAATTTAGTAGGACTTATACATAAGATACGTAAAAAAAAATGGAATATAAATCCAGAATCACATAAATAACACCGCGGGTAACGGCTAGTATAAATAATCTTCTTTGGCAGCGCAACCAACGCGTCTGTTTTGTTGTATTTGATTGCACATCTCCAGCATCGTTTAGATTATTTCGGTTCGCAGATGCTCTTACATTTTTAATCAGCGATCATAATCAATCTCGGCTTCCGACGGATTGAAACATTGCTGGTTTCCTCTTCAACAGCTCGAGGATTTATCTCTTTCATTTTTAAAAGTGAAGAAATCCTACGCAAATTTCGCCAAGGATTATATAATCTATGTATTCATTTGAAGACAAAATACCTAGTATCAGGACTTCAGGTGGTAATCGAGAAGACGTAGTGACTAAAATTGAGAAAGGTATGCTTAGATGGTTTGGGCATGTAGAGAGAATGAGTGAAAGGAGACTGACAAAAAGGATTTATGAGTCAAGAGTGAATGCGAAAGTTGGAAGGGGAAGACCAAGGCGAACGTTCCTGGACCAAATCCAGGACATTTTAAATAACGGCCAGGTCAAGAGTACTCTAAACCGACGAACTTGTATGAAAGGTTTAATGAGAATGAAAGAAGCGAAGGAGATATGCAAGGATCGTGGCAAGTGGAAGGATGTTGTCTCTGCCTACCCCTATGGGAATGAGGCGTGATGTTATGTATGCATGTATCTTATCAAGTTTGTATTTTTACTTTGATCATTGTTTTTTACTTTATTTCTTTGTTCAATACTGGTCATTCTTCTTTCTATTGATCTTTGTGTCGTAGCAAGCTTTTATTCAATAATATACATGTATTAAACGTCTTCATTTTCATAAATCTTTTGACTTCATTGTTTCTTTTAACGACCAATATTTCTTTCAACTAGTTGCAATTCTTATATATTTCTTTTTTCATCTCATCTTTTGTCGCTAGCCCTTGTACTAATTATAAATCGTCAACATAATCTAGGTCGTCGTCATTGTTTATATTGTTTTTATCAAAATTTTTCAGTTCATTAGTTTTGTCTTGCTTATGTTCATTGTTAGACCTACTCTTAAGCTGTCTTCCTTCAAGATAGTTAGGGTTATCTTTAAAAGCACCAGCCTTAAAATTTTACATTATTACGTTACCTCTTTTATTATTAATGTAAAAATATCAGATATTATACATTACACTGGAAACATTGTTGGTGAATTCTCAACAAAAAAGGCTATAAAACGAGAGGAAAGCGTAAAAATGAACGCGGCTCATTTAAATTTTATAACAAAGTAATCTACGAAAGATCAACAAGGCTTATTTTACTTGAAAATTGGTCGGATCTGGGTTCGGCTACCATAATTGGAGTGTTTCTGGGATTTCAGAAAGATTTCATTGTACCAATGTTTCAATAGAGCTTAATTAGGTTTTTATAAAATATTATATAATATTTAATACTAACTGCGACTTCGTTCGAGTGGAATAGGGTTTTTGGTTAGCATTTTTAATAATTTTGGCTATGTTTTTATACAAATTTGACATTATATTAATGAGCTATTAAATTTACACCCGTCAAGGTAAAATTTTTACTAACTTTTAATGTCGTATTTATTTATATGGAATCAAGAGCCAAAAAAATAAGTATTAAGCTTCCTGCCCGAAAAATGATGATAAATTCACCCCTCACCACCGTTTTTCCTTTTTAAAAAGTAGCCAATTCCTTTCTCAGGCTCTAGACTATCTGTATACAAAATTTCATTAAAATAATTTCAGTAGTTTCGGCTTGAAAGCGCCACAGACAGCTTTTACTGACTGCTGGACATAGGTCTCACGTAAAGACATCCACAAGGCCTGAACTTGCGACGCCTGCAAGGTGTGTAAGGGGGAAACGCGTCCCAGTCCGTTTCTCCAAATGCCAACCTCACTGGACGCGGTGCACCCAGCTCCTACCGACGAGGGTCTGGTGACCGACAAATTGCGTTATAACCATTCACTTTAGCTGACCTAAATGCCGCAGACCTATAACGGGCAGCAGCATTATCGGCGCGAGAACGTCAGCACTGCGATCACCAACCCGCCTTTTTTTTTCACGCTGGGAAATGCATTTACGCACTAACCCCGACCCGTAGCTCGGGAGTGTGGGACTTTGCGAGGGAGGAGACTAACGCAATACCCACTAAAACCCAGTGGAACCCGTTCCATCCGTGAGTGAGACACCAGAGGATCAGCTTGCGCATTCCTACCTAGTTTCTCGGATGAGTCCGACTGAGGATTCACGGAAGCGGGAGAAGGTGCGCAAACATGCGCCGCCTAGAATCCCGCCTTCTACTGCATTCTCCCTCTCTCGTTCGCGGGCCTCCTTTAGCGAGACTACGGTCTCATAGAAGAAGGCCATTCCCGCCCAACATCTGTCACTGGAGAGTATCGCGCCTATAACGATCCGCAGCAAGAGATCTCCGCCAATCAGTGCCACCAAGAGGTGACGCTGAGGTCCCCACGCTGCGCATTCTGCCGCTATGTGGTGAGCTAAGTCAATAGCTGCACCACACTCATGGCAGTTGGGCGTCTCCTCTCGGCCGATTTGGTGCAAGAACTTTCTGAGACAACCATGCCCGGTCAGAATCTGCACCAGTCTGTAAGAAAGCGTCCCGTGCCTCCTGGAGAGCCATTAGTCCAGGTAAGGACGAATCGCTTCCACTGTGGCCTAGCCCGCCGCTGGAGACCCAAGGTCCTCCTTCCACTTCTGAATCAGAGCCTTGTCGGCTAGGACCCTAATCCTACGGACCTCATCGGCATCAGGCCGCAGAACTTGAGCCTCCTATGCCGTCTGTCCGTGCTGTCCTATGCCGATGGATAGTCGCAAGGACTTCCGCCCGTAGCTCCCACGAAGAATCGCCAGCCAAAAGAGTCGCTGCCGTCCAAGATACTGTACGGTACCCTCGTATTGTCCTAACCGCAATTATCCTCTGCGCATCACCAACCCGCCTACCAAGCGTGGTGATTATTGGCAAAACCACAAAATGTCGACGACAAGGCAGCAATGAAGCAGTATTTTATGTCTGTTACTCTAAAACCATCTCTCCTATGAGTGAGGAGGTATATGCCCAATAGTGGGACGTCAATAGGCTGCTACTTACCTAATAAAATATCGAAGTTTTCTCGGTGACAGTCCTGAATTTAACGGTTGTATTGCAATTGTCCTCTAACAGAGACAAAGTGTTTCGTTTACATGTGAAGCTTACAATTCCCTCAAAATATAAGTGTAAGTTGGCGCATTTATCACTGCCTCGTGGTGATATATCAGCCACGTCTCGTACAATACGTTTTGTTCAACCACTATTCTGTTGGGGGGAATCTCACCTGTTTTGTTGGGAAACTTTAATATCGCGATCCAACTTTCGCAATTCACCTATTAAATGGAAACCGTAGCAATGTTTCTCGTGTATCGATATGTATTTACTTTATTCATTTAAGGTTCTACAATACAAACAACACGAACACCTTATAAAATGTAATACCTTCAAAAAGAACCGTTTAGTATTCCTCGCTTCAACCGATAGACGTCCACTGCTGGACATAGGTCGAAATGATGCCCACAAGTCCCGATCTTGCGCCGCCTGCCTCCAGCGGCTACCTCCTTATATCGTCGGTCCACCTTGTGGGTGGTCTTCCTACACTGCGTCGTCCGGTGCGGGGTCGCCATTCCAGCACCTTCCGGCCCCAACGTCCATCGGTTCGTCGGACTATGTGCCCCTCCCATTGCCACTTCAAGTTCGCGATTCGTAGGGCTATGTCGGTGGCTTTGGTTCTGCTACGGATCTCCTCATTTCTGATTTGATCGCGTCAAGAAACTCCGAGCATAGCCCTCTCCATCGCACGCTGAGTGACTCTGAGCTTTCGAATAAGGCCCATAGTCAGCGACCACGCTTCCGATCCGTAAGTAAGCACTGGCAACACGCACTGTTCGAAGACTTTAGTCTTCAGGCACTGAGGGATATTGGACGAAAAAGTCTTCCGGAACTTCCCCAACGCTGCCCAACGGAGTTGGATTCGGCGGTTGACCTCTGTCTCGAAATTGGACCTACCTAGCTGGACTATGTATTTAGTAGGACTATATTTATTTAGTATTACCATAAAACTATTAAAAATAAAGTAATCTCGGCAAAGAAGTGTGAAGATGACTCCGTTTCATATTTTCATACAAATGAAATAGTCTACCGGCTGATTGAAAGTAGATTGCCCGTGTCAACTGGTTAACATGATACGATAGGTTTGTCTCAACTCGGGCAATCAGAAATATAAGCACCTCTTTCTCGGTAACTGTCGTAACAAAATGTGCGTAGAGATAACAACAGATAATAGAAAAAATAAAAAATAAATCGGTTACAATGTCACAGTTACTAACGGTGCGTGCGTCGAAGGTCGTGAGTGTTTATTAGTAGTTATTTGTGTTTATGATTATATAAGTGACGTGAATAACAATAACAGCCCTTGAGGTAAGTTTTAATTTTTAAGATATGAGCCTATAAATACAAGACGGAGTTTTTCCACTATTTCAAAGTTTAGCGCAACATGACGCTACACCAGAGTCTTAATTTAATAAACAAAACAATAACATTGTATTGTTTAACTGTTAGCAAACATAAAAATTATAGCATCCTTCGACCCGCGGGGCGATCGACGCAAAAAGTCCTTGCGTGGCTGGCAATGATTATTTCCATTAAAACGCGGCCGGGCAATCTAAGGGTTAAATCATTTTTGGACATTTAAAACTGGAAAGCTTATAATTATAATGCTGCTTGCGTTTGATTGTGACCTCACCTGATGGTAAGTCAAAATACAGTTTACGATTGAAGCGAGCTAACTTGGTAATATGATTATCAAGATATGCTTTATTCAAGCGAGCTCAAAAAGCACTTTTAAATCGTCAGTAGTCTATCCGTTGGTAACAAATCTCCAACCGGTTTGGTAAGTTTAATCCGCTGAAAAAAAAAACCCGTAAGTAACTCAGCAATTACTATTTTAAATATAGTTTTTTTAGTGGGATAAAGTTTTTGACATATTTCTTAAAATAACGTGGAGGAAAGTCCAAAACTGATTGGTCTATCTTACTCAATTTTCTGCCTCATTGGTCTAGTTGTTAGCAAGTTCCACTACAGACATGAGGTCCTGGGTTCGAGTCCCGGGTCGGGGCAATTACATATCAATATTGAGTTTTCAATTAAGATTTTCTCAATATTTGCCCGGAATTGGGAAGTTGGCGGTGTGATCGACCCCCGTGCCTCGGAGAGCACGTTAAGCCGTCGGTCCTGCGCCTGATCTCTCTCCGGTCGTGTCGGATTCCTGTCACATCGGACTATGAGAGTGAAGGAATAGAGAGTGCACTTGTGTACTATGCCTGCCAATCCGCACTGGAGCAGCGGTGGGAGCACTGGTGGGTCTATTCTCTAAAAACCCTCGCTCCCCGGAGTGAGGAGGCCTGTGCCCAGCAGTGGGACGTTAATGGGCTGCTACTTACATACTTTTACTTTACTCAAATTTCTGACTCATGAATCTAAAATATGGCAAGTATATATATGACGGCGGCAACGTTTTTTAATGTTGGTAACAAGGTGTGCAGCGACCTAGCAACAAACATCTACCAACATTCAAAATACCGCCACTCGCAGAAACTAGTATAAAAGGGCTTGCATTAGACTGGCGGGCATTCTTACTTGAAGTGCTCTCCGGTGCACACCTTGCACCCATAAATTATTGGTTATAGTCATTTAATTAAAAAAATTAATTAATCATTTAGTTTAAAGTAACAAATAATCTCTGTGAAAATTGTTTTAAACTTAAATTTTCGTGGTTTAGTAACATATAGACTATTTGAACGGGTACATACCACGATGGACCTCATTCAAAAGCTCAGAATCACTCAGCGTGCGATGGAGAGGACTATGTTCGGAGTTTCTCTACGCGATCAAATCAGAAATGAGGAGATCCGTAGCAGAACCAAAGTCACCGACATTTCCCTACGAATCGCGAACCTGAAGTGGCAATGGCCGGGGCACATAGTCCGACGGACCGATGGACGGTGGGGCCCGAAGGTGCTGGAGTGGCGACCACGCACCGGCCGGCGCAGTGTAGAGAGACCCCCCACAAGGTGGACCGACGACATAAAGAGGGTCGCCGGTAGCTGCTGGAGCCAGGTGGCACAAGACCGGGCCTTGTGTGCGTCATTACGTAAGACCTATGTCCAGCAGTGGAGGTCCATCGGTTGAAGCGACGACGACGACGATACCACGATGGATTTTTTTAATTTTGCCGATATTTCGACCCAGTTGCATGGATCGTGGTCACGACGTTACTGCTGTGATCGGTTGTGTCAAGCTGTGTCAGATTCTGCCCTTGACAGCTCGAAATATCGGCAAAATTAAAAAACGCCATCTGTGAAAATTGACTGTAAGTAAGTAGCAGCCCTTTAACGTCCCACTGCTGGGCACAGGCCTCCTCACTCCGAGGAGCGAGGGTTTTTAGAGCGTAGACCCACCACGCTGCTCCACTGCGGATTGGCAGGTATTGACTGTGGTTGTCTTTATTTAAAAGATGGAAGACCAGAACCCGATATATACGAGTTTTCGTTTATTCCAGTCCAGATTCTAGGAAAATTAGAAATTGCAATTAACTATTTTAGCTTTATAGGTAATCGAATCTAAAACCTCTGCTAGCGAAGTAGTTGTCATTTTATGGCTTCTTCTCAGTATAAACAACTATCTGGATCGTTAGTAGATTAGTTACCAACGGTTTATATTTAGCCAGTATAAGATAAATGATTAATTCGATATGTCAAAGGCTACTGAGTGTCAAATCGGCTTGATTCACTGAATCCAATCGCCGTGAAACTGCTGACTCCGGGATATACCAAATTGAGAAGCCATCACGAACACATGTCGGTGTAAAGTCTTTTATTCCCAACTAGTGCCGGGCTTATCCGGGATAGGCTTTCGTTGAATAATGAATTTTCCCGGTACCGAAAGCCTATTGTTCGTTGATGACTACATCTTATAAGATTTTCATCTTATTTTCTTCTATAGATGTTTAAGAGCTACTTCTTTTATTATTGAATTACGATTATTAAAATATACGTATTTGTGTGGTCTACAATTGCCATTTATGTTGTAAATGTGATATTTTGTGTGTTTGTATAGGTGAATAATGCAGGAATGGGGTTTAATCTGAAGATATAAGAATAGATGAGAAGTACAAGTGGATTGAAACTTTTATTTAGATTTTAGCGGAAAGAAACGAACGTTTGAACTCGCCATGTTGACACGTTCTCGTTTATTTAACTTATTTAATTACCGAAATAACAATTGGCGACGAGTAATCTTACGTGTGTAGTAATGGTTAAAGTTTCGGTTGGTTTATTAAGGGCCGATTTTTCAATCTTCAGATAAACAGTCTGATAGTACTTATTCAACGGATAGCCAAATTTTGCAATTTTCAATCCTCGGATAGGACTTAACTGTCGAATAACGTTGCTAACTGACAGTTAACCTTTTTAGCCCTTCTGTCCGCCACATAACCGCTTATTCGTCTGGATTTAGTTATGGAAGGTAATTTTCATGTGTGTTATTATATGGGGGATTAGACACATACACAAATTTTAATATGAAGATTTGAAGGAGGACAGGCTTTGAATGTATACCTAATATTCCGACGTCAGCTTGGTTCATGTTTGCTTTATCATCAACGAAGCTGATTTCAAACTCCTCAACAACAGGCTCACTTTGGTGTACTGGAAAATAATTTAACAAATATGTGATTACATGGCAATAAATAGGCCCACATTCATATTGCTTAGGATTTATACTTACTTGTGATAGTATCACTATAGTGACGCGCTCCTAGTCCTGTTATATTGGAGCAAATGCTTAGCACTTGTTCCTCGATAACATTGAAGTTCTATACATCTCTTGTCGTTGCAGAGAAGACTTCTTCTTCGTGGTCTTTTTTATACCTTCATATTTAAGTTTTAACGTTTTCCAAGAACGGACTGTGGTGGATAATCCGCAAGAGTTGAAAGTGTGTTCTATCTTCTTCCAAGCATTATCTTTTTCTTTGTTTGTGACTGCATCCGTCTTCTTGTTTTCTACTATTAATTTTCACTTCTTCACCAGATTCACTAATAACTCTATCTCAGCAGTGGTGAGGTTTGCCGAACACTCTCTTTTTTGGGATTCCATAGTTACCAAAATTATAATCAAATTAATCAAACATAACCTGGAAAAATAATGACCAACACTTGCTAATTGAATACAATAGTTTGTCCTTTTCTAACGCTTGCGTATATCATATGTTTGTTTCACCTCTTTGAAATTTGAGTTGCCAGAGTTGAAATAATTGGTCAGATAGCTATTCGGCGAATAAATGACAAATGAAAAATGGGTGACCAGTTATCAGACAGATAAACAGTCAAATAACTTTCTTCATCAGATAAGTATCCAGCCTTTTATCTGGGGATTGAAAAATCAGGGGTAAATATATTTAATCACAAGACACAAGAATGAGACTTATATAAAGTTCGGTTGGAAAAATGGTTTCTTGCTAATGAAATCGACGACAGTGTTGACAAATCGGGAGCTAATCGGCGAGTTTTAGTTTTATTAAGTAGTTTGGCAGAAACTACTAAAAGCTCTATCTTCCGAAGTGGTTTTAAGCGTATATAATTTCTTCCAAACTCTTAAAAGACACCGACTCCGAATATAACAATAAGAAGAACACAATAAAAGAATACGCAATTATTTCTTACTTTTTAGAGCATATTAACGTATTTGTAAGTTTGTTTTGAAGGCGGTTCTTTTTTTGTTAAAATTTCTATTTATTTTTTGATTTTTAGTGAATCTGAAGCAAACGTGTTACAATGCAGCAACAAACGTAAGCTCTTCTGCCTTAAACCGCACCCTTACTGTAAGCCGTTGAGGAGTTCCATTGATCTTCATATTTAACGACGACTAGCACTTGACCATATCGAAGTTACGGTTGGCAACTCAAATATCTGGCTAGTTTATGGAAGATTCTGTCGAGTATCGGCGATTTGCTCTTAAGAATTGAAGATTTCCGTCACTTTGTCGTGGATTCCATCATAAGAACCTAACCAAACTAACTTAAAACAACCCTTGAAGTATATCCTTTCCAATAAAAAAGAATTCGTCCATTTGTCGCGCACATGCTTAATGCAAATTTAACACTTATCCGATTTTCTCATGGACGCCATCATCAGAACTGGATTAAAAAATGGGACCCTATGACGAGCACCACCTTTCATTTAAAAGAAAATCATCAAGATCGGTCCACCCAGTCGGGAGATATGAGGTAACAAACATAAAAAACAAATACAGTCGAATTGATAACCTCCTCCTTTTTTTGAAGTCAGTTAAAGAGCGCTTCCGTTTCCTTTTAAACAATAATTGTAGTAAACTAATAATTCTACTACTTCCGCTTTAACAATACATCTCCCATAAATTTATAATTGCTAACATTACATACAAAACTCACTAGAGGTATAGCATTTCCTGATGACGTCGGTTCCCTCTTTCACCTGGAAGTTGTATCCCTACTCGATAACTATCTTAAAAGAAAACAATGTGGATTTGCAGAACCTTATAAATTTCATAGTGCCGTTCAAGGTAGCAGTTAGATCTTGAGTGATTGGGCCGTGAATAGACTGTCTTTCCAGCCCTTACCTTGAATGAAATGCTCCGCGATGTGTTTTGGGAATGATGAATGGTGGAGAACGGGAGCGTTTGATTAGCGAGCCCTTACACTCACAATGGAGAAAGCATTATAATTAGCTGAGAGTGTGTATTGTGCCAGAGAGGGTGCGCGGCAAGCAGCTAGTTCTAACCCAGCAACTGGGCTGGGTCTTAGCCCAGCGTTGTCACCGTTTGGGCACGTAGAGAGATTGAGTGAAAGGAGACTCACAAAAAGGATTTATGAGTCAAGAGTGAATGGGAAAGTTGGAAAGGGAAGACCAAGACCAGGACATTTTGAATAAGGGTCAGGTCAAACCGATGAACTTGTATAAAGGGTTTAATGAGAAAGAAAGAAGCGAAGGTGATGCAAAAATCGTGGAAAATGGAATGAGCTGGTGTTTGCCTACCCTCTGTAACTAGGTCATCTCTTTCAACTAAACGGTGAGGTGTAGGTGTTCCCTGATGCATTCAGGTCTTGCACCCCTGGGTGAATTAAATTTACTAGTTGAGTTCAGAAAAGCACATCTCCAGCGAGATCGAGTCGCGTCTGTCGTTATCTACCTTTGCTTATATAGTGATCAGCAGGATGATTACTTCGCCTAAGGAGGCCGCTGCTCTCCAACATGAATGACATTAATGGGGTGTGAGAGGTTATTCCAAATCAAGATGTGGCGCTGGGGTCCCCAATCCTACCAATCTACCACTGTATAGTGCACCGAGAGTAATAGTAATAATGGTTCGAAAGGTTCTAGTTTTGCCCGTTTAAAAAAGATAGCAAATAGAGCAATGTAAATTCGTCGTAAACCAAGGCATGCCATTTAAATTACCATATGAAATTGAAATATCTGTTCAATATTTTACACAATACACCGTTTTCTTTTGTCTGCTCGTTTTTCCTTTTAATTTAGAAAACGTCCAGATCAATTTTGATGGGGCTTTTCTCATATTTTAAGTAAGGACATAATTGGGAGGGGCTAAACTGTTCATGTTGCCAGGTCAAGTCAGCGGGGTTGGCAGCGGAATCTCTTCCGGAGATTCTTAGCACCCCCTGCCCCGCCGTTACCATAACCGCTGCCGCTGCTAGGAATAGCGGAGAGGGTGGATGGATGGAGAGGGCTATGCTTGGAGTTTCTCTACGTGATCGAATTCGAAATGAAGAGATCCGTAGTAGAACCAAAGTCACCGACATAGCCCTACGAATCGCGAACCTGAAGTGGCAATGGGCGGGGCACATAGTCCGAAGGACCGATGGACGTTGGGGACCGAAAGTGCTGGAGTGGCGACCCCGCACCGGACGGCGCAGTGTAGGCAGACCCCCCACAAGGTGGACCGATGATATAAAGAGGGTCGCCGGTAGCCGTTGGAGCCAGGCGGCGCAAGATCGGGCCTATGTCCAGCAGTGGACTGTTCATTGTGATGTCTCACGTAATGTTAATCGTGTTTAAAGGGGATAAAATATACATTGTTTCAAACACCTCGAGGAACACCATATGGTTCAGACGAATATAGTGCGAGTCGCTGTTAGTTTTCAAGTCAAACGTGTATAGTTTTGAAAACCTTATGATGAGTGACTTATTGAGTTAAGTGGTCTAAAACTACCATTGTTGCCTTTTTAATATGCAGAGTTTGGAGTACATCAGTTGAATGATATCAAAGTGTATCTAAGAAACAATTTTTATATATTATTGTCCATAGAAGTTACAATGGTTTTTGTAGGAAAATGTAATGGGACATCTATAGACTCGTTTATTTTATCATCCATAAAGTCGTGTTGATTTAAACCTTCAAGGTAATATCATTTATAAATAATATCGGCATACGTTAAGGTTGTTTGCACCAATATTTATTCAGTAACAGGTAGCAGAGTCAACACCGGGGCCAACAAGGGCCTCCTGTAAAGTTTTTATTACGTTCGTTTAGTATTATTTATATAAATAATTTATAAGCAACAGACAGAGTGATTCAAGAGGACGGTTTATATGTGTAATATACATTTCTTTTATGCTGGGAAATGCCTTTATGCACCCCGATCAGAGTAAGATCTTATCGGGAGTGTGGGACTCGCTGGTCTACCAGAATACCCAGTAAAACCCAGCGATATCCTACGCATCCTTTTGTGGAGCACCAGAGGATTGATCGCAGATGCAATCTACCCTGGCATTCCGGAAGATTCCTCTGGGTACTTAAGAAGAAGGAAGGTGAAGCGCAAATCTACGCCTCCTTCCTCCCGACCTCCTGCACCGAAGTAAAGGAGCGTCCACAGCGTTCTCCCTGAGCCTCAGCGAAATAATTCTTTTACAGAAGGAGACCATTGCCCCCCATTCCCTATCACCGGTGAGCATTGCGCCAACTATGCCCTCCAGTGTAAGGTTTTCAACGAGGTCAATAGATGCCGCTGATAATACACATACTTCAGTAAAAAAAAAGCAGAAAATTCATAGTTTTATAACGTAAAATTGTAAGAAAAATAGTTCTGTGTGCTTAAAACCTTAGAAAATAGATGAAATTAATTTACTCCAGAACTGTATATCTTAAAAAGATCGATGTAAAAGTCCACGATGATATAAATCTATCACTAAAAGATAACCCGCAATCATCAATTTAATTGTGTTATTCACAGCCATTTTATTCAAAACAATATTATTCGTTAATCAGTTACATATTGTTTTAAGACGATCGTAAGACCTGTTTCCTGTATGGATCAGAGAGCTGGGCCACCAAAGGGGAGAATGAAAGGAAATTGCATGCAGCGGAGATGCGAATGATGAGGTGGATGTGTGAAGTGACAAAATTAGGTAAGATTAGGAATGAGTATATTAGAGGAACTATAAACTGCCTCATTGGTCTAGTGGTTAGCATGTTCGACTACAGACATGAGGTCCTGGGTTCAAGTCCCGGGTCGGGCCAATTCAAAATGGATATTTAGTTTTCCATTGAGATTTTCTCAATATTTGCCCGAAGATGGGAAGTTGGCGGTGTGCTCCACCCCCGTCCCTCGGAGAGCACGTTAAGCCATCGATTCTGCCTGATCTCTCCGGTCTTGTCGGCTTCCCGTCACATCGGACTATGAGAGTGAAGGAATAGAGAGTGCACTTGTGTACTATGCCTGCCAATCCGCAGTGGAGCACCGTGGTGGGTCTATGCTCTAAAAACCCTCGTTCCTCGGAGTGAGGAGGCCTGTGCCCAGCAGTGGGACATTAATGGGCTGCAACTTACTTATATTAGAGGAAGTAGGAACGTGGCACCAGTGACCGAGAAATTAAGGAGTGGATGGCTATCCTTGTATGGGCATACCATGAGAAGGGAAGATAGCCATGTATGTATGCAAGAGGGCCCTTAATATGATGGTAAGCGGCAGGGCTGGGTGAGGGCGACCAAAAAAGTGTGGATGAACTGTGGCAGAAGGAAACATGCTGTGTCAACCTCACCTAGTGGGATAAGGGCAAGTAAATGAAGAGTTACATACGTTGTTTATATATGTTCGCGCCAGATGGCGCTAAGCATCGGTACTCTATGAGCATAGCGCAATACAGTCCATGGATTATCTGTAGTCTCTAGTCATAAGAAGCCTCTGGCGAGTTGTCAACCGCGAAGCGGTGGTGACGGGCGCGAGAATAAGCCCGCTTCGGGAGTTTTGTAGGATCTTGTCGGGAATCCCACGCGTTAATTTGTTTGTGGGGCCAGAGCAACACTATCGTCGCGTTTTGTAGCGCCATATCATAGCCCTCTAAAGAAAGACGGCAAGTCATAACGCGGCTAGGTTAGCTCGTCCATGCCTTGGCCGCAATTGTCCATCTTTCCTGTGGATTTTGGAGTGGATCAGAGAACCGGCGTCGCCTTCAGCAGCTTCGGTTGCCTTGGTAGCTTACACACTCTTTACGTTTCAATAATACACATACAAAGACACACCCACGTGAAAATTCATCTGCCAGGGTTCGTTGTCGTCGAGGAGATCGGCGCCTGGAGACGAGGTAGGTGTAAAATTCACTAATTCTGTTCGATCCCTCTGGAATCTCTCGTATAATTTCTCCTCCCGCCGTCTACAGTGATCGAGACTACCTTCACGACTATGGGCCCTGGTGATCCTTGGTAGACTCCCATGCCAGGGTCACGGCCGGCGCGACCAATTTAATATAAATCAAAACTGGCTCAACAGGTTTTCTTAAAACGGTTATCTTGGAAGATATCAGACATTTCGTATATACAGTTAAAGTAATATATACGCCTAAAGGCAGTATTATTTTACAAAAACCGCCGAACAAAGTTATTGGTTTTCGTAATATTTTTTTAATTAACTTGTCCCCTATCTGAAATCTAAATTATGATGGATACGATCTCCCGTTCCATGTTAAACGGGAAGCTTTATTAAATTATATGTCCGTGTATTCAACAAAAAGCAGGTTGGATTTTTGACGTTATCTCGTTGTTTGTGGGAAATGGAAAACAAAGTTATGGGACACACGAAATAACTACGAAACGTCCGTATAAGCCTCGCGAGCATTCTCCTAAGTACAATATTAAATTTAAATAAAATAAAATAGCTGTTGGTAATGTCAAAAAAGAGTAATGGTTTGACTGACGAGAAGAAGGTAGAGAAAGGGCAGAGGTACTTGCTAGATTTTAATAATATATCTGTAAAGAAACGCCAAGAAAAGAATACGAAGGCCTTTTAAAAGATAGAGAGATATCTTCCATTAAAAAGTAGCACGAACACGATGTATAGGACAAGAGAAAGAGTGAATGTTGGAAGGCCTACGCAGCAGAGACTCTTCTCAATGTTTGGTAGTGAGGCAGCCTGGAGTACAGTTGCCTCCTTCTACGAGGCTATCATCTCGTTGAAGGAAGCGATGGAGAGAAAGAGAGAGAAAGAGCACCAGATGCCCTCTTCTCCGAAGGAAGGAGATATCGTTTTTAAACGTCTTTTAGCTCCACTTTGAATGTGCAAGCGGACCTATGACAATGTTATCAAACGTTGACAAAGGGATATACGAATATTTCTTAAAATTGTATAGTTATTTTATAAATAAAAGGTGTTCATTTTTTGTTTTTTATTTCTTTTTATTTTAACCAACCTTTCGTTCTTGTACAAGATAACAATCTAGCCTAACAGACTAATAATACTTTGTCCTAATCTACCCAATATGTCCAACGACTATACTTAGTTTACTTTAGTGTCTTTTGCCTACGGTTCTTAAGTTCTTGCTTAATTTGTGTTACTGCACTTTCACTAACTCAAAAGGTTTTGTACTTTTGAGTCTTTTCTTTGTCCATGGGATATCCAGAAGTATAGCAGCTTCGGCATTCATGTGATGGCGAAGTCTTTGGTGATGAGCTTTGGCAATTCTTTCGACGTAATTAATTAATAAGCTCTATGTTTAGATCCATGTGAAAATCGCTATTTCTTATGCACGAAGCTGCGTTAATAATGTCCCTGAGTACTTTGTTTTGGAATTTATGTAATATTTTCAGATTAATAGGTTTGGTACATCCCCAAAGTTGAATACCATATGTCCAAACTGGTGTTACGACCGTGTTATATATAACACAGACAGTTATATATTCTGCCATAAATCTAACCTCAACTGCAAGCTGTTGAGGAGTTCCTTTGATCATCATATTTAATTACGACAATCACTTGACCACACAGAAGCTACGGTAGGTGACTCAAATATCCGGAGATCTTATAAATGATTCTGCCGAGTATCGTCAATTTGTTTCTAAGAATTGAAGAGTT
The DNA here is from genome assembly GCA_015832385.1 of Elymnias hypermnestra. Lineage (NCBI taxonomy): Eukaryota > Metazoa > Arthropoda > Insecta > Lepidoptera > Nymphalidae > Elymnias > Elymnias hypermnestra. The sequence continues at coordinate 1,738,551 of JACTOM010000930.1, read as the reverse complement.
CCGTTACTTTTTCATGGATCCCATGATCAAAACCTAAACAAACTATCATCAAACAACCCTTAAAGTATTCTACTTAATAAAAAAAGAATCATCGAAATCGGTTGGAGTGATCTTGAGTTATTCGTCCATTTGTCGAGTACATAGTAAAAAGTAAGTAGCAGTCCATTAACGTCCCACTGCTGGGCACAGGCCTCGTCACTCCAGGGAGCGAGGGTTTTTAGAGCATAGGCACACCATGCTGCTCCACTACGGGTTGGCAGGCATAGTACATAACAAGTGTACTCTCTATTCCTATACTCTCATAGTGCGATGTGACGGGAATCCGACACGACCGGAAAGAGGTCAAGCGCAGGACCGACGGCTTAACGTGTTCTCCGAGGCACGGGGGTGGATCACACCGCCAACTTCCCAACTTCGGGCAAATATTGAGAAAATCTCAATAGAAAATGCCAACCACTAGACCAATGAGGCAGTTACGTTAGTTAGTCGAGCACATGCTTAATGTAAATTTAAGACTTATCCGGTTTTCTCATGGATGCCAATGCCATTAAAAAAATGGGATCCCACGACAAACACCACCTTTCACCAGTTGAAAGTATAAAAACAGACGATATCCTTCTCCTTTTTTAGAAGTCAATTAAAAACAGACAATCATATTTTAAAAACCACCCCCCACAACTTTGTCTATGTAACAACAATTATCAAACTACCCTGTAATTTTATAGATAACGCTGACTTTTTTTTTTAAATAGTAAGTACATATTAAGCTCCAGCAAAGTATTGCACGGTTTGTTAGTTATAAGTTGTACCACTTACTGTGATGGTACGGAATTTAATAAGTACGAAAATGCGTGGAATGAGGACGACGCCATTTGTAAAGCTAAGTGAACTGTATTACCACATAATAAGTATGAGAAGGAAAGATAAACGCAAAGCATTTCTGGATTATTTTGTACTCGAATCTTGGAATATTATATCACGTTTTTTTTATTTCTGACACGGTAATGCTTGACTTTGCTCACACCTGATACAAGCAATGATATGATGGGCACAAACGCTCCCTTGAGAAGTATGAGTGGATTGAAACTGAGTGACAAAGTAAGAAATAGTGTGATAAGAGAAAGTTGTGGTATAAAAGAAGACGTAGTGACTAAAATTGAGAAAGGTGTGCTTAGATGGTTTGGGCATGTAGTGAGAATGAATGAAAGGAGACTGAAAAAAAGGATTTATGAGTCAAGAGATTGCGAAAGTTGGAAGGAGAAGACCAAATTTTAAATAAAGGCCAGGTCAAGAGTACTCTAAACCGAGCAATCGTGGCAAGTGGAAGGACGTTGTCTACCTACCCCTATGGGAATGAGGCGTGATGCTATGTATGTATGTACGCTCCCTTGGAGTATACCAAATGGTTTCACTTCTGCATTTTTTTGTAGCCTTTGTTTATTGCTGACTATGATCACAACTTATGGTAAGAGATGATACAGTGGAAGATAAAAGCGCTAATCTGATAAGAGGTAATGTACCATTTATGATTTATAATTTAAATACAATACGTTCTGGTTCCGGTATGATGCGGTGTAGAATTCATAAAAAGTAAATAACCTCTCATCAAGTTAGCACGCTTCAATCTTTGACTATGCCATCATTAGCAGGTTTATTTTTGCTTTTGGCCAACATATTATTATTACAAAATTCTATGATAATGTCTTTAGTCCAATCTGTTTAGGAGCAAATATAAATATGGTGTCCTTTTATGTCCTCATGAAAATTTTTAGATTTACGAGTGTTTTGGCTTCTCGGTGTTCAGAAGACGTCGTCGTCGTCGCTTCAACCGACGAACGTCCAATGCTGCACATAGGTCTCACGTAATGACGTCCACAAGGCCCGATCTTGCGCCGCCTGGCTCCAACTGCTACTGGCGACCCTCTTTATATCATCGGTCCACTTGTGGTGGGTCTGCCTACACTGCGCCATCCGGTGCGGGGTCGCCACTCCAGCAGCTTCGGGCCCCAACGTCCATCGATCCGTCGGACTATGTGCCCCGCCCATTGCCACTTCAGGTTCGCGATTCGTAGGGCTATGTCAGTGACTTTGGTTCTGCTACGGATCTCCTCATTTCTGATTTAATCGCGTAGACAAATTCCGAGCATAGCCCTCTCCATCGCACGCTGAGTGACTCTGAGCTTTCGAATGAGGCCCATAGTCAGCGACCGGGGGTTCAGAAGACGGGGTGTAGTTATTTAGGCGCTGATTGTAAGAGTCGGCAAAGAAACTGCTACTTGCTCGTAAAAAGGTTTGTATTTAGCAGTGCCAAGATGATTATCCGTTTTTGAGTGTACGTTAGGAATATAAGATTTAAATGCGTCAGTTCTTTCCATAGACTGTGTATTAAGTTTACGTGTCAGAAGTTAGGGTGGGTCACTAGTATACACATAAATACACTAAAGTATTGTTACGTTTAACTCATGCTTGTCCTTAGTTATGAGTACAGGATTGTAATTTATGAGATTAGGACCCGGGATACAATCCTGGCTTAACTCGGCCCCGGATTACCCGCCAGGAGTCGTAACTAACAAATTAATTCTACAACCTTTGTTGTTGAGATTTTGTAATAACAAATTGATCTACTGTCAATCAAGATTTACGTCCCTTTATGTATTCAAATTAGCGCTTAATTAAAACTTCACCAGAAGGTAAGTGTAATATTTAAAATAATATATATTTTACAATGATATTCGATAACCCAAATCAAAATCATGTGGGAGTTTATTATAGAAACGTATACAGTTACCTTTAAATGAGTTGTTAATCTTATGCAGCCTTCTTGAATTTATAACAAGTTTGTTTTGGTTTCGTAAGTTATATGATGTACATTCTCTCTTTTTATTAAAAGAGTCAATGTTTTTATGTACATACAACAAGTTTTCTAATATATTCTTCTTCTTGAGGTGCCATCTCCTACCGGAGGTTGGCTATCATGTTGGCTATTCGGACTTTACACACAACTGCGCGGAATAAGGATCGAGTACTGAGTCCGAACCATGTCCGGAGATTCTTAAGCCAAGAGGTTCGTCTTCTTCCCGGTGGTCTCCTTCCTTGTATCTTCTCCTGTATTATTAGCTGGAGCAACTTGTATTTATCGCCCCGCATTATATGTCCCAGATATCTAATATATATACAGAGTAAACTGTCATTATGTTAACTGCCTTGAATTTGTTTCTTAGCGACTCTCTTGGACTCATATTGTAAATGGCAATAAATAACAATTATGCAATTAATGCAGCGTACTAATTTGGGTAGAGGTAAAAGACTCTAGTAAATTCTTTCATTTTATTGCTGGCAGTTCTTTTTTGTCGAATCATGATGATACAGTTTAAACTTCAAGAACTATTACTTATCTATTCTATTTTCAAGACACTGAATTAGCATTACCAAATGCAATTCTGCTTGGCACGTCTCTGTTGGAAGTGTAGTAACTAACCACTACCGAAGCCTTCCAGTTCAAACCCAGACAAATAATAAAATGCAAATGAATTGTGAAACACGTCGGAAGTCTAAATCACAATTTTCTCCATTTTTGATAAAAGAGCACCTACGGAGTTTCTTTTCATTAACTTTTCGGTAGATTCGTTATCAATATATGGAATTTTCGATATATAAGAGATTTTTGGACCCACTTGAAAAAAGAATATTAAAGCAAATTAAATCAAATCAGCAAAAAGTTTGCATTGCATTCCGATACCCATGCTATGTAGAAAAATTAAGTGGCAAGTTTCCTTTTAATAGGGTAATCAAAGGTTGTAAAATTAATCTGTAAGTATTCGCGCTATCTGGCGCTAAGCATTGGTACCTCGAAAGCGGCGTATTCGTGCCATCTGCAAGCTTTCCGACGTACTAATGCACTGATTATCGGGAGGCGTGCGTATACGACACGAGAGGGCGCCTTCTCCGCAGTTCCATTATCATAGAGCAATATAGTTTATAGATTATCTGTAGTCGTAGCAGTCGATAGCTTGTGGTCAACCTCGAGGCGTGTCCTCGTGGTTTTTTGCCTTGTTTTGTCGGGAAAGTGTGGTAATTCCACGCGTTATTTGGTTTTGTGGTGCCAGTTAAGTAGTCGTCGCGTTTTGTAGGCCCTCATAGCCCCACATTGAAGTGCGGCTGGTCAGCGCGGCTAGGATATTTTCCCAAGCAGTGGCCGCAGTTGGACTTTCCTGAGTGTTTGGAGTGGAAGAAGACCGGCATCGCCGAAAGCAGCTAGCTGTATGTAGCCTGCCAAGCCGAGACACCTTGGCAGGCTACATACATACTCACAATTATACACACATACAAAATACACCCCCACGTGATCATTCATCTGCCAGGGGTCGTCGGCGTCGACGAGATCGGCGCCGGGAGACCAGGTAGGTGGATTCTCCCCCTTATTTCTCCTCCCGCCGTCTGCAGTGATCGAGGCTACCTTCACCACTATGGGCTATGGTGACCCTTGGTAGCCTCCTTCGATAGGGTCACGGCTGGCGTAAACAGTAAGTATGCAATAAAAACCTAAGTATAATATGGAAAATGAGAAACAGTAAATGAACGAATACATCACTGTCCAGAAAACATCGGTATCTTTTACAAAAGATGGCATCGGAAAAAATCGAATGAAAAATCTTTCTATCAAAGTATTCGGATGTAACAAAGCAAATAATATGAAATGATACGTTACTCAGTTGAGATAATCGAACAACAACCCTTACCCTCGGGAACCCATTCTATTAAGACCCTGAACATTACAATAGCGGAATGAAATCAAGTCATTGGCCGTGAACAAATATGATAAATGATATGTGATATATCTTTTAGAGCAGATATCCACGTCTGAGATACCTAGAAAACAAGATCAAATAAATACATACATAGAATCACACCTAATTCCCTTAGGGGTAGGCAGAGACCAGGTCCTTCCACTTGCCACGATCCTTGGTTATCTCCTTTGTTTCTTTCATTCTCATTAAACCTTTCATACAAGTTTGTTGGTGTAGAGTACTCTTGACCTGGCCTTTATTTAGAATCTCCTGGATTTGGTACGTTCGTCTTGGTCGTCCCCTTCTAACTTTCCCATTCGCTCTTGACTCATAAATCCTTTTTGTCAGTCTCCTTTCACTCATTCTCTCTACATGCCCAAACCATCTAAGATTACCTGTTCGCGCACGATGTTATCGTTGCTCTGTGGGCATGGCGCGATATAGTCTGTCGAAATCTCTTATCTGTGGGGTAAGAATCCTTTGGGTTTTTTGGAAAAGGGTTCATCTCGGAAGCGCTTTGAGGACGGCCGCGGTCTAGGGCCGTCGCGAGATTTTTGAGTTTTGGTGCGGAAGGAAGTGCAGCATCCCACGCGTCTTTTGGTTCGGGGGAATAGATGATATCCTCGACGCGTTGGACGCAATAGACTTCCCTCCATTGGAGCCAGGGAACGGAAGAGTAAACCAGCGTCGCCGATCACGGACATCCGCGACGCTTTGGCAGGTTACATACTCTGTAAATCCCACAACTACACTTTACAGTACACACATTCACGTGAACAGACACCTGCCGGAGTCGACGCCTTCGAGGAGAGGGGCGCCTGGACTCGAGGTAGGTGAGAGTTCCCTACTAGCCGTTCGGCACCTCTCGAATCTCTCCGAGACTCATCCCCTCCGCGCCGACGAATTGGCTGACAGCTGGCCCTATAGCTGCAATGGGCCCCAGCCTTTAGGGCGGCATCTTTTGATAGCCAAGCGACGGTGAGAACATTACCCTTCTCGATTTTAGTCACTACATCTTCTTTTATACCACAACGTTCTAAAAGAACATGAGCTACTAAAACCTTTGAGTTGATTCGATTAAAATAAACATAACATTACACGTTAGTAAAACTTTTACCCTCTTGTGTGTAATGATTCTTTATAAAATTATAAATGAAAAAGTAACTCTGTCTGTCGCGCTTTCACACCAAAACTACTGAATCAATTTAAACGAAATTTGGTACACAGATAGTCTCGAACTTCACTTATATGCTTAGATGGTTTGGGCACAATCATTTAAGCAATGATGTTAATATTAGAGAATGGCTTATAATCTAAGGTTACGAGGTCCCTTTGCGGCTATGATGCGCAATTTTATCCATCTGGTGTTCCCCAAAGAAAATCTTCGGACCTCTTCTAAACAAAGGTAAATAGCAGCCCGTTAACATCCCACTGCTGGGCACAGGCCTCCTCACTCATAGAGAGAGAGTTTTTTTTAAGCATAGACCCACCACGGTACTCCACTGCGGTTTGGCAGGCATAGTACACAAGTGTACTCTTTATTCCCTCACCCTGATAGTCCAACTTGACTGCAACCCGACACGACCGGAGAGAGATCAGGCGCAGGACCGACGGCTTAACGTGCTCTGTGAGGCACGGGGGCGGATCGCACCGCCAAATTATTCCCAAGTTCGGGCAAATATTGAGAAAATCTTAGTAGAAAACTTTATATCGATTTAGAATTGGCCCGACCCGGGACTCGAACCCAGGACCTCATGTCTATAATCGAAGATACGAACCACTAAACCAATGAGGCAGAGTGTCATGTTGGTATGGACTTCTAATTACATTTTAAACATACCTGAATTTTAGCTAACAGATTATTATCTAGATAAACATGTCTAATGAGGATTGTTTATACTCGTGCGATTTACAATATGGGTCCAAGAAAGTCGCTGAGAAACAAATTCAAAGCAGTTAATATAATGACAGTTCACTGCAAATATTTATTAGAAAACTTGTTGTATGTACATCAAAACATTGACTCTTTTAATAAAAAGAGTGAATGTACATCATATAACTTACGAACCAAATAAAACTTGTTATAAATTCTAGTAGGCTGCATAAGATTAACTTACATTTAAGGGTAACTGTATACGTTTCTATAATAAACTCCCACAAGACGTTCTAAAGATGTCAATTAATAAATTCAAAGTCTTTGTTAAAAGAAAGTTGAAAGAAAAATCGTATTATAAGTTGCAAGAGTACTTAGACGATAGAAACGCGTAAGAGTGAACGAACTGCTAATTTGAATTGAAATATATTAAAGTAATATGGTATTGTAATGATGATGATAACAAAAAACAAATACCCGATTGAGTTTGTTGTGTCTTTCATTTAAATAATATATAGAAAAAAAAACGATATTTGACGATTCAAAAGTGCTGTAATAGGCCTACTTGAATAAAGATATTTTGATTTGATTTGATTTAAAATGGTAATTATTGTCACAGATCATAGCGATTTCGCTATAGAAAAACTTGTTAGCTTAACATAAATGGCGTTACCATTTCTTTCTGTATCAATTTTGGAAGTACACAAAGATGAAATCGCCACCAGATTATTTATAAACTGTGTTACATTTTTAATAACCCCATACAATAACATACATATAGGGTTGTGGTCTACCATCCTTTAAATAAAAACAACCACAGTCAATTTTCACAGAGGTTATTTGTCACTTTAAACTAAATGATTAATTAATTTTTTTAATTAAATGACTATAACCAATAACTTATGGGTGCGAGGTGTGCACCGGGCAGCACTTCGAGTAAGAATGCCCGCCAGTCTAATGCAAGCCCTTTTATACTAGTTTCTGCGAGTGGGGGTAGTTCGAATGTTGGTAGACGTTCGTTGCTAGCTCGCTGTACACCTTGTTACCAACATTAAAAACGTTGCCGCCTTTTATACACAACAATAATGCTATATTACGTAAGCATAAAGTAAGGGAAAATATGTATACAATATTGAAGCATGAACATGCCTCATTGGTCTAGTGGTTAGCATGTTCGACTATAGACATGAGGTCTTAGGTTCGAGTCCCGGGTCGGGCCAATTCAAAAAACTAATATTGAGTTTTCTATTAAGATTTTCTCAATATTTGCCCTTAGTTGGGAAGTTGGCGGTGTGACCCACCCCCGTGCCTCGGAGAGCACGTTAAACCGTCGGTCCTGCGCCTGATCTCTCTCCGGTCGTGTCGGATTTCCGTCACATTGGACTATGANCCCAAGTATACAAATTCTTTCACCTCTTCCACTTGTTCCCCATCTATCAAAATATTGCCATTCATCATAGATTTATCTCGTTCAAAAAGCATAACTTTCGTTTTGTTTACATTCACTTTCTATTACTTTCCTTTTCAAAGCTCCATTCATAATATTTACCATTAGCGGATGACGCAAGTATTACTTGTTCACCAGCGTAGAGTAAACGTTTGATGAGTAATTCATTCATTCTTAGCCCATACGAACGTTCTTTTAAATCTGTCAAACATTTATCCATGAATAGGTTGAACAGCCATGGTGACGCATCACATTCCTGTCGAACACCTCTTTCGACAGGAAAAATCAATTTACATAAACTTATAATTAATAAGTTTATGTAAATTGATATCGGGAACATTAAGTGATTGAACATTATAATCTGAATTAATCAATAAAGTGTTTGATTGCACCAACAAACACCCACAGTATGGAAATTATGGATGTCATTAATGACGATCTCGGCGGGGAGCCCTACACTTTATGCTCTCCTTCTCTTATTCTCCGACATATATATATTTGTTTCAAAGCCTATAATGTTATAACTATGACTACATTTTATGTCTACGTTAAGATTACAATAGCTTGATGCATTAAATTTACTTTAGTCTGCTTTATTTTTTCCTATAACCCTTAAGATATTTTCTTCAATAATATAGCGTAAGACTGGCCTATTGGTTTAGTGGTTAGCATGTTCGACTACAGACATGAGGTCCTGGGTTCGAGTCCCGGGTCGGGCCAAATCGAAATTGATATTAAGTTTTTTATTAAGATTTTCTCAATATTTGCCCGAAGTTGGGAAGTTGGCGGTGTAATCCATCCCTGTGCCTCGGAGAGCACGTTAAGCCGTCGGTCCTGCGCCCGATCTCTCTTCGGTTGTGTCGAATTACCGTCACANCTGCTACTTACTTACTTACTTACATATATGGCGTAAATAATATACATGATAATTGCTTAAGGTAATAAATGTAATCAAGTAAATAAATACCATTTTCTTTAAAGATAGATAATAATAATAATAAACTTAGAAAATACATAATAAATATTTAGTTTGATAACTTACGTCAAATACGTTACATTGTATTGAACAATATGTCAGTGTTATTAAATCTAATTCTATTCCTATTTTTGAAGTGGGGTTGCCCTCATCTGGACAAAAAGGCCTTCTTCATTCTACTCCATTGTCTCCGGTCTCGTGTCAGTCTTGTCCACGTTGCTTCAGGAAGGTTTACTATATCGTCTCTCCATCGGGGAGGTCTGCGAGGTCTTTAAATATCCCGTGGCCACCAGTGCATTCACTCCAGCGACTATCAACACCACAGCACCACATAACCTGCCCAAAAGATAGATACTCCAACTTAGTTGTATTCGTAGATCTATAAATTATCTAACTATATACTTCTTTATTGAATTTTTAAGGGATTAGAAAGTGTTATCGATAAAAATTTTTACTTCTCGATTTCTGCAATAATGGTTGTTTTATTCCAACCAATTAACACAAAACCTGAACAAATTACGTACCCAAATTTACCCCATGAACCACTGTATCTATCAGGAAAACCGTCAACAGTTTTTTTTTAGTTTATCGTGTATATATCAAACTTCTTATAGTTGTAAAATTTCAGTAAGTCTATGACGATAGAGTTTGTTTCAATGAATCTAAGTCCATTTCTAGGCTACTTATTAATGAATGTTATATAATTCAAACAATAAACATTAGTTTAATTAGTGTTAAATGCTATTTAGTTAGTTTACGTGTGTTACAGTAGTTGCTTTTAGCAACAATTAGTCCACAATGGAAGTACGCGGTCTGCGCCGGATATTACACGCCTGCAGACTCCGCGCCTCCATTAAAGCCCGCTTTCAAACTTCCACAGCTTAGTATATTTGTATTTAAGGCTTTATATAATCAAGTACTTATTTATTTACTTATCAGTTATACCGGATTCCCGATCACGTCGGTTTATGGGGAAATTTGTCCCAAGCGAATGGTCATTTTAATGTTGGATGGTTTCAAAGTCTGTTACGGAGATTTATAGAAATCCATTTTAACTTTTATACTTATGATCCTATTCGACGGGATTCTAAACTTTTTAAAATAAATAATAGTCAGATGTCAATTTTAACTGAGGAATTAATTGCAATAGCCGAGACAAGAGAGAAAGTAGTTATTTTAACGGATAGCAAGAGTGCACTACAGCATATTATTGGTTGCATTAAAGGACATCAAGGTGTGTCTGTAGTATATTCTATAATTGAAATAATTCATCAGTACCAATGTAAAGGATTTAACATAAAATTTCAATGGATCCCATCCCATATTGGTTTGAGGGGTAATGAACAAGCAGATAAGTTAGCGAATTTGGCTCATGAGAATGGTGCGTTTTTAAATGTCAAACCGCATTATACGGAATTTTTTTCTAAATTTAAAATTAAAGTTTCAAAAGATTGGAGGGAATATTTTAATGAGAGGGCGTTATATAAAGGGATTTGGTACAAGACAATGCAGTCGGAGCCTCCCCGTATACCGTGGTTTGTACATTCAAAAATTAATAGAAATAAGTTAGTGATAGCATTTAGAGTAAGGTCTGGACACATGCCTTTGGGTAAGTTCAAATATCTTATGAGGAAGAGTTCTTCCCCTAATTGTGCAGTTTGTGGAGTAACGGAAGATATTGAACACTTGCTAAAGGCATGTGTTCGGAATCAAAGTTTGAGAGAAACATTAACGCATGAACTAAATTTAAATTTTAGAAATATTGGTGTTTTTAATTCAATCTTAAGTGAACCTTTGAGTTATTTGGCTTTTAAGTTATATAAATTTGTTAATGATTCTCTCAAAGAATGTTAATCTTTTTTGTTTGTAATTATATTTCTTTTTATTGTTAAATTGTTGTGTGTTAATTATAAGTTTACGATGGGGCTGGCGTGTATTATTAATAATACAAAAGCCCCTTAAAAACAAAAGAATAAATAAAAAAAAACTTTTATACTTACAGATATATAGTTTCTAGCAGAAAGCTCATGTTATTACACAACAGTTATGGTTATATATTCTTATCTTAACAATTCTTTAATACAAGTATCAATACCATTGAGGTGACCCTCAATAAATACATACATACATAACATCACGCCTCATTCCCATAGGGGTAGGCAGAGACAACATCCTTCCACTTGCCACGATCCTTGCATATCTCCTTCGCTTCTTTCATTCTCATTAAACCTTTCATACAAGTTCGTCGGTTTAGAGTACTCTTGACCTGACCCTTATTTAAAATGTCCTGGATTTGGTCCAGGAACGTTCGCTTTGGTCTTGCCCTTCCAACTTTCGCATTCACTCTTGACCCATAAATCCTTTTTGTCAGTCTCCTTAAATTCATTCTTTTAAATACATAACCTTTAAAAGAAAGCTTATTAAATAACTAAATTATAAAATGAAAAACTACTAAGATAATAAAGAAAACTTGGAAGTAAATGATTTAAGTGAAATAAATTAAAACGATATTGATAACAATAATGACAAAGTACCTAATACTAAGTTAGTAATAAGTCCTTCTCTTCTAAAAAAAGGAGGAGGTTATCAATTTGTCTGTATATTTTTATGTTTGTTACCTCATATCTCCCGACTGGGAGGACCGATCTTGATAGTTTTTTTTAAATGAAAGTTGGTGCTCGACATAGGGTCCCTTTTATTTTTAATCCAGTTCTGATGATGGCATCCATGAGAAAACCGGATGTCTTAAATTTGCATTAAGTATGTGCGCGACAAATGGACGAATAACTCAAGATCAGTCCAACCGATTTCAATGATTCTTTTTTATTGGAAAGTATATACTTCAAGGGTTGTTTGATGATAGTTTGGTAAGGTTCTGATGATGGATTCCATGACAAAGTGACTGAACTCTTCAATTCTTAGGAGCAAATCAACGATACTCGGCAAAATCTTTTATAGGCTATCCTGATATTTGAGTCACCTACCATAATATTGGTACGGTCAAGTGATTGTCGTAGTTACATATGAAGATCAATGGAACTCCTCAACGGTTTACAGTAAGGGTGCGATTTATGGCAGAATATATAACTATCTGTAATCAAATGGCAATGAATTTACGTTCGTTGCTGCATTGCAATATTATAAGGTGTATTGCGTGCGAAGCGGTGGTAGCAAGGTGTGGGAGGGGGGGGGGGACTTTTGCGTGTTAATTTTGTGCTCGATTACCATAAAAAAGACTGGTGATAGCGGGGTGGCAAAATAATATGTGTAACAGTTTGTTTTGAAGACGGTCTTATTTTTGTAAATATTTTTATTTATCATATAATCATAAAGGAATATCAAAATACCCTTAATTTAGTAAGATTTCTTGATACTAATATTAAAGAAACAATGCATTTAGTAGCAACATGTTTTCTAGACATTACAGATAACCACTGACATTGTATTTACATTTATAGATTAATTCACAAAGAAAACCCTCAGATATGTATTTTTAAACGTGTAGTGACACATAAAAAAGACACTTTGTTGTTAACTACCGTTGCTGAAGACACGACACTTGTAGCTTTGAATAAACGACATTGTTCGCACAAAGTTTTAGACATACAAAAGACGTATTCAAAGAACTAGTATATCCTAAGGCGTTTGTAGAAATGGTTTTGTAAAAACACATTTTCCTACGTAGTTTATAAGAATAACCTCTATTTACTTGTCTTAACATTTATATATTAAGAAGGAGTACAAACAAACCAAAGAGTACGTCTAGAATTTAATTAGGACGTGAGTCCGTTGTTCGTTGAGCAATTAGCTCTAACAGTGCTAGTTGTCTTTTGTGCTCACTTACGGTCTGATTAGCCAGACCTTGGTCATAAAGTATCTTACATTAATAATAAAATATAAAATTACCCTCAAGTAGAAGATTTTGTCAAGAATAATAACGTCAACGATATTTTGTGAGCGATTTAAAGAAATGCAAATTAATTCCTAGCAAATCTAGCTGGTTGACTGGAGCACAATGTTAGATATATATTCAGATTCTTATTTATACAACATTTGTAGAAATAAATTAAATTCAAGAATTTGTTTTTAAACTAACAGCTATTCAAATCAAATCAAATCTGAAAGAAGGAGAAAGCAAGAAAGAAGAAGCTGGGCTAAATTTGGAGAACCTTTCACTGTCAATTAGCTGTTGTCATAATAAACATAGATACCACTTTACAAAATAAACACCAGATAAAAAGTCTAGGGGGTTGTACTTTATATGAAACTTTAACATTAGCAACATCTAATGCAAGTGAAGTCTCTGGGAAAAGTGAAATAAAGGAAATGAGAAGCAAAGATATACGTAAATTACTTGCTGATAGATCAGCACTTGATATAAACTTGATAAATATACTTCATGTAGTGCGTATAATGTCGATTTAATTGCTGAAAAGTTAACCTTTGTCAGCCAACTTTTGCTGGTTCTAAAAGTAAGCGTCGACGTATTGAAGTTTACTAGTGTTTAGTTTTCAGCAAGGTTCAGTAAGGTATGAGTCGTTGAAGAAGCTAAAGATATTATAGAGATCACGTATCCATATGTTGTAAATAAACGACAGGTAAAACACTCAGGTTTTAATAAGAAAAATCACATTGAGATTGTACGTAGCATTTAACTGTACTAAGAATTAAACATCACTCATCTACGATTTTCCGATGATGTGGTCATTATGGCAGAGACTCTCGAAGATCTCAATACAATGCTCGATGACCTCAGCAGAGTATCTCAACAGGTGGGCCTAAAAATAAACATGGATAAGACGAAAGTTATGTCGAATATCCATCCGCTCTACTCAATCATCGTTGAGAACTTACCACTCGAAATTGTAGACGAGTATACATACCTGGGACGCATAGCCCAACTGAGTGGGTCTAATTTTGAAAAGGAGATCAACCGCTGGTGCTGGAGTGGCGACCGCGCACTGGGCGGCGCAGTGTAGGGAGATCCCCCACAAGGTGGACTGATGACATAAAGATGGTCGCCGGTAGCCGCTGGAGCCAGGTGGCGCAAGGCCGGGCCTTGTGGACGTCATTACGTAAGACCTACATCCAGCAATGGACGTCCATCGGTTGAAGCGACGAAAAATATACAAACCAATGTACAGAAAAGCGGTCTTGTTGCTAATCAGTGATTTCGTTCAGATAACATTAAGTAAAAGAAGATCGTGCAAAAGCAGATGGATGATGCATATGAAGACATATACAATTTAATGATAACGAAGTCGCGGAGAAATGTGACTTTAAATAAAGGAGAAGCAGTGAAATATATGTTAAAACATACCGTATTTATACACGGGTAAACATATAAGATAGACGTGTCACTAGAATTTAATTAGAGCGTGGTTTAGTTCCTCGTGGTACAATTAGCTCTAATAAGACGACATGTCCTTTGTTCGAGTCGCCTTAATCGGAGCTTTTGTCAAAGAAAACGCGAAATCGACGAGAAAAGCTGCACCGAGAGAAAACCAGGACTTAGTCAAAGTCATTTGGAAAATAAAATTAGAAAAATATCCATTCGGAAAACAGAAATTGTAATTCAACTTTCAACATTCTTCATTCATGTTGACACAACCTCGCTGGTGTAACGGTGTGAGTACTGGATTTGTTAGATGTTTAGGCACGAAAGAGTGTGGGACTTGGCGACGGAGGAGACCTCCCAATACCTACTAAAACCCAGCGGAAACCTCTTCATCCGTAAGTAAGGCACTAGGTGTTCAACTTTCGAATTCATCCCTGGTACCTCAGATGAATCCAACTGAGGATTCAGGGGGGGGGGGGGGAAGGGGCGCAAACATGCGCCGCCTAGTTCCCTGCCTCCTTCGGTGGTGAGCGGGAGCATCAGCTACATTCTCTCTCTCTCGCTCATCAGCTTCCTTAAGCGATCTCGCAGAAGTAGAATACTCCGGCCCACATCCTATCATTGGAGAGCATCGTACCTATAATGCTCCCCAGCGAGAGATCAGCGCCACCAGGAGGTGACTTTGCGGTTTTGCAGGTAGCACAATCTGCCACAGTGTGATGGGTTTATTTGACAGCTACACCACACTGTTGGCAAGCGGGTGATTCCTCAAGCGGGTGCTAGATGAGGTCCAATAAGGTGGGGTAGGATTTAGAAATTTGTATTTATATGAGTCTTGCTTGAAAGGCTTTAGCCGTGGCTAATTACCATCCTACCAGCAAAGGTGTATCGCCAAGCAAATTGATTGGTGTTCCTCCTACCGGATTAGCGCGCTTACATCTTAGATTGTATCATCAATAACAATCAGGTGTGATCACAGTCAAACGTTTACACATAATCAATTTAAAAAAAGCACTTCCAGATGATAATATCAAAGAACGACTTACAGTCTAAAGTTAAGATAGTTCTTTTGCTGTTTCTTCTAAAAAGAGCTCAGAGGAATCAGTCGATTGTCACTTTATCCTTATCATCACTATAACAATGTCATTATAATTTATAAAAGAATATTCTATTATAAAAAAAGCAACCCATTCGCATCCACTTTTTTAATTTAACCAGTTTTAATTAATAATAATAGATTCTGAAGAATGGCACTCACAACATACGTCGAGCTTGTCGCCATCCCGGCTAGTCACTCAGACTTGTGCTTTCGGGATGTTCCACGCTTGCCAACACTGAGTATCTCCACAGACAAAATCAAGCGGCCAAAATCCTTCATCAAGTGCTCGCCCTGATGAACGGTCTTCTTAATGAGAGACTGCTGTATTATAGGTACCAGCCGGTGACAGAACTCGAACGCGACGGTGTCCGACTCTATTGGGACCGGTCCATTATCACAGACATGACCATACTGGCCAACAAGCACAGTCTCGGGTGTTTTTAGTGGATATCACGATCCCGTATGACGAGAATCTCGTGCGAGCTGAGACAGAGAAAAAAGGTAAATATCTGGCGTATGAGGTTCCCGCCATGTGGTGAGTGGGATCCATTGAAACCATCCCAATCGTAATATCTGCGAATGGTCTGATCCCAGTCAGTCTCACTCACCATCTGAGACGACTGGGGTTCCGTAGCAGTTCGCTCGCAGCAAGGATGCAAAAGGCGGTGTTACTGGACTCGGCTAGGATAGTCCGGTGGTTTCTCAGCCTGTAGCCCTGACCCCAGCCGTTTGGTCTCCCTGCCTGCCTATTTATTTATGTATTATTTTATATCTCTATATAAGTGATTATTATAAATGTATGTATATTTAATATAAATATTATATATATTTGATATGAAAATATGAAAGGCGCCCACAATCGGTCTTTCTTTGAAATCGACATTATGTAATACAATACTTGATGAATCTTAAAAAATTACTCAAACCCTTTCCACGATATGTCTAAAGCTTATACTAGTTCTTTGGACAAACCTAGAGAAACTCATATTGACCGGTAAGATGGAAGGCAAAAGACCCAGAGGCCGAAGTCCGAAGCGATGGTCCGATCAGGTAGCGGAGCAGCTGGATACCAAAGCCAGTCAGGCGATCCACATCGCTACCGAACGGCAAAGATGGCGCAGCTTGCTTCGTCGGGAACATCACAATGCTCAGCAGTGAGCGATGGCCAGAGGAAGAGGAAAAGACCTCTCACGACTTAATAGTAGGGGTTGTGCGAATATCGTTCGAATCGAATATCAATATTCGATTCGGAAATGCGACTTATGTCTTCTATTTGAATAATTTATCGTGTATTGAAACATTATTTTTCTTTGTTTGTTTCTTGCCCTTATCCCACTAGGTGGGGTCGGCACAGCATGTTTCCTTTCGCCACTTCACTCTATCCGCTGTCATTTCTACATTCACACCCTTAATACACATATCCTCTTTCACACAATTCATCCACACTTTTTTTGGTCGCCCTCTCCCGGCCCTGCCGCTTACCATCATATTTAGAACCCTCTTACATACATGGCTATCCTCCCTTCTCATTACATGTCCATACCAGGCTAACCTTCCACTCCTTAACTTCTCGGTCACTGGTGCTACTTTCACACTTCCTCTAATATACTCATTCTTAATCTTATCCAATTTCGTCACTTTCTACTTACAGGGAATATAATTGCTTATTTTCCAATATATATTCATCTCTGTCTGTACATACAGAGGCAAGAAATTCTAAAAAAACTTTCACCAGAAAGTGAAAGATATTTTCCTCTGCTGGCGATATGGTTTCTGATAAACGAACTTCATTTGTCTCGAAGAGATTGCTTGTAGCAATAAGACCGCCTTTGCACGCTATATTATAGTAATAAGTATCTTAGTTTATATGTCTTTTTATTTTTATCTTATGTGCAATAAAGTGCTATCTCTCTCTCTGTCTCTCTTTTATTATCACCCGATTCAGTATCGTATTTATTATTTTTATTGATATGTTATTGCATTCACTTTGAAATAAAAGCTACAATAATTGTTCTATTTGTATAAATATATTTTAATTGAATGGTTTGAATAAAATATATACAGACTGTTAAATTTATATTTACTAACTTTAATTGAAAATATCCGAATATTTACTAATAACACTGGTCTGCAATGAAATCCTTTAATAAATATGTCTCAAATGTTCTGAATCTATCCCCATTGGACAATTTTTCCATCACGTCTAGGTTTTTTTTGCCATCATCAGTGACGCAAAATTGAAGGAAGGTATTTTTGTAGGTCCGCAGATACGTGAGCTAATGAAAGATGAAGCTTTCGATTCGAAGTTGAGCAAAGCAGATAAAAGCTACCCAGCTTTTGTGGAAGTTTGTCATAATTTTCTTGAGAATACAAAAAGTGAGAACTGCCGACAAATCATTCGAGAGCTTCTCTCTGCTTATAAAGCTTTAGGATGCAATAGGTCACTCAAGATTCATTTTTTGGACTTTCATTTAGATTTCTTTCTTGAAAATCTTGGAGCCATATCAGATGAGCATGTTGACAGGTTTCATCAGGAAATAATGCAGATTGAAAAACGCTACAATGGGAAATAAAAGTAAAAAGTAAGTAGCAGCCCATTAACGTACCACTGCTGGGCACAGGCCTCCTCACTCATACGAGAGAGGGTTTTTAGAGCATAGACCCACCACGCTGCTCCACTGCGGATTGGCAGGCATAGAACACAAGTGCACTCTCTATTCCTTCACTCTCATATAGTCCGACATGACGGCAATCCGACAAGACCGGAGAGAGATCAGGCGCAGGACCGACGGCTTAACGTGCACGGGGGTGGATCACACCGCCAACTTCCCAACTTCGGGCAAATATTGAGAAAATCTTAATAGAAAACTCAATATCATCTATTTCGAATTGGCCCGACCCGGGACTCGAACCCAGGACCTAATGGCTATAGTCGAACATGCTAACCACTAGACCAATGAGGCAGTTGAAAATTACAATGGGAAATGGTCAGCAGCAATGCTCGCAGATTTCTGTTGATAAATTCGACGAAAAACTCCAATGGAAATAATGAGATAGCTGACCGATATAATTTGTTCATTTTGTGACTATAATTTAGGATTTATCAATGTAAAACTTAGACTTTATTTATTGCGTAATAATAATTGATGTTTTAATAATATTGTTTGTTAATTAAATAAATATTATATTGGAAGTCTACGTGTGGTACTTAATTGTCAGACTAGCAAACCCGACAGACTCCGTTCTGTCGGGTTTTCAATTGATTTTGAACTTTGTGCAAATTGACTCTTTCTTAGACAACAGTACGCACTTGTAATTTATTATGAACTTTATTGAATAGCAATAAAGGTCAAATTGATTCTATATTTTAGTTAGTAAACGTTTGCATGGCAAACAGAAACGGGAAACAAAAGATGGCGTAAATAAATGACATCTTTACATAACCTATGAAAGATGAATAATTTTTAAACAAAAGATAGTAGCCATATATACATAACCTAGAAATGAATTAACAAAACCGTTGCTATAGACGACGGTCTAATAATTAATGCCACAACCTTGTGGATACGTGGGAGTGCGTGAGTGGATGCGTGGGAAAGCGTGGGTGGATGCGTGGGTGGATGTGTGGGTGGATGCGTGGGGGTGCGTGGGTGAATGCGTGGATGAATGCGTGGGAGGATGTGTGGAAACGCGTTTATAAGCATTGAAGTGACGTTAGACATTTTGCCGGTCTTTGTGCGCTTCGTAGCAGAAACAAATGACTATCCACATAAATTTGAAAATTTTATATAAATTTTCATAGAATCAAAAAATTTAATAGACTAAAACCCTCTACAACTAATTCCGCGTCGAATGGTCATGGTCATATGCCGATCGGTCCAATAGTTTTCAAGTTTATCGATGACAAAGAAAAAAAAGTTGCTTTTATATATATATTCCGTGTTTAGAGCACAAAATATGAAGCATGAAAACAATGAGAAAAAAAAACATTTTTCAGACCAGTGTAATTTAATAGTTTACGAATTATTCGGGAACTTTCGAATTATTCGATTCAAGTTTCGAATCGAATATTAAGATTCGATTCGCAGCGAATAATTCGTAAATTCGAATTATTTCCACACCCCTACTTAATAGTAATAAATTTAATATAAAGCATACCTTTTATCTTAAATATAGGATTCTATCTATTTCTCGTAATACATTATAGAGAGATCGAAGTGTGGGGTGAAAATGTGAGGGAAAATCTATTAGAGTTCAATCTCGCTTCAGACAGGCGGAAACGGCTTCACTTTTGTTCTTCGGCCATCGGGAAATCGGAAAAGAGCTTCGGACACCTATGAATTTTCATGTCAGTGAAATTGCTGCGTAGTTGGTTAGAAAAAGTGATAAAAGAAAGTGTAAACGCCGTACAAAGCTAAGCCGTGATGCAACTTTTAATATCGGGCTTACTCGTAAGCTTTAAGCAACGGACTATATCAAACTTTAGTCTTTGGATACTTTAAAAAAATTATTCATTAAAACGATTTCAAATGTGGTAATCATATACTTACATAATCGTACTATAATAAACTGTTTTTAAAACATATGTGCAGATAATATAATGATAATCAAGACTTATTGTTACTTATGATAGTTTTTAATGAAGCAATTAGAAACGAGTAAATCTTTTCATTTAAATATAAACTCATAGAAAGAGTACTCTAGTAGAAGAAAGTAAATTTGACTTAGTTTCTATCTGGTTTCTTGTCATAGTGTGTGAGAAAGGTATGCTTAGATGGTTTGGGCATGTAGAGAGAATGAGTGAAAGGAGACTGACAAAAAGGTTTTATGAGTTAAAGAGTGAATGGGAAAGTTGGAAGGGGAAGACCAAGGCGAACGTTCCTGGACCAAATCCAGGACATGGTAAATAAGGGCCAGGTCAAGAGTACTCTAAACCGACGAACTTGTATGAAAGGTTTAATGAGAATGAAAGAAGCAAAGGAGATATGCAAGGATCGTGGCAAGTGGAAGGACGTGGTCTCTGCCTACCCCTGTGGGAATGAGGCGTGATCCTATGTATGGATGTTTTTGTCATTAGGAGAAATGCTAGTATACGTTGGCGTTTCTCCAAAAATCAATTTTCATATTGGTTAAAAAAAAATCGAATAATCTAATTTTTGACTGCCTCATTGGTCTAGTGGTTTCCATGTTTGACTACAGACATGAGGTCCTGGGCTCGAGCCCCGGGTGGGGCCACTTCAAATATGGATATTAAGTTTTCTATTAAGATTTTCTCAATATTTGCCCGAAGTTGGGAAGTTGGCGGTGTGATCCACCTCCGTGCCTCGGAGAGCACGTTAAGCCGTCGGTCCTGCGTCTGATCTCTCTCCGGTTATGTCGGATAACCGTTACATCGGACTTTGAGAGTCAAGGAACAGAGAGTGCACTTATGTACTATGCTCTAAAAACCCTCTTTCACATGAGTGAGGAGGCCTGGGTAATGGGTAATCTTAAGACTCTTACCTCCAGGCCTTCTCCTAAGAAAAAAGAGAACGTCAATGAATTCCTGCTTCAGAACCAGATAGATTCGTAAAAACGAGGCAACTATCTACTCTGTCAAGAGCGTTGGAATCAGCGAGGGAGGAGACCTTGCAATACCCACTAAAATACAGCAAGACCCTCTTTATTTGTTAGTAGGCAAGTAAAAATCAGGCACTGATATTCCAGCCACTATCCCCGTTTTTTTGCCGTCCAACTTCTAATCAAATATTGTGCCTCTAATAAGGCATAATCTCCAAGTTATGCTGCTGTTATTCCCGATTGTCATGGAACGATTTCTAACCTTCTGGTGTAGGTACTCGACGAAGATGATTACTTGAGGACATACCTGCGTGAAATTGTTGATAAGAATCATCTTTCTACCGTGAGCCTGGTACTCACGCAGATCTGGTACATCACACTGAATCAGAGTGACAACCTTGAGGACATTATCGGCGTTTGGCTATTACTGAAGGAAGATCTTCCATTGGTGCAATGATGAACATCAAGGGAAAACCGTCGCCTCATAGTGTGAAACCGTTGTATCACTAAGTGTTTAATATAGAGTAACAGAGTAATGGTCAATGCTCCCGTATTTCATTGCAAAGGGTTGGAAAGCAGAAAGCAGGGATTTGACCTTTACTCAAAACGCCAGATTGGAAATCCCCAAGAGGCCCATGGTATCCCACTTAATAATAACGTAGACTCGTTGCGCTTTAGTGAGCCTTGTGCTTTAACAGTGAGTCTGACATTCTTGACTGTCAAAATAATCTAGATAATCTGTGACTAAAAAGACTGTTTCAGAATACTCTGCTTCTACTTTCAGTATTTTATCTCTCGATGGTTATCCACAGTGCGTTTTCAATTACTTAAATCCCGAACTAACTCTCTTTAGCTACAGTCGTGTATATTGTGGGGCTTCGAATATGCAGGATGTATTCACAAAAGATAGGCTTCCATTGGTTGTCCTTCATCGCACTTTATAAGCTCAGAGCGTATTAAATAATTAAAAAAAAAATCATGTACTTGTGAAGAACAACTTTTTTACACACACTTCACTTGGGGTTTAAGTTGGTGAATGACTAGAGCATTACGAAAAGTGTGATCGGGCGAGATGAAAGTTGAGAGGGAGATATAATTTAGTGGAAGTAGATTTACGTTTGCATATATTTCATCATCATCATCACTTCAAACAATGGACGTCCACTGTTGGATTAAGGTTACACCTAATGATGCCCACTGTGCCCAATCTTGGTTCCAAGGGCTACCGACGACACTCCTAATGTTATCGATCCACCTTGTGGGTGGTCTTTCACCATTCTAGCACCTTCTGGCCCCAGCATCCATTGGTTCATCGGACCATATAGCCCATTGCCACTACAGCTCCGTGATTCTTAGAATTATATCACCGACTTAGCCTTAAGAATGAAACAATATTAACCTTTGGTTCTTCTACGGATCTTCTCGTTTTTTATTTGATCGCGTAGAAAAACTCCAAGCGAGCTCTCTTCATTGCACTCTTTGTGGCATTGAGTTTCAAATGAGGCCCATAGTCAGCAACTTTATTCTTCTGGCACTGAGGGATATTGGACGAAAATATCTTACTTAGTTTTCCGAACGCCGCCCAACCAAGATGGGTCCGGGGATTCATATATTCCTGTAGGTTTTACTACTTTATATGCAAAATGCATTATCGGTGCAACTCCACGAAATATATGACTACAACAAGGCAGCAATAGCGCCCAGTCCCCGGCAGCCCCGCTATTTCTAGCTCTGGCAGCAGTTATGGTAACGGCGGGGCAGGAGGTGCTAAGAATCTCCGGAAGAGATTCCGCTGCCAAACCCGACGACTTGACCTGGCAACATAGAACGCACGCACTTTGAGGACCGACGAAAAAGTCTTCGAGCTGGAAGAAGCCGTAAGCAAGTTACGCTGGGATATTGTGGGATTATCCGAAGTCCGTAGAGAGGGGGAGGACACGATAATTCTCGAATCCGGTAACTTGCTATACTACCGGGAGGGTGAACACCAATCCCAAGGTGGTGTCGGGTTCCTCGTCCACAAATCTCTCATTAACAATGTTGTCCAAATAAACAGTGTGTCTAACAGGGTAGCGTACCTTATACTCAGAATTACCAAACGGTATTCGTTGAAGGTCATACAGGTTTACGCACCCACATCGTCGCATCCCGATGATGATGTAGAGGTTATGTATGAGGATATATCAAGAGCCATACATACCTCTAGGACACACTACAATATTGTAATGGGAGATTTCAACGCAAAACTCGGCGAACGAAGTGGGGCAGAGTTGAGAGTGGGGCAATTTGGATACGGGCAACGGAACCAGAGAGGTCAAATGCTGGCCGATTTCATGGAAAGGGAGGGCCTCTACATGATGAACTCCTTTTTCAGGAAACGGCCACATCGAAAGTGGACTTGGCTTAGTCCCGATGGTTCCACGAGAAACGAGATTGACTTCATCATGTCTACGAAGCGAAATATATTCAATGATGTCTCTGTGATCAATAGAGTGAAAACTGGGAGCGATCACCGTATGGTAAGAGGCACATTGAATATTGACGTTGTCCGTGAACGGAACAGACTGGTGAAGTCAACGCTCCGACCCACTCGCGCTCATATCCAAGACCCCGAGAGCTTCCAACTGGAGCTGCAAAACCGCTTCGCTTGCCTCGAGAATTGCGAATCCGTGGACGAGCTAAACAATAGGCTAGTGGAAACTGTCCATACGGTTGGGATGAAATTCTATAAACCCCGTAGAAAGAAAACCAAGAGATTCTCAGACCATACTCTTAATCTCATGGAACAGAGACATGCAATGAGCTTGCAGTCTGCAGCAGACGCGTCCGCATACCGGCAGATCAATAGACAGATCTCTAAATCGCAAAAGCGTGATGTGCGACACTTTAATGCCGAGCGTATACGAG
>JACTOM010000930.1:1700246-1713388 GCA_015832385.1 Elymnias hypermnestra | reverse complement strand
CAATTAATAATAATAAAGAATCCTATGACTGTGACACAAATATCATTATCCTCTTGGGAAACAGAGGCAACTTAAATAAACAGGACTTGATAAATTGTTTTGAAAGATTAAATAAATTAAATGTAAAAAATATTATTGTGTACACATTACCATACTGTCAGAATTTGCCTACTAATGAAAATTCACTTAGGTATAAGTTAAATATGACTATGTACAATTTATGTACATTTAATAATAAATTTCATATTATTGACTTTAGCAAGTGTGCTAATGCTTATTATAATTTTTACAAAGATAGGTTTAGCCTATCAAATAATTATAAAAGACAGATAACTATTTCGTTATCATATTTATTTATAACCTTAGCCAATAACCTGGCTAGTAGACATGCTTTTATTGAGCATGATTTTACAACTGACATCTCCTTGGATAATAATCCAAGTAATTTTATTTTAAACTAGATAATAAGACAACAGGGAACTTCTCTTGCAAAAACAATAATAATTATAATAAGAATTGCCATATGCTGGACTCAAAGCATACAAATGTAAAAATTTCAAATAATAACTATATCAGCCTGGTACACCAAAATATCCAATGTATTAAAGGCAAAGACTTAGAGATTGAATTATTCTTGAATAACTTAAATATTAATATTTTGTGTATTACAGAGCATTGGTTGAAAAGTAATGAATATGTATTTAATTTTGGTAATTACCAGGTTGGTAGTTCATTCAACAGAGAGTCATCTATTCATGGGGGCTCCTTAATCCTAATTAACAAATCTTTAAAGTATAAAGAAAGGAGAGATATAGTGAGCCTATCTGTTGAACGGACAATAGAGCTAGCCTCTATTGAATTAGAGCAATTTATTATAGTAACTGTCTATAGACCACCCTTGTCAAGCTTTGAAAAATTTGAAAATTTAATGGACCAAGTACTGTTTACAATATCAAACACACATAAAAATCTAATAGTCTGTGGTGACTTTAACATAAATATATTGGAATGTAGCTCTTCAAGCATGAAATTATTAAATTTATTCAGTACATACAATTTAACAAATATGTTTATGGAGCCTACAAGAATATCTTCAACTAGTGCTACTTGCATAGACAATATATTTACAGATATAAAACCAACTGTCAAAAAGATAATTTCTAATTTAGATTCTGATCACTGTGGCCAACTCATTCGCTTTCCAACCGTAAATAAAACAGTGAAAAAACGTAAAATCACTTATGTCCCAATCACTACTGAGCGTATAGAGCGAATGAGATCAAACCTAATACTAAACTGGAATTCTTCTTCTTTATTGAATTCTCTGAATCCCAATGAAGTATACAACCGTTTTTTTAACAAATTTAATAAAATTTTTAATTCTATATTTAAGAGTAAATCGGCCATGTGTACTGACACATTGGCATTCAGTGAATGGGCAACAGTTGATCTACACAAAAGTAGACAAAAGTTATATGAGCTGTATGACAAGCGTCAATATAACACTAGTGATGAATTCAGAGATTATGTAAGATCATTTTCTAAAGAATTTAAAAAGAAATGTGTTTTAGCAAAATCGCAATACATTAAATCTAGAATTAAAAATAGCAGTAATATAATTAAAACAACATGGAGGATCATCAATGAAGAAACAGGAAAAGCATCCTCGCGCTTTAATGAATTCAATCTTAAGATAGACAATAAGAACATTACATTGGATTCAGAAGTTGCTAATGAATTTGAAGAATTCTTCACTAGCGCTCCTATCTCGACGACTAAATCTCTGAACTCATCACCATCCACTGCTCTCTCTTGGCTGGCTTGTAGTGTGCCTCAATGTTATAATATTTTCAAATTCCACCATGTCAATAGCTCGGACGTTATTAAGTCATTTAATTTAATCAATAATAAGAAAACAAATGATTTATGGGGTCTATCTGTTAACCTAGCAAGATCATTAATTGACATCCTTGCAGACGACATGGCTGAAATTTTTAATAACTGTGTAGATTGGGGTATATTTCCTGACTTAATGAAGTACAGTAAAATTATACCAATGTTTAAGTCGGGCAGTACTTCAGACCCCTCTAACTTTAGACCAATATCGGTTCTTCCGACTTTCAGTAAAGTATTCGAAAAAATGATATTGAACCAATTGCTACAACATTTTCAAAAATATAATCTATTACACAGTAAGCAATTTGGATTTACGCGAGCTCGTTCAACAACCGATGCTGGTGTACAGTTATTACATAATATTTACGAGGCCTGGGAGGAATCACGAGACGCGCTTGGTGTTTTCTGTGATTTGTCTAAGGCCTTTGATTGTGTCCAGTATGAAACTCTGATCGGGAAATTACGTCACTATGGCATCACAGACGCTGCATTAGACCTGATGAGTTCCTATTTAACTAATAGAACACAAAAGGTCTGTGTTAATGGAAAACTTTCAGAAGGGTCTGTAACGAAACTAGGTGTTCCACAGGGTTCCATATTAGGACCATTTCTGTTCCTCATTTACATTAATGACCTTCCTTATTTTGTCAAGGACGGTCATGAGATAGTTTTGTTTGCTGATGACACTTCTCTAATATTCAAAGTTAATCGACAACAAACAGATTTTGACGAGGTAAACAATTCGCTCAATAAAGTAGTACAATGGTTTGAAGCAAACAACTTATTACTGAACGGGAAAAAAACAAAATGTATTAAATTCACATTACCAAACGTAAAGCAAGTGAGAACCATTGTTAAACTTAATAATGAGGAACTTGATCTGGTAGATAGTACCGTTTTTCTAGGCATTACTTTAGATTGTAAACTACAGTGGGGGCCCCATATAAGAGGTCTATCGAACAGGCTCAGCTCTGCGGCTTACGCGGTTAAAAGAATTCGCCGTCTTACGGATGTTGAAACTGCCAGGCTGGTCTATTTCAGTTATTTTGACCGCATTATGTCATATAGTATTTTACTTTGGAGTAATGCTGCTGATATAGTTGCAATATTTGTGCTGCAGAAAAGGGCTGTTCGTGCGATCTACAATATGGGTCCAAGAGAGTCGCTAAGAAACAAATTCAGAGCAGTAAAAATAATGACAGTTCACGGCGTATATATATTGACTCTTTTAGGAAGAAAAGTGAATGCACCTCATATAACTTAAGAAATAAAAATAAAATTGCTGTAAATTCTAGGAGGCTACACAAAATTGACAAGTAATTCAAGGGTAACTGTATACGTTGCCACAACAAGCTCCCAGAAGAAGTTACAAAGATGTCTCTTAATAAATTTAAATCTTTTATTAAATGAAAACTAATTGAGAAATCATTCTATAATTTGAAAGAATACTTAGAAGACAAAAAAGCGTTGGAGTGAATGAATTGCTCTATATGTATATAGATATAGACTAAAATTAAAATATATATTGTAATCACGATAGCGAAAAGAAAAAGGTACACCCGACTGATTTTGTTATGGGCTCTTCTTAGATCAGGGCGCGAAGGAACCCTCGTAACTTTAGATTGTAAGTCGTTTTTTAAATAATATATAGGAAAAAACGATATTTGACGATTCAAAAGTGCTGTAACAGACCTACTTGAATAAAGATATTTTGACTTGACTAATCACAGAATGTATAGTGTATTTCCGGTTATCAATTAAGCAACTTTTTATATAATTTTGAGAGGCTTGCTCCAAAATATCGTATATAAATTTATTAGCAGTGAATGGATTATGATATTTTTACTTCCCACTGTTAGTTTATTTAAAACTCAGTGGTTACCGCAGCCTGCACCGGAAGTCACATCGCCCGTCGTGCTGTGGCTAAAACCCGCTTTGAAATAAATTTATTTGAATATACGTTTAATATTTAACGCTTTAACAAAAAATAACTCTGCACTGCATAGTCAAATATTTACTCAAGTAGGCATATTACAGCACTTTTCAATCGTCAAATAATATTTTTTTTTTCTTTTCCACACTCTAATTCCAATGTACTTCTGATGATGATACTCTAGATCGACTTAAAATCTAAAGTTACGAGGGTTCCTTCGCGCCCTGATCCGAGAAGAGCCCACAACAAACTCAGTCGAGTGTTTTATTTTTTTGTTATCATCATCATTACAATATCATATTAGTTTAATATATTTCAATTCGAATTAGAGCAATTCGTTCACTCCCACGCGTTTCTATCGTCTAAGTACTCTTGCAACTTATAATACGATTTTTCGATCAACTTTCTCTTAACAAAGACTTTGAATTTATTAATTGATATCTCTTAAAGGTCTTGTGGGAGTTTATTATAGTAACAAAGGGTATAATCAATGTTCTTAATAATCTATCTAATAATACATAAAAATTAGTCTCTATTTCCACTTTGTCACACGATCCTGTGAACGTCGGGCCAATTTCGCTAATTCTTTATCTGTTGTATTTCTTATAGTCAGTAGAAGGTTCTTGTAGAAGAAAAATTAATGAAATTTTCGTGGAACAGCAGAAATTTTAACGAAATTCAACCACCATAGTAACTATTCCAATGTAACCTGTTCAGTGCTTTTGACAATATAAACTTCTTTAATACAACAAAAAAATAGTTTATTTCGTTAACATTAACATTTGGTTAGAGCCGTCATTTAAGGCTGGAAGTTACTCTGGAAGTTAGTTAAGTGTGGCAGAAGACGCTCTTCCTTAACAATAACAAAAACAATTGAAGAAATAAACAAAGACAATAAAGAAAAATAACAAGGAAAAGAAAATGATATAATTAAGAACTTAACACATATTGTAACATATAACAATACAATCTTAAAGCATTTGAGATAATTGTCAGCTTTTGTAAGAATGCGAGTAAATAATGAAACTGATTTAGAAGAGGAATGGGATGTACGGATCAGGTCTTTTCTTTACGGTGCATAACTGAAAAATGTTTGGCTAAACACCAAAAAGTTTATTG
The DNA here is from genome assembly GCA_015832385.1 of Elymnias hypermnestra. NCBI lineage: Eukaryota > Metazoa > Arthropoda > Insecta > Lepidoptera > Nymphalidae > Elymnias > Elymnias hypermnestra. The sequence goes on along the minus strand of JACTOM010000930.1, from coordinate 1,708,440 downwards.
CGCTTTCGTAGATTTAGAAAAGGCCTATGATCGAGTGGTGAGGAATGAGCTGTGGTCAACGTTATCTACGTATGGGGTGAGCGGTTGTCTGATCCAAGCATTGAAGTCTCTCTATGAGGGTTCTAGTGCCTGTGTCAGAATAAACGGAGCGTACACGGAGTGGTTTCCTGTCGAAAGAGGTGTTCGACAGGGATGTGTTGCGTCACCATGGCTGTTCAACCTTTTCATGGATAAATGTTTGACAGATTTAAAAGAAAGTATGTATGGGTTAAGAATGAATGAATTACTCATCAAATGTTTACTCTACGCTGATGATCAAGTAATACTTGCGTCATCCGCTAACGAGCTTCAGGAGATGCTAAATATTATGAATGAAGCTTTGAAAGGGAAAGGAATGAAAGTGAATGTAAACAAAACGAAAGTTATGCTTTTTGAACGAGATGAATCTATGATGAATGGCAATATTTTGATAGATGGGGAACAAGTGGAAGAGGTGAAAGAATTTGTATACTTGGGATCTAAATTTACAAAAGATGGAACATGTGAAAGTGATATCGAAAGGAGAGTGAATGCAGGGAATATGGTAAATGGTGCTCTGCATGCTTTTATGAATAGCCAGATGGTGTCTCAAAGGGCTAGACTGGCAGTGCATGCTGGAGTGTTGGTGCCAACACTTATGTATGGTAGTGAAAGTTGGGTATGGCAGAAGAATCACAAAAGTAAAATAAATGCGGTAGAGATGAGAGCGTTGAGAAGCATGAGTGGATTAAAACTGAGTGACAGAGTAAGAAATAGTGTGATAAGAGAACGTTGTGGTATAAAAGAAGACGTAGTGACTAAAATTGAGAAAGGTATGCTTAGATGGTTTGGGCATGTAGAGAGAATGAATGAAAGGAGACTGACAAAAAGGATTTATGAGTCAAGAGTGAATGCGAAAGTTGGAAGGGGAAGACCAAGGCGAACGTTCCTGGACCAAATCCAGGACATTTTAAATAACGGCCAGGTCAAGAGTACTCTAAACCGACGAACTTGTATGAAAGGTTTAATGAGAATGAAAGAAGCGAAGGAGATATGCAAGGATCGTGTCAAGTGGAAGGACGTTGTCTCTGCCAGCCCCTATGAGGATGTATATGAGTAAACAATTTACATATTATCAAATGTATTACTAAATATATGTCTCGTAAAAAATCGCTGCGACAGTCGCTAAGTGTTTGCGACATGTCGCCTGTTCCCGTGTCGCAATACCAACAAAATTATTCATATAATAACCAGAAAATAAAACGAACAATGCTGTGATTAAATTAGAATGATAGAATAAACACTAAGTTATTAAATTATTAATAATGAATAAGCCAGTAAAAGTAATTTCGAATCACGTTGAAAAGACTATTTAATAAATAAAAATTTCCACAAAAAAAAAAACCGCCACCAAAACAAACTTACAAATATATTAATATGCACTAAAAAGAAAATAATAATTACGTATTCTTTTTTAGAGTTCTTCGTATTCTTACATTCGGAGTCGGCGTCAGCCAAGGTACGTGTGTCCCGCGTGTTCTTGGCACTTGGCAGCTCACACCTATAACTATATAGTTGGCCTTGGCTGACACCGATTCCAAATATAAGAATGCGAAGAACTCTTAACATTGTTATTTTTTACTTTTTAGAGCATATTCGGATCAATTATCCGGAGATCTTATAAAAGATTCTGCGGAGTATCATTGATTTGCTCCTAAGAATTGAAGACTTCCGTTACTTTGTCATGGATCCCATGATCAAATCCTAACCACTTTCCAGTAAAAAAGAATCATCGAAATCAGCTGGAGTGATCTTGAGTTATTCGTCCATTTGTCGTGCACATGCTTAATGCAAATTTAAGACATCCGGTTTTCTCATGGATGCCATCATCAGAACTGGATTAACTGGACCCTACGACAAGCACCACATTTCACATAAAAAATAAATCATCAAGATCGGTTCATCCAGTCGAAAGTTATGAGGTAACAAACATAATAAAGTCGATTAAATTTAAAATGATTTCCAAAAACATTGGAATACATAACACTGTTCCCCAAAACGCTTTTAAAGATAACATTGATTTGAAAGCTGCAGAAACTCTGTAACAAATAAAACTGATTTCGCAAAGCGTTGTAAATACTCTTTATTAAGTAAACATTGCATAAAAAAGTTCACTCATTTTCGCAATTGTAATATTAGGAAAGCAAACTCTAGTAACGATATATTTCTTTTATAAATCCGAGATGTTTCAATCGGAGGACACAAGCGCAATATTCTCGAACCAAACAATTGTTACATTTGCTCCATAAATAAAAGATGAAACATTCAATGTACGGATAGAAGTCACCCAACGTTTCCGCAGCGACTTAGCGTCAATTGCAGAGTGAATAGAGGAAATAAGCAAACTTTAAAATGAAATAAAGGACGATATTACTTCAGGAAAAAGTGCTATATAAATATAAATTTTAACAAAAAAAGAACCGCCTTCAAAACAAACTTACAAATACATTAATATGCTCTAAAAAGTAAGAAATAATTGCGTATTCTTTTATAGTGTTCTTCGTATTGTTATATTTGGAGTCGTTGTCAGCTGGGATCGAACCCGAAACCCTTATACCACCGCTTTACACATAATTCGCCTTTCAAATATTGCAATGCAGCAACAAACGTAAGGTCATTGGCATTTGATTACAGACAGTTATAGATTTTGCCAAAAATCACACTCTTACTGTAAGCCGTTGAAGAGTTCCATTGATCTTCATATTTAACTGCGACTAGCACATGACCATACCGAAGTTACGGTAGGCAACTGAAATATCTGGCTAGTTTATGGAAGATTCTGCCGAGTATCGTTGATTTGCTCCTAAGACTTTAAGAGTTCCGTCACATTGTCATAGATTCCAACATCAGAACCTTACCAATCTATCACAATACAACCCTTGAAGTATATCCTTTCTAATAAAAAAAGAATCATCGAAATCGATTGCATGCAAATTCAAGACTTATCCGGTTTTCTCATGGATTCCATCATCAGCACTGGTTTAAAAAAAATGGGACCCTATGACGAGCACCACCTTTCATTTTAAAAAAAATCATCAAGATCGATCTACCCAGTCGGGAGATATGAGGTAACAAACATTTAAATACAGACGAATTGATAACCTCCTCCTTTTCTCGAAGTCGGTTAAAAATCGTTACATAAATTAATAGGAAATGCTAAAAAAAATAATGAAATAAATTAACTAAAAACAGATGATCTATATGTATTTGAAGATTATGTATTACTCTAAAACAAATATATAGAGCAATTAATTAACAAACGAAATTTAAATCAAATTGTTTCACGAAAATTAATTAAAAAGAAAAGTGGTTAAATTATATAATTTAATTTAAAAAGTAACACGATTGATGTACGAACGAAGGTTATATGTTTCTTTGACAGAAAAGTTTAAAAAGAAATACAAGATGACATTATTTGACAAAATACAACATTGTTTTCCAAATTAGGTTCTCATGCTAATGAAATTAATAACTAAAGGGTAATAAAATATTTTAATAGATGAATTTTACAAAACACCCTCCCTCCTAAATAAATGCACCAATTAGAAAGTCCTTATATTCTGGAACATAATAGAACTCTAAATATGCCATGAATATAAATCCTAGATATCCTAAAATACAAAAGATGGAACATGTGAAAGTGATATTGAAAGGAGAGTGAAGGCAGGGAATATGGTAAATGGTGCCCTGCGCGCCTTTATGAATAGCCAGATGGTGTCTCAAAGGGCTAGACTGGCTGTGCATGCAGGAGCGTTGGTGCCAACACTTATGTACGAGTACGGTACTGAAAGTTGGGTATGGCAGAAGAATCACAAAAGTAAAATAAATGCGGTAGAGATAAGAGAGTTGAGAAGTATGAGTGGATTAAAACTGAGTGACAGAGTAAGAAATAGTGTGATAAGAGAGCATTGTGGTATAAAAGAAGATGTAGTGACTAAAATTGAGAAAAGTATGCTTATGCATGTGGAGAGAATGAATAAAAAGAGACTGAATCAAGAGTGAATGGGAAAGTTGAAAGGGGAAGACCAAGGCGAACGCTCCTGGACATTTTAAATAAACCGACGAACTTGTATGAAAAGTTTAATGACAATGAGGCGTGATGCTACAAAAGTAATAAGTTCATTCAAAAATGATTCCTCATAATTATGTCGTATAACTAGTTTAAGGTATTATTTTCACTTGAAACTTCGAGGAGTACTAAATTAATGACTTCTAATGCAAACATTACAACGACCGTTATTAGACTGGCTTATACAAAAACGGTTACTTCGAATTGTGTTAAAGTTTTGCAAATACAATCCTTATGCTCTAAGGATTAAGGATCAGGTACACAATGAAGATTATGGTAAGCATGAACATATGCCGAGGGTCCTCGAGCGACAGTTCGCACAGGGCGTCCGTCCTTTGTGTCTCCATTTACACCCGCTTTTGATCCTGCTCCTAGTGAAGTTAAATAACACTGTTTACTCTACATACGACAACCTGTAATTTATGCAAATTAATACACCTCCCTTAAGGGCCATTGACAATCGTACCAATCTTCAAGGTAAATAATTATACCGACCTTAGGGATAATATTAAAAAACTGTCTCTGAAAATCTTATGCATCAACAACTACTGACGAAAATTGACAACTACGCCAACCTTTAGGACAATTGACAATTATGCCAACCTAAAGGATCAATGACAGTTATACCAACGTTACGGACAGTTTACAATTAACATATAATTGACCGAAAAAAGACGATACCAACTTTAAGGATTCTTGACAATTGACAATTATACCAACCTTAAGAATAAAAGACAATTCAAGTGACATTTACGGAAAGTAACCATTACACCAACGTTAAAGAAAAATGAAGATTAAAAATACTGGCCTTGGAGTATCAATAAGATACGTATAATATAATACATTCTCGTAAAATTACAGATCGTTTTCAGAAAAATTATTAACTGTGCCTATATTCATAACTGAGCTTTATCTGATTTTTCAGTCATTTTAGAATTGATCCTGGTCAGAAATAGTTGTCACTTCTATTAAACAAATAACAAACTCTGTAAGCCCTATATGGCTCGTGACAATAAATAAGTTAATTTCCAGGTAACTATCGTGTGTATTAAACCAGGTCATAACCTATTTTAAAGCCAAATCTGTTCAATCATTTTTACATAATTGAGTTATGATGTTCATAGAATTATTCGCAGTATTAATTACAATTGGATTTTTGCAATATTGTTCATGAAACATCTATAGCGACATTTGAAACAGAAGTACCAGGCTCTTGCCTGGTACTCTTTCTGCTCAGGCTGCAGACTCAGCAGTATAGGTACCTACGCCTCATTGTAGGAGCTCCAAGGTACGTCAGGAATGACGTCATTCAACGTGACGCCAAGACGTCCACCGTGGAGGTATTCATCCAGCAGTTGGCGAGAAGTGTGTTCCACTGGTGGTCCACGTGGTCCACTCTCCTAATACACACCTCCATGGCATTGCCAGCCAACATCCTAGATCTCAAAGCGTTGGGCGTGCCTCCTGCTATCAGTATATATAGCAGGTGGGGCATCGTCGATGCCTGAGAAAATTAGCCTGGGTAATGAGGCATTGCCTCGAGGCCCATACCCCACAACTTGAACCCCGGATAATGAAGTTTCTCTTTCCAAACTTTCAGTAATTCGTCATCTTTCGATGTTTCACATTTTCCAGCTCGTTCCGTGAAGGTTAGTGTCTTTATTGTGTAAAATAATGCTTTTAAAATGTATAATGTGTAAGCATATAACTAAATGCATCTTCACAGTCGACTTACGATACAAAGCCTTCACGTCGAATCTCTTTGACAGCCCCAAACAAATTTGAAAAACATTTTACTTCAAACATATGTATACTTGAAGGACCCTCCGGAAATATTTTCAATCTCAGAAAACACTACACAAAATAACATTATAGATCTTAAAGCTGAAGGAAATAAGATTGTATTTCGTGTAATATTTTTTTTCGGTACAGATACCCCGATGTTTGTAGATAATGGATATTTGCTTTGAATAATATGGCGATGGTTTATACTGGGACGAGACAATTTCTCAAGTCAAATATTATCGAGCGTCGTTGTGTTTTCAATGACATTGTACGTGATTGTGTACAAATATTTTGTGTGTTGGCTTCAGGGCTTTTTTTGTCGTGATTTTATGTGTATATCGCGTTCTGGTGTTCCAACGTTTAAATAAAAACAACCACAGTAAATTTTCACAGAGATTATTTATTACTTTAAACTAAATTATTAATTAATTTTTTAATTAAATGACAATAACCAATAATTTATGGATGCGAGGTGTGCACTGGGCAGCACTTCGAGTAAGAATGCCCGCCAATCTAATGCTAGCCCTTTTATACTAGTTTCTGCGAGTGGTAGTTTGAATGTTGGTAGACGTTTGTTGCTAGCTCGCTGCCCACCTTGTTACCAACATTATAATTCTATTTAATCCTTTATTGTGTTGCTCGTGTAGTTCTCGATCCCATGGCAGTATAGGAAAATCAATCGTATTCCAAATCAATCGTGTCAATGTTTTTTCTTTCGATTTCTTTTGATACCTTCTTTTCATTTCTATTATCTATCAACTTTCTACCTGCTTAAATATAGCTTCACGAATACGATGTCTCTATATTAATTTCAATCCCTTTTAAAAAGAATTTGAAAAAGAAAACTTATGTATTTGTAAATCCTAAGTAATTTTGCAAATTTTAAAGCAAATCGGATGATGTATTGACAAGTTTTATACATAATCATCGTCAGCTTTATCGCAAGATAAAGTTGTTGTTGTTGTACTCCAGGGTTCATCTACCTCTATACCAACATTTAATTTCAGTTCAGCTGAATCAACTGGTGTTTAGACAGACGATTCAAAATCAAAACATTCTTTCATTCAAGACCGTTGGCAACAAAATTATTATCGGTTAGGAAGGTTGATTCCTTTGAAAAGAAACTGTCAAGAAACTCGACGGTTACTCCTTTTAATTTAGTGTTAGTAGTTAACTGTAATTAAGTCCAAACATCTTTGCTGCTTTAATAATCTTCAACATTATAATACGCCTTTTGTAAACGGATGTTTTTGACGTAATTCTAAAAATTATAAGAAAGCAAACTCAAAATTGGTTGATCGCTGGTGGTACGCTCAATCTGATTGAAACAAACAAATGATTTCTGAACCATCTTGTGAATATTCTTACGGATACAAAAAATGTTATTCAATATATATTGCGTCTTAAATGCAAGACCTCATGAATTACTGTCGAACAAACTGACCACTAGGCGATTACGCCAGTTACATATAAATAACGTATAGGTGATAAGGCTTTATCCGATAAGTCTACGCAATCCCGAAGTGACGGTAACGCGAGTGTAATTTGTGAGATTAAACCCTGGTATCTGATCGGGGACGAACCGGGTAGATGTGTCGGGAGATCCCCGGGATCACGGGCTGAGAGTCGTACCTTACAAATTAATTAATGCTACACACAACTGTTATGAATTTAGGGTCTTAAAGTTTGTACATTAACGTCATGTATTCACATGTACTGAACTCCTCAAAGTGTAATTATAATGTTCCGCTCCACCTAGTCATCGTTGAGAACTCAGCACTCGAAATTGTAGACGAATATACACATAGTCCAGCTAGGTAGGTCCAATTTCGATAAGGAAGTCAACCGCCGAATCCAACTCCGTTGGGCAGCGTTCGGGAAACTACGCCAGATATTTTTGTCCGATACCCCCCAGTGCCTGAAGACGTACGGCTCCGAAACGTGGTCGCTGACTATGGGCCTCATACGAAAGCTCAGACTCGCTCAGCGTGCGATGGAGAGGGCTATGCTCGGAGTTTCTCCACGTGATCAAATCAGAAATGAGGAGATCCATAGCAGAACCAAAGTCACCGATATAGCTCTATGAATCGCGAACCTGAAGTGGCAATGAGCGGGGCACATAGTCCGACGGACCGATGGACGTTGGGGCCCGAAGGTGCTGGAGTGGCGACCCCGCACCGGGCGGCGCAGTGTAGGGAGACCCCCCACAAGGTGGACCGACGACATAAAGAGGGTCCACAAGGCCCGATCGAGCCAGGCGGC
>JACTOM010000930.1:1646219-1698220 GCA_015832385.1 Elymnias hypermnestra | reverse complement strand
CCAATGCGGCATTATGCTGAGGTGCCTCCCATTTGGGATATCTGTTATTTTTACTTGTATCTTGTATCTTACATCTTGTTAATTGTTTATCCCAAATAAACGATTATTTATTTATTTATTTATTTCTTTCTTTCTTTCTTTCTTTCTTTCTTTCTTTCTTTCTTTCTTTATTTATTTATTTATTTATTTATTAAGGCAGCCAAAACAGATCGCAATATGTATATATTCTTAAGTAATAATATATAAAGTATAGACCTTATTGAGACCCTATATGGTCGCACAGTATAACATTGTTGTTTTTAATTTATTTTACGAAGCAGTTATAAAATTTATAAGTTTAAGCATTAGCAGATAAGTGTTAGTTTATAAATTTAATTTTTTTATGGGTTATAAATATTAGTTTAGTGATGTTAGTCAGTTTTCCATAACAAGCTCATCAAACCTTGTAATGAAATTAATATAATCAAGATATTCAATCAATTCAACTACGAAGCCTAACAAGCCTATATATATATAACTATATAACTGACATGGAGTGAACTGTAAGCTGCTATGTCAGTTTATTTGTATATAAAACCACAAATTAATTATGTCATTCAAACAACCAATAAAATTTAATTCTCCCTTCACTTCATTACACCTCTAATCTGTCTCAGTCAGCATAGTCATTAGTGATTATGAGACAGGGGGTGGAAAATGCTAGCGAGGTTTGGGAAACGCTGTCTCATCATGTGAAGGAGCACGTAATGATACTACTTGACGGGTGTATTACGGAGGCTACGAAAGCTGTCTTTTATTCAGATATTTACTTAAGTACTCTTAAAATATATAAACTTAAAAAGAAGGATATTACACTGATATGTATCAGTTTTTGAATTCGCGCTAATACTATACACTGAAAGTGATATTGAAAGAAGAGTGGATATGGTAAATGGTGCTCTGCACACCTTTATGAATAGCCAGATGGTGTCTCAAAGGGCCAAACTGGCTGTGCATGGAGGAGTGTTGGTACCAACACTAAAGTTAAGTATGGCACATGAAGCATAAAAGTAAAATAAATGCGGTAGAGATGAGAGTGTTGAGAGAGAGAAATAGTGTGATTACAGAACGACGTGACTAAAATTGAGAAAGGTATGCTTAGATGGTTTCGACACGTAGAGAGAATGAATGAAAGGAGACTGACAAAAAGGATTTATGACTCACGAGTGAATGGGAAAGTTGGAAGTGGAAGATCAAGGCGAAAGTTCTTGGACCAAATCCAGGACACCTTTAATAAGGGCCAGGACAAGAGTACTCTAAACTGACGAGCTTGTACGTCAGGTTTAATGAGAATGAAAGAAGCGAAGGAGATGTGCAATCTCTACCTACCCCTATGGGAATTATTATATTTTCATAAATATTATCCGGCTTTGTAGTATTACTTTATAATAATGAATTAATCCAGGTTTACGAAAGGAGAGCCAAATTTCGAAGCCTCGCTTAGTCTTCCTTTAATCCTCACTAACATCCTTCTTTTATCCCACTACCGTCTTGCTATTATTTTTTTTTAACGCTGGGAAATCCTCGTGGATATCTGGAATACTCGGGAGGATGTTCCAGGGTATGCCGGACTTATACCAGCTAAAACTCAGCGGTGCTCTTACATCACTCGGAGACGAGTCACGAGAACGCGACTGACAGACATTCGCAACCCTGCCAGCGATGTGCCCCGAAAGTGGATTGCCTGAAGCACCTGGCAAGTCACCAACGGGACCTCTCTATGTTGGGCAGCGGACCCCGCTTCTGTTACTCATAGTTCACCACTAATGAGGGATCGTGGGCCCCTCGCCTCCTTCCCGGCCTTCTCCTGCGAACGGTCGAAGTGGTCACGTTCGCCTCCCTCAATCGTTCCGCCACCTCCTTCCACGTCATGACATTGCTATTATTATATACATTATCCTTATCATAATACGTAACGCTAAAATCAACGCTCTGGATAATATATAAATCAATATTTCTTTCATCTTAAAAATTTATATTTCAAGTGTATTGTAGATTTATTATTAAAGGAATTGTGAAGAATATTTAGATTTTTCTGCCAAATTCTCGTTAGAATTGACCTTCTGAACAGTTAGTAGTATCATTAACGAAGACTAGATTTTTAAAGAGCTTTAAGACCTTACAAAAGACTCTTGCAAAGTAGATGAAATATCAAAGTAAAGATTGTGGAATATATTTTTATTTTCCAAATGTTTTTCCAATACAATTAACCTTGTGAACAGGTAATAGACTTATTAAAGACGACATGTCGTTTAAAAGAGAGTATAAAGAACCCATAAAAGATCAGATAGTGGCTAACCCATCTTTTATAAACAACTTTTAGAAGATCCGTGATATATCAAATACTCGTTAGAATTTACCTTCTAAACTGGTAGTAGATTCATTATCAACGATTTGACAATCAAAAGAGCTCATGGAGCTTATAAAGAACATGTAGAAGATACGTGAAATATCAAAGTAGAAATTGTTAAATCAACACACAGTGTTGGCGTCCTCGATAACAGTTACACGACCAAAACAAGCATATAAAATGTAAGTAGCTCGTTCTGAAACTGCACAAGTTTGGTGCTTGTCTTTATAGGACTAGTTGTTGTTCCTATATTTGTTCCATGTCCTTAAGCAGTTATGTAATCTTCTTATTTCACCTAGTTTAATCTTAAAGCATCTCTTTCTGGCTTAGCCTTTACTGCGTTTGTAAGAGATACAGATATGTAACCTACGCCAGATACTGTACCTCCGCTTTTTAAATCCATGATATCTTCTAATCTAATAATTTTAATGAAATGCTGTCAAAGACAGTTTTGATCTTCATGAATTATATAATATATGTAATATATTTAATTTGATCACGAATATGATTTACTGAATAAAACAGCTTGGTAAATAAGACATATTTTATAGTAATATGTGAAAGATAAAAATGGTTACTGCGGGTTATTCTTTAGAGATAAATATATACCGTTACAGACTTTTTTATAGATCTTTTAAAGATATATAATTTCGTAGCAAATAAATTTCATCTTTCTCGTAAGATTTAGCCAGCGTTTGCGATTTAACCCCATATAAATGTTTTGTTACATCACATTACGAATCATTGACTTTTTTAGGATTTTGTATAATATATTGTATATGTATTATATATATATAAAACTTCCTCTTGAATTACTCTATCTATTGCTGGTAACTGCATTAAAATCCGTTAAGTAGTTTTAAAGATTTAAGTGAATAAACAGCGTAGTCCATTTTATTTGATACTTTGAAAACCATAGTAGATTAACTCTTTTCAGGTTTCCGCACTTCCATCTTAGACTGTATTATATCTGCAGCAGTTAAGTTTATAGCCCAATTAAATTATATGTAGGAAAGTACCATTCTAGAGGCAAAAGAGGGTTGTGTTTTAAAATGAATATCGCAATACATTAGGGCGATTGCACCAATATTTGAACGGTAGCCGGGAGTAATGTCAACATACGGGACAACAGCGGGCGACCTGTAAACTTATAATTACGTTTTACGTCAGCGTTCTATATAGAAAGACCTGGTGTTGAGCTTTTCTGACTATACCTTGAACCCCAGGTCCACCTGTAAACCTATTGACGTGAACACGTCTCTACAATCGCATCTATAGGAAGACAAACAACGAATGATAATAAAATCGGGGGATACAGTTTGGTGTTGTATCTACATGTCTATCACCTCCATCCGAAATTCATTTATACCACTTAATAGCTGAAGGAATAAAAAATTTATGAACGTTTCTTTTTCCTACAGGTTGGTGCAGGGGTTACCGGACACGGGTGTGTTGATAAGTACCTGCACCAGGTTGTGGGTTGTGTGGATTCTCCTGCCGGCCGAGTGTGCGGAGCGCCTGTTGACTCGGCGCACCATACTCTAGCAGAATGCCCGGCTTGGGGACCACAGCGCCATCTCATGGTATCTCATCCCTGGTTGGAATTGACCTCTCTTTGTCGAGCGTAGATGGTACTATGCTCGGTGGGGAGTCATGTTAGAGAGCTGTGTCCTCCTTTTGTGAGTTTGTCATCTTGCGGTGCTCCTCCCAGCTGCCGGAGGAGAAGGGGTGCCAGAAGGCCATTTTGCCCGTTTACTGCCTATTCCTTGAACCTTTGAGTCGGATTCATCCAGAGTGCCAGAGCTGAATGCGTCAACGAACATCTGGCCCCCAGCATACGGATGAAGAGGGTTCCGCTGGGTTTTAGTGGGTATTCTGGTGCGGCCAGCGAGTCCCACACTGTTGGGTGGAGTTAACTTCATTTGACGTGCGCAAAAGCATTTCCCAGCGAGAAAAAAAACATATGTCAAAAAATCTCGCCCTCCCCAAAGTATTCGTCACAAAGTTACAAAAATGAAAGACAAAAGATTTAAAATTAAAATTAATAATTAATAAATAAAAAATAAAAATTTGCAAGCTGATGGGTATGTGTGTATGTACGTGCGTACGTGCGAGCGTGCGTGTGTGGGTTTGTGTGTGGGCGTGTGTACGTGCGTTTGTATGTGTCTAATTATCTGTGAGCTACTACTGCATCCAGCATTAAGAGTATCTATTTAATAAGGCTTCAGTATCATCGTAGTTAAGCTCTTTTAACCACTTTGTTACTGTCCTTTTACAGTCATAGCTGTTCACAGGATAGATTTTTAGTACGTTATTTATATTTATACGATATAATATTAAATAAAGACTGTAACACATCGCACGCGGCGGAAGGGAAAGCCCCGACGATTATTCGAGTTTCAATCAATAATAAAAAAAAGAGAATCAAAAATAACAAAAAGGGATGTTAACTATTGACTCTTCACATAAGGCGTAGAGACTTGAAATTTAGAAGAAATATTCCTTTTGACGAGTAGAGGTCCGCTAAGAACGAATTTTATGAAATTCCACCCGAAAGGGGAGTTGCGGGGGTGGTAACTGTTAACTCATCATACGTATGTTTCTTATTTGTACTACCCAAAAACATTCCACGCAGACGAAGCCGCGGGTTCAGCTAATACAATATATACATGTGCAAGAGACACCTGATTGTACATCATTATACAAAATCATTCTGTAAACTTTGCCACGCCAATTTTGTTGACTCATTGTCTCGATGACGATGACGCGACCGCACTTTAACGATCAACAACGCGGTGATTTTGAGTGCAATTAAAAACAGAGTTATAACGGATTTATGGTCGTGTCCACCGTAATAACATGACAGGCTGAAATTAAATCAAATGATTTCAATTAGCAGATATATTTTAACTTGCGCCTGATCTCTCTCGCTTTTATGCACTGACCCCGACCGTGTGTCAGGAGGGTGGGACTCGGCGAACAAGCAGACCTCGCAATACCCACTAAAACCCAGCGGAACTCTCTTCATCCATGAATGAAGCATTCATCCTTGGTGCCCCGGATAAACCCGACTGAGGATTCTCGACAATGGAAGGACTTACGCCTACAGTCCTGGGTTCTTCTCAACTTTAATTGAGGGCTGCGGGCCTCGAGGCAGTGCCTCCTTGCCCGGGGATCTTCCTCAGACATCAATTTGATGCCTGGTATTTTGTTTTGCCCGCAATCATACGGGCTGGTTCCCGCTGGCTACGCTAGCGGGTCCATCCAGGTCAAGTCCGGGTATTGCCACTGATATTGCGTCGTCTTCGCCGTCATCATCGCCTACATCAGGAGGCGGTGACAGCAGAAGCTCACGAGGCAGGGGACACCCAGTGTTTCCTGCTCTTGGGTGCTGGCTGGCAATGCCGTGGAGGTGTATGTGTGGGGAGTTGTCCGCGTGGCGGAATATACTCCTCGCTAAGTTTCGGACGAACACCTCCACGGTGGGCGTCCTGGTGTCACGGTGGATGACGTCATTTCTGACATACCTCGGAGCTCCTACTATCATACGTAGGCACTTGTTCTGCTTCACGCCTATAGACGCTGCCTTGTAGCCCGCCTCCTCCGGCGGTATGAAGTATCCAATGCAATCTCCCTCTCTCGTTCGTGGGCCTCCTTCAGTGAGATGATCGTCTCACAGAAGAGGGCCACTCCCGCCCACCACCTCTCACTAGATATGCCTGCCAACCCGCAATGGAGCAGTTTGGTGTGAATCTACGCTTTAAAAACCCTCTTTCTTATGAGTAACTAAATAAAAAATCAATATTGAGTTTTCTATTTAGGTTTTCTCAATATTTGCCCGAAGTTAGGAAGTGGGCGGTGAGATCCACCCCGTTGGTCCTGCGCTTAATCTCTTACCAATTACAATGGACTATGTGAGTGAAGAAATAGAGAGTGCACTTGTGTACTATGCCTGCCCTTCCTTAGTGGAGTAGCGTGGTGGGTCTATGCTTTATAAACCCTCTCTCCTTTGAGTGAGGAGGCTTTTGCCTAGCAGTGGGACGTTAATGGGCTGCTACTTAACTTATTTACTGCTACCCCTTAGATTGATTGCCCATGTCAACTAGTATTGACCTGATATGATAGTTCTGTCTGAACTCGGGCAATCAAAAATATAAGCATTTCTTTATTTTTAAGTCAAATAGTGTAGTATCTTTTTCGCTTCTCGGTAACCATCGTAACAAAATAAGCGTAGAGATTACACGAGACAGTAAAAAAAAACATATATAAATTACTTACAAAATGACCGTTACTAACGGTGCGTGTGTCGTGTCGAAGGTGGTTTTTTGTGGTATATTATAAACTGTGAGTATTTATTACCAATTATTTGTTTTTGATTATATAAGTGATGTGAATAACAATGAAAAGCCTTGAAATAAGTTTTAATTTATAAAATATAAGCTTATAATTTTTCGTCCAACATTCTTCAGTGACTGAAGACGAAGCTCTTCGAACAGTGCGTGTTTCTAGTGACCTACGGCTCCGAAAGGTGGTCGCTGACTATGAGCCTCATTCGAAAGTTGGGAGTCACTCATCGTGCGATGGATAGGGCTATGCTCGGAGTTTCTTTACGCGATCAAATCAGAAATGAGGAGTCACTGACATAGCCCTACGAATCGCGAACCTGAAGTGGCAATGGGTGGGGCACATTGTCCGACGAACCGATGGACGTTGGGGCCGGAAGGTGCTGGAATGCGTAATATAGGGAGACCCCCACAAGGTGGACCGATGACATAAAGAGGGTCGCTGGTAGCCCCTGGAGCCAGGCTTAGGTTAGATATATGTTGATTGAAGCGACGAAGCCTATAAATACAAGACGGACTTTTTGCACCATCTCAAAGTTAGTGCAACATGTCACTACACCAGAGTCTTAATTAAATAAACAAAATATAACATTGTATAGTTTAACTATTAGCAAACATAGAAATCATAACATTTGATAGTTTTTTTATGAACATATAAGTCCAAGTAGTCAGTTTAGCGGAGCAACCGGTGGGGCAATCGACGCAAAACCGTCCGCGCGGGGCGGAGCAGGCAACGGCAAGGTAGGGAGGTTGTTAATGTTTTTACTTTGTTAATACGAAGCAAAGAACAAAGAAAAAGTTTAACTTGTATTGGGATGAAAAGTCCATTTTTCGGCCCTAATATGCGGGACAAAAGTGCCTCGTTCTGTCCCTATTAGATTCCACTGGCGTCTTATTTGTAATAGGAAAAAAACAAGAAAATAAGGGATTTACAATCGCGTGAAGTCAAAATTTCACGGACGAGAATAGCCTATTTTTCTCCCTCGGTGCATAATATACTAATTAATATACTTTGTCAAAGTTTTCACTCCTATCGTGTTAATTTTTATAAATACAAGGATTTTAGCTGTTAACATGTAAAAAAATATGAAACTGATGTTTTTCTTCTATTTCTAGATTTATATTTTATTTGATATGCATTTTAAACTGATGCTGAACGCAGGTTTATTAATTTCTAACAAAAAGAAAAGCTCTCAAACGGAATAATTGCTTCATAAAAGGTTTCCGGGGGAAAAGCCTGTGAAAATCGGAAGTAAGAATCTACGTGTGTTCGTGATAGCCTCTCGAATGGAAAATTCCGAATTTTTAAACAATTTGATACAGATACCAGATGGAAAAGCAACTTTTCAGGATGTATTTCTGAACTTCCCAGTTTTTAAAGTCTTTAAAATATTATGGGTGGAGTTCTAGACAGTTAAATAAAATCGGAGTATCCTGACCTGATACGGTCTGAGATGGAAGTGCAATAACCTGGTAAAAGGTAATTTACCTCTTCCAGTTTTGACACGTGCTTTGTAATTCAACTTTTCTATACTGTTCTGAAAGATAGAGGATGTGCTGTTGGAGTTTCCGCCTATGCTTCAAGAACAAGTAGAACACAACAAAGCTCTCTCACACCAACGAGTACTTCACTATATTGGTCAAATCACTCGAAAACAGCCAGAATAACTGGAGAAACTGGATTATGTAGAAGAGGCAGAAGGATGGTGAGCAACGCCTACCTTTTGGTTTGACCAAATAAATAGGAAAACGAGACTCGCGCTTAGATTAGCCTAGTAATAAAAGAAGTCAAGGTAAAGAAATGGACGCAGCTACTAAGATATATAAGAAGAGGCACGGCCTTCAGAAAATAAAGTGCAGTCCAAAAATAAAGACTCAGGAAACGGACCGAAAAAAGATTTTGTGATATGGTGTTGTTGGAAAATACATCCATCCTCACAGAACTTAACATCACCACATGTTATTCACTATTTTGGTTATATCATCTGAAGACAGCCAGAAAACCTGGAAAAACTGAGTGTAGTAGACAGGATCAATGGAAAAAAACCAAAGCTTCGCTCACCATACTTTTAATTTGTTCAAATAAAGGGGATAACAAGACTCGCGCTTTGAATTGCCATAATTAAAGCCGAGGATAAAGAAATGGAAGGAGATGCTAAGGCATATTAGAACAGGCACGACTTTCAGCAATGAAAGTGTACGGAACTAATGATGTTGGACACAATCGTACCAGAACGCAATTTTTTTGCTTAGCAGCACATCATTGCTGATAATGTGGTCAATAACCACGCGAAGCCTCTGATAAATTAATAAATTCAACGTTCTACATTTACCCTATTGAAGATCGAAACCAGGGGCTTTTTTTGCTGAAAATTTCTTGGTATACGGATGAAGTATAAATCTCCATCCGGGAGTGTACATTAGCTGTACCAGGAAATCCACTAAAACCCAACGGAACTCCCTTCATCCACGTCAAGCGAATTTTCGGACCAACTCGCTATTTTTAATAACACGTCACACTGAAGATGTAGATTTTGACGAGACTTCCCACCCGATCTTCAAAAACGCACCATACGAGGTATTTTTTCAGGTTAGACCGCTTCCACTTAAGACTGTATCATCACTTACCATAAATTGAGACCGCTGTTATTCTCTCTGCCATAAAAAAGATTACTTTCTTCTGTTACAGGTTATTTACTGATAGGCAGTTTATTTAATGATTATAACTGAGTTTGTTGTTAGTTTTTCTTTTTTTTTAGTCTTACCTCACAGCTTTATCGTGGTAGTTAATCCTTAAACAGAATACTCTCTCGGATTGTATCGAGACAAAAATAAACAAGGATTGTGATGAATGGCATTGAATCTCGTCCCTCCTCAGCCAGCCATGGCGAATCTTTCAAATTGATGGATGGCACTGCAATACGTAATGCAGTTGCTAGTGTAAAAGGTTAAAATAATATCGAATATACAACTGTATCAGACATTTCAACATTGTTTAACAAGCTTTCGTCTGTTCGAGATAAAATTAAAAACCACTGAATAGAAAATAATGCGGTGTTCTTTAATAGACAGAGGGATTCGGGACAAAGGTTTAAGTATATACATAGCATCACGCCTCATTCCCTTCGGGGTAGGCAGAGCTTTCATACAAGTTCTCCGGTTTAGAGTACTCTTGACCTGGCTCTTATTTAAAATGTCCTGGATTTCATCCAGAGACGTTCGCCTTGTTCTTCCCCTTCCAACTTTCGCATTCACTCTTGACTCATAAATCCTTTTTGTCAGTCTCCTTTCATTCATTCTCTCTACATGCCCAAACCATCTAAGGGGGTACACATCTTTGTCTATCTCTCCGATAGTCATAGTATGGTATGCGATCCCGGCTCTCCGAGCTATTACTGAATCTTCTCAAGTCTTCCGAGTCAGTAATATCCTACTATCATATAATTTCCTCTCTCTTCCTTCAAAAGTTCCTGTCTTTTAATCCGTTCCCCCCATTTTCCATTTTTCTATCCCATTCCTGCTAGTCCAAGGTGTACCGTGCCAAGGGACTCATGGCTAGGAGCATTTGCCTAGTCGTAAGCAGTGGCCCTGGGACCGGACGAACCCAGAAATAGGCTGGCTTTATTCTGGCATGCGGGGCTCTACCAGAATGAACCTATATTCCCTTGCTTCTCGTGGGAACGCAGCGGTGTTAAGAATAAAAACCAAAAATGGTGGCGATGAGATTCGCAATCCATCACGTCACGTTCTTAATGGGGGCGAAAAGCGGGCTACAGAGAGCCGTTTTGCTACTTTGAAGGTTTAAGTCTATATTGTAAATTGATTTTTTTGAAAATTGGTTGAAATATAACGATAATTGTTAGAAGTGTTCAAATAGACAAACCGCCTGAGAGCTTTCATCAGAAACGTTGCGAAATCTAATCAATTATAGTAAAAAACCACTGAACTCAAAATTGAGGGATTCATGCTAAAGGTTTATATATTTAACTAGTCTGGGTTTTGCGAATATTGATTGAAATATAACGATAATTGTTATAAATGTTGTAAATGTCAAACCGCCTGGGAGCTTACATCAAAAACGTTGCGAAAACAGTCTTTTACTTAGGTTCGTAATAAATTGTTTAATTATAATCTCTATTAGGAAAATGGTAACTTTATTTAGAAAATAATTTGGGGCTAAGGGGGGTTCTACTGGCCTTTTAAGCCAGGGACCTCTTGACCTCTAAATCCGGCCTTATCTGTACGTATGTGTGTTTTTAAAGCAAAAGTAGTAGTAGTGCTTTTCTGAGTAGAGCTTTTGATTAGATAAATTACGATTTACTTTGGCAGAAGCTCATTTAGTCTAATGTACCAAATAAAACTGTAGATTGTTGAAATACTGGCACAAACACCACACGAATTTTGTTAAATGGGGCGACATCGTCTCTAATGACTTTAGATTAGAATGTGTGGTTCGTCAAGGTGGTCTTACTTCTCCGGACCTTTTTAAAATTCATGTGAATGTCCTGATTGAACAACTTAGAAGTGCCAAGGTAGGCTATCATATTGGTAGTACTTGCGTAAATAATTTCAGCTATGCTGACGACATGGTGCTTCTAAGTCCCTCAATCAGAGGCCTTAGGCATTTACTTCATATCTGTGAAGAGTTCGCACGGAATCACGGTCTCAAATATGATGTAGAAAAAACAAAATTCATGATATTCCGAACGGTTAAGGGTCCAGAGAAAATACCACCTATTTTATCAAATAGAATGTGTATAGACAGAGTGGAAAGCTACAAGTACTTAGGACACATTATGACGGAGGGTCTGCGGGATGACGAAGATGTTAAACGAGAGAAGAGGGCTCTGGCTGTTCGGTCTAACATGCTCGCACGTCGATTCACCCATTGCAGTGCTGAAGCAAAGTTGACACTGTTAAGAGCATACTGTCAATGCTTCTACACGTGTCAACTTTGGACCATTTGCACCAACAACTCATGTAGAGGCATCAGAGTGATATATAATAATGCATACCGCATTTTGATGATACTACAGTGCTTCGGGTATGTTTACCGACGCCAGAGAACCGGACTACTTCGCGATTATAAGATCTCGAATCGCGTCATTTTGGACTCGCTTTCCTGACTCTCAGAATACTATCCTCAAGATGTGTTCGGAGTGCCCGAAGAATTCCATTGGTTTGCATTTCTTCATGACAAAAATAAAACGTAACTACCCTTAGATAACTGCCTCATTGGTCTAGTGGTTAGCATGTTCGACTACAGACATGAGGTCCTGGGTTCGAGTCCCGGATCGGGCCAATTCAAAAACCAATTACGTTTTCTATTAAGATTTTCTCAATATTTTCCTGAAGTTGGGAAGTTGGCGGTGTGATCCATCCCCGTGCCTCGGAGAGCACGTTAAGCCGTCGGTGCTGCGCCTAATCTCTCTCCGGTAGTGTCGGATTCCCGTCACTTCGGACTATGAGAGTGAAGGAATAGAGAGTGCACTTGTTGTGTACTATGCCTGCCAATCTGCAGTGGAGCAGCGTGGTGGGTCTATGCTCTAAAAACCCTCGCTCCTTGGAGTGAGGAGGCCTGTGTGTGTGGCCCAGCAGTGGGACGTTAATGGGCTGCTACTTACTAAGGGGGGTTCTGCTGGCCTTTTATGCCTGGGGCCTCTTGACCTCTAAATCCGGCCTTATCTTCGGCAGATCTATCGGCAGACAATATCAAAAGTTTTGAAAGTAAAAGAGATCATGTTTCTAAGCCGTTTTTGTGATTTTCAACTGTATGAAGGCGTTGTTCTCTCGTCTTTCGATGGCCGGAGATTGCACTCGAATATATATTTCCTGACTTTTCACCTGCACATAGTTCGAGGCCGACTAACGAGGCACCTTTGTTCCCACTGTGTCAGCGGCGCCGGGGACGCTTTAACACGCCTCGCTTCACTAAAAATTATATATATTGTAAAATATAAATAGGCTTTTGGTATATATAACACATAAATTGTTTGCATGTATATCCGTTAATCATTTATATATTGTGCCTGCTCTGTTATGCCTTAGTAGCTGCATGGGCTAGCTCCTTCCATCTCTCTATATCCTCGGCTTCTTTTAGAGCTGTTGGAAGGGCGAGTCTTAATATTTATTTTATCGAACGAAAGGGTAGGTGAGCGACTCTTTGGTCTTTTTCCTTCCACCCTTCTTCCTCCTCCACAGTCAGTTTCCCTAGGCTATCTGGAGCATGAATGATATGATCAGAATCGTGGAGTACTTGTGAGAATGAATCTAAACGGTATTCGAAGCATTGTCCTCCAACAAATGCCACTATCTTTTTTCGATCAGATTCCCGGATGGACCATGATTTCCATGATGAGAATACCAGTCTTTTAAGGACATTGAAACTTGCTAACCGATGGGACCCAAACCGTGTTGATTTGATTAGCAGATAGTTGGTATTATAAAAATAGAAATTTTAACAAAAAAAAAGAACCGCCTTCAAAACAAACTTACAAATATATTAATATGCTCTAAAATATTTTCTGCCATAAATCGCACACTTACTGTAAGCCGTTGAGGAGTTCCATTGATCTTCATATCTAGCATTTGACCATACCGAAGTTACGGTAGGCGATTCATATATCTGGATAGCCTATAGAAGATTCTGCCGAGTATCGTTGATTTGCTCCTAAGAATTGAAGAGTTCTGTCACTTTGTCATGGATACCATCATCAGAACCTCACCAAACGATCACAAAACAACCCTTGAAGTATATCCTTTGTAATAACAAAAAAATCATCGGAATTGGTTGGCGTGATCTTGAGTTATTCGTCCATTTGTCGGGCACATGCTTATGCAAATTTAAGACTTATCCGGTTTTCTCATGGATGCTATCATCAGGACTGGGTTAAAAAAGGGACCCTATGACAAGCACCACCTTTCATTAAAAAAAATCATCAAGATCGGTCCACCCAGTCGGGAGATATGAGGTAACAAACATAAAAAAAAATACAGACGAATTGATAACCTCCTCCTTTTTTTGAAGTCGGTTAAAAAAAAGGTCTTGTGAGGTGCAAATGCTCGTTATATAAAAGAGATTACTCGGCAAAGTAAAATGTTTCATGACAAAATATTTAATGCCCGTTAAGTCAAAATTAATTCCATTCTAGGTTTCAACGTAAAATATTGTTAATTGAATTCTCAATTACTCTTTTGTGAGATTATGGGAGAATGATGAGATAATAAAAATCCTTTTATGTCGACTTTCGGTTGCAGTTAAGTACCTTTGAAGTTGTTTGACTTTTTCTTCGTCAAATCTATCTAAAAGATGATTGTTATTAATTAAAATGTATGTATTTTGTCACCATTAATATCTGAAAACTAACCAATTTTGACGTAAATTACACTGGCATGTAGCTGATGTTAAAAAAGCAACTTTTGTATGTATTTTTGTCACCATTAATATCTGAAAACTAACCAATTTTGACGTAAATTGCACTGGCATGTAGCTGATGTTAAAAAGCAACTTTTGTATGTATTTTTGTCACCATTAATGTCTGAAAACTAACCAATTTTAACGTAAATTACACTGGCATGTAGCTGATGTTAAAAAAAAAACTTTTGTATGTATTTTGTCACCAATAATGTCTGAAAACTAACCAATTTTGAAGTAAATTACTTTCGCATGTTGCTGATGTTAAACAAGTAACTTTTGTATGTATTTTGTCACCATTAATGTCTGAAAACTAACCAATTTTAACGTAAATTACTTTCGCATGTAGCTGATGTTAAACAAGTAACTTTTGTATGTATTTTGTCACCATTAATGTCTGAAAACTAACCAATTTTGACGTAAATTACACTGGCATGTAGCTGATGTTAATAAAGTAACTTTTGTATGTATTTTTGTCACCATTAATGTCTGAAAACTAACCAATTTTAACGTAAATTACTTTCGCATGTAGCTGATGTTAAACAAGTAACTTTTGTATGTATTTTGTCACCATTAATGTCTGAAAACTAACCAATTTTAACGTAAATTACTTTCGCATGTAGCTGATGTTAAACAAGTAACTTTTGTATGTATTTTGTCACCATTAATGTCTGAAAACTAACCAATTTTAACGTAAATTACTTTCGCATGTAGCTGATGTTAAACAAGTAACTTTTGTATGTATTTTGTCACCATTAATGTCTGAAAACTAACCAATTTTAACGTAAATTACTTTCGCATGTAGCTGATGTTAAACAAGTAACTTTTGTATGTATTTTGTCACCATTAATGTCTGAAAACTAACCAATTTTAACGTAAATTACACTGGCATGTAGCTGTTGTTAATAAAGTAACTTTTGTATGTATTTTGTCCCCATTAATGTCTGAAAAGTAACCAATTTTGACGTAAATTACACTGGCATGTAGCTGTTGTTAATAAAGTAACTTTTGTTTGTATTTTGTCACCATTAATGTCTGAAAACTAATCAATTTTGACGAGAATTACACTGGAATGTTGCTGGTGATAAAAAAGTAACTTTTGTATGTATTTTTGTCAACATTGATATCTTAAAACTAATCAATTTTGACGAGAATTACACTGGCATGTTGCTGATGATAAAAAAGTAACTTTTGTATGTATTTTGTCACCATTAATGTCTGAAAACTAACCAATTTTGACGTAAATTACACTGGCATGTCGCTGATGTTAACAAAGTAACTTTTGTATGTATTTTTGTCACCAAAAATGTCTAAAAACTAACCAATTTTAACGGAAATTACACTAGCACGTAGCTGATGGTAAAAAAGTAGCTTTGGTATGTATTTTTGTCCCCATTAACGTCTAAAAACTTATGGGACTTTCAACTGATGTTATGAGTAACTTAGGTTACTTTAATTTTAGAAGAAAAGGCATCCGGAATTACTCCGGTAACAATTAATATCACATATATTTTTCTATGTTGTACATAAAAATTATAATTAATAAAAGATCCTTTATGATTACGTAGTTAATTGTTATTTTTCCATCTTTTTGGTAATTGATTTACTTTGTAAGAAGTATTACATTATCTTTTAATTCAGTAATGCGTACGTAATTTAGTTTTCATTACGAATTCTATGTGAAAAGTTAATTTTCTTTGTTATTAAATAAAATATGAAATAATCACGGCAAGAGCTGGCAGCGCAGTGCCTCGGGCGACGTCTTTTGTCTTCTGAAGTTGTGTTGTTTGTACGAACACTGTTATTTATTCATGGATAGAAGTAACTTGCCTGTAGCGATGCCAGTTACGAACTAGTGTCTCGTCTTCAGGTAGAATTTTCCATTTAAAACAAGTAGTAATCAATACAAGATAAATAGTTTTTGAAGTACCTAAACCTTCTTTATGCACGTCATGGATTGGAGGAGTGAGGAATGAGCTGTGGTCAACGTTATCTATGGGGTGAGCGGTAATCTGATTCAAGCATAGAAGTCTCTCTATCAGGGTTCTAGTGCTTGTGTCAGGATAAACAGGGCGTATATGGAGTGGTTTCCTTCCACCATGGCTGAGAAGGGCCAATTCGAAAATGGATATTGGGTTTTCTATTAAGATTTTCTCAATATTTGCCCGAAGTTGGGAAGCTGGCGGTATGATCCTCCCCGTGCCTCGGAGAGCACGTCAAGCCGTCGGTCCTACGCCTGGTCCTCACACCGGCCTATGAGAGTGAAGGAATAGAGAGTGCACTTGCGTACTATACCTGCCAATCCGCATTGGAGCATCGTTGTGGATAAATACTTTAAAAACCCTCTCTCCTATGAGTGAGGAGGCCAGTGCCCAGCAGTGGCACGTTAATGGGCTGCTACTTAATAATATAAAAGAGTAACTATTCAGTTTCTTGCCGGATTCTTCTCAGTAGATACGAAATTCCGAACCGGTGGTAGATTCATTGACAAGAATGTTATGCTTATTTTATTATTTATATACATTTCTGATACACGCATGACTTAGGGATTAAGCTGGTGAATGCGTTACGAAAAGTGTAAACGGAGCAGACCAACGGACATCAAACTGATACGAGAAGAAGATGCCTGGTTAATCTGGCATTGCTTTGGAGCCCACAACCCTCAACTTCATGAAGTTGAGATCTGGATGACTGTTATAATATAGACAACACAGAGAAGAATTAAAATTGACTTCTTAAACGACCTAAAAAAATTGCAAAATAACTTCATAGTTTCTTTTACATAAATCAAACTTAAAGTCATTTTTGATTTTACCAAAACACGGAAGCTTTTAATAATATAAATATTGAAAGTAAAAGATAAAGATTGAGCAGTGAGCCGTAATCATCCTTTTCACAAACTAAGAAAGGAATAGTTTTGTAGATAAAGGACAAGTTGGAGCAGTGCAAAGCTCTGGGCGGGCGGGGATTAGCGGGAACAAGTCAAACACGTGAGCAAATAATCTAATCTGGTTTACTCACAGGCATGTTTGGCGTGGGTTTAAGGGACTTGTCAATTTACAAAAGTTTCAGGATTTTGTGTCTCATCCCGTCAAGTAAGAAGACTATAGTGGTATAAACTTTATGCAGCGGTTTCGCCTCACCGAAACACCCAAGGTACCTAACTACGTAGAGCCTATAGAAATATCTAGAAATCAGTTTTTAACTAGTGTCTTTAAAGTAAAAGTTGTTCCAGTTAAACGTCATGTGAATCTATTAAATATTTAAACGAAATCTTGGAACAGACTCATAAATAGACATTAAATATCACCTTGGCTGACGCCGACTCCGAATATAAGAATACGAAGAACACTATAAAATAATTTTTAGAGCATATTAATATATTTGTAAAATTGGTTTGAAGGCGGTTCTTTTTTTGTTAAAATCTTTATTTATTTCTTGATTTTTAGTGAATTTGAAGTAAACGTGTTGCAATGCAGCAACAAACGCTCATTGCTATTTGATTACAGACACTTATATTTTCTGCCATAAACCGCACCCTTACTGTAAGCCGTTGAGGAGTTCCATTGATCTTCATATTTAACTACGACTAGCACTTGACTATATCGATGTTACGGTAAGCAACTCAAATATTTGGATACCCTATAGACGATTCTGTCCAGTATCGTTCATTTGCTCCTAAGAATTGAAGAGTTACGTCACATTGTCATGGATTTCATCATCAGAACCTAACCAAACTATCACAAAACAATCCTTGAAGTATATCCTTTCCAATAAAGAACGAATCATCGAAATCGGTTGATGTGATCTTGAGTTATTCGTCCATATGTCGCGCACATGCTTAATGAAAATTTAACACTTATCCGGTTTTCTCATGGACGCCATCATCAGAAGTGGATTTAAAAAAAATAGGACCCTATGACGAGTACCACCTTTCATTTAAAAAAAAAATGATCAAGATCGGTCCACCCAGTCGGGAGATATGAGGTAACAAACATGAAAAAAAGTACTCAAGAACAGTGTGAGTCAATATACATTATAGTAATCTAAGCATAGTAGTAGAACTGTAGACTTTGATAATACATACATACATAGCATCACGCCTCATTCCCTTCGGGGTAGGCAGATACAACGTCCTTCCACTTGACACGATCTTTGGATACCTCCTTCGCTTTTTCCATTCTCATTAAACCTTTCATACAAGTTCGTCGGTTTAGAGTACTCTTGACTTGGGCCTTAATTAAAATGTCTAAGATTTGATCCAGGAATGTTCGCCTTGGTCTTCCCCTTCCAACTTTTCCATTCACTCTTGACTCATAAATCCTTTTTGTCAGTCTTCTTTCATTCATTCTCTCTACATACCCAAACCATCTAAGCATAACTTTCTCAATTTTAGTCACTACATCTTCTTTTATACCACAACGTTCTCTTATCACACTATTTCTTACTCTGTCACTCAGTTTTAATCCACTCATGCTTCTCAACGCTCTCATCTCTACCGCATTTATTTTACTTTTGTGATTCTTCTGCCATACCCAACTTTCACTACCATACATAAGTGTTGGCACCAACACTCCAGCATGCACTGCCAGTCTAGCCCTTTGAGACACCATCTGGCTATTCATAAAAGCATGCAGAGCACCATTTACCATATTCCCTGCATTCACTCTCCTTTCAATATCACTTTCACATGTTCCATCTTTTGTAAATTTAGATCCCAAGTATACAAATTCTTTCACCTCTTCCACTTGTTCCCCATCTATCAATATATTGCCATTCATCATCGATTCGTATCTCTTTCAAAAAGCATAACTTTCGTTTTTTTAACCGACTTCAGAAAAAGGAGGAGATTATCAATTCGTCTGTATTTTTTTTTATGTTTCTTACCTCATATCTCCCGACTGGGTGGACTGATTTTGATGATTTTTTTTAAGTGGAAGGTGGTGCTTGTTATAGGGTCCTCTTTTTTTAAATCCAGTTCTGATGATGGCATCCACAAGAAAACTGGATAAGTGTTAAATTTTCATTAAGCATGTGCGCGACAAATGGACGAATAACTCAAGATCACGTCAACCGATTTCGATGATTCTTTTTTTATTGGAAAGGATATACTTCAAGGGTTGTTCTGTGACAGTTTGGTTAGGTTTTAATGATGGATTCCATGACAAAGTGACGGAACTCATCAATTCTTAGGAGCAAATCAACGATACTCGACAGAATCTTCTATATGCTAGCCAGATATTTGAATTCCCTACCGTAACTTCGGTATGGTCAAGTGCTAGTCGTAGTTAAATATGAAGATCAATGGAACTCCTCAACGGCTTACAGTAAGGGTGCGGTTTAAGGCAGAAAATATAAGTGTCTGTAATCAAATAGCAATGAGCTTACGTTTGTTGCTGCATTGCAACACGTTTACTTCAGATTCACTAAAAATCTAAAAATAAATAAAAACTTTAACAAAAAAAGAGCCGCCTTCAAAACAGACTTACAAATATATTAATATGCTCTAAAATGTAAGAAATAATTGCGTATTCTTTTATAGTGTTCTTCGTATTCTTATATTTGGAGTCGGTTTTGAAGGCAGTTCTTTTTTTGTTAAAGTTTTTATTTATCGTATTTTACAGTTACTTTTTAATATAAATGGTATTTTTGTTACGATAGAACACAAGTAAATATAATTGCCTCAAATACTGAGGTAAAAGCAATCAAAGCGGTTTGTGGTAACAAAAATCCAACAATAAAACAAAAGTGAAGCAGTTGTTAATATTCGTCAGTCGTCTCGGAACAGACGCGAACGGATTTCCATTTTAATTGAAACCCTTCCGCGCCTGATTTATTAATAAAGAATATTTTCACTTTAGATTTCACTTAGATTAATTGCACCTTCACGGCTTGTTATTTGGTTGAAATCAAATCAGAAATTCTTTAATCAAGTAGGCTTTCACGGAACTTTTAAGTTGTTATATTTCATTTGTATATTCAGCAAGCTTTTGAACGAGTACGTCGTCGTCGCTTCAACCGATGGACGTACACTGCTGGACAAAGGTCTCACGTCGGTCCACCTTGTGGGGGTCGCCACTCCAGCACCTTCGAGCCCCAACGTCCATCGGACTATGTGCCCCGCCCATTGCCACTTCAGGTTCGCGATTCGTAGGATTATCTCGGTGACTTTGGTTCTGCTACGGATCTCCTAATTTCTGATTTGATCGTGTAGAGAAACTCCGAGCATAGCCCTCTCCATCACACGCTGAGTAACTCTGAGCTTTCAAATGAGGCCCATAGTCAGTGACCACGTTTCGGAGCCGTAGNGTCTCCCGCCGGTCCACCTTGTGGGGGTCGCCACTCCAGCACCTTCGAGCCCCAACGTCCATCGGACTATGTGCCCCGCCCATTGCCACTTCAGGTTCGCGATTCGTAGGACTATATCGGTGACTTTGTTTCTGCTACGGATCTTCTAATTTCTGATTTGATCGTGTAGAGAAACTCCGAGTATAGCCCACTCCATCACACGCTGAGTAACTCTGAGCTTTCGAATGAGGCCCATAGTCAGCGACCACGTTTCGGAGCCGTAGGTCATCACTGGCAACACGCACTGTTCGAAGAGCTTCGTCTTCAGGCACTGGATCGGCCCAACCGAGCTGGATTCGGCGGTTGACCTCCTTCTAACGACCTCCTTCGGACGAGTAATTTGTCTTAATCTGAATCAATCATCAACATTACAATATGCCTTTTGTACAAAAGTGTTGTTGACATATGTCTTGTTAAAATGCGTATAATCTACCCCACAAATCTT
This sequence comes from Elymnias hypermnestra, assembly GCA_015832385.1. Taxonomy (NCBI): domain Eukaryota; kingdom Metazoa; phylum Arthropoda; class Insecta; order Lepidoptera; family Nymphalidae; genus Elymnias; species Elymnias hypermnestra. The sequence goes on along the minus strand of JACTOM010000930.1, from coordinate 1,677,281 downwards.
CTTCACCCTAAAATATGGCGTTATAATCTTCATTAAGTATATGCGGGTTACCTGGATTACTTAACAATATGTAATTACCTACTTTGCAAGTCACAAACTGACGTGACGTTATATCTACTATTGACAATATAATGACTAAGCACGTTATGATAGGGGACACTTGGCAGGTAATTAGCACCCTCGATAAGCTCATCGTCTGACTCATGAGTCAGCTGTTCCAACTCAAAGGACAGTCATTTTGTACTCGTTAAATATTACGCTACACTGGGTGCAAGAGGCGGGGGTAATTCATAACTAACTTTGCTATTATTTATGTGTATTTGTAATTGATACACTGTCTTACAATGGTAAAGAGCAGCTGTAGTGAATCAATAGCAAGTAGTAGATAAACAACATAAGAAAAGACAAGAAATGGAGAAGATACAGAAAGCCATGAAGGTCACGATGAAGCTGATAGAGTAGAGACATATATCTAATCTTATGTGAACTGATTCCACGATGCTATCATTGAAAGATACACCAAGGTAAACCTTGAGGAATACCCTAAGGATACACCATCTAAGGATATTTCACCGTCAGATATCGTAGAAACATAGCTTATGGACGATGGAGTAAAGGCAAATATTCTTTTTTTGTTGTGAAGATGCTATTGTTGCCAGAAACACCAAGGTAACTTTAAGAAATATCCAGCATTGAACTCTAAAAAGGCAGCTTAACCAATAATGGCTACGGATATTTCACCGTCAGATATCATGGACGGTGGAGCAGGAAGGGCAATAGTCTTCTTTTGTAAAGATGTCCTAATCAAGCAGACTGTTAAGAGAATAAGCAGAAGAAAGCAGATTTTGCTGAGAAGACTTCGAGTTCATGCTAAACAAAATCACTTCGTTACTTAGTTCTAATTCTTGATGAGAACGAAAACTATGTGATTTCTGTTGTTCAAATATGTCTTCATTATTTATATATACATAGCATCACGCCTCATTCCCACAGGGACAGAGACCACGTCCTTCAAATTGTCACGATCCTTGCATATCTCCTTCGCTTCAAGTTCTTCGACTTAGAGTATTCTTGACCTGGCCCTTATTTAAAATGTCCTGGATTTGGTCCAGGAACGTTTGCCCTGGTCTTCTCCTTCTAACTTTCCCATTCGCTCTTGACTCAAAAATCCTGTTTGTCAGTCTCCTTTCATTCATTCTCTCTACGTGCCCAAACCATCTAAGCATACCTTTCTCAATTTTAGTCACTACATCTTGTTTTAAACCAGAACGTTCTCTTATCACACCATTTCTTACTGTGTCACTCAGTTTCAGTCCACTGATACTTCTCAACGGCATCAACACTCTTCCATGCACAGCCAGTCTTTGAGACACAATCTAGCTATTTATTGATTAAAAATATTATCGTTCTTTTTGGTGAAGGAAAACGTCTCAAGGAAATCTGCTTATCTCTTGAGCAATTCGGAATACGTGTCCCAAGAAATAGAAGTGGGTCTATGTTCTAAAAATCCAGTTTTCCATGACAAAGCAGGTATTTAACCAGCAGTGGGACGTTAATAGGGTACTATTTACCTTTTTTATTAGCATGATTGTAAAAAAATATGAAATAACTCTCTTTTTGGTTTAAATGTGACTGGAGTTGGGCGTTCCGTAATAACCCCAGCCGCACGTTCATACGTAATGAGCCAAAGTGTCGGTTCGTTAAACAATATTGTTATTATTTGCTGTCGGTCGCTTAACGAGATTACGCGGAGGGGATCGACAGACATTTCACCACAGGGTACTTGTGGCTTGCGAGTTACTCTCGATATATTTTTTAGTGAACATTGGTGCAAGTTTAAGTCTCGAAAGAAAAATGCATGACGAATGTAAAATCCAAAGGTAAATGGTGTAGGAAATCTCTCAGTAAGTTTCGCTTACATCAGAATCTTGTGGGAGTATGAGAGAATACATTCTTAGTAAGAGATTATGATACAAGAGCATACTTTACGCCGAATCTCAAGTCAATCTGTTAAATATTTTTGGAATGACGCAGTAATTAACCCGTGGGAATAATATCTTTTATGTCATTATGCTCAAGCGGGCTGCATCAATGATGGACAGGCTAATGGCCAGTTCCAACACCCTCCTCAGTATATTGGCCCCTTCAGAATCAGCTGGAATGGTGCACACCAGCAGGAAGAGGCGACCCTAGTAATTAATTATTAAATTTTTAGTCTTAGTTATTTTATTATTTATGTTTTTAGGTTAAGATTATAGGTTAAGTAAAACGCAAAAATATATACTTGTATTATATATAAGGTATTTTATAATAACTACTTAAATACAGAAATATCAAATAATACAAGGACATACATAAACAATTACTTAAATAAATATAACGGGCGGAGGATAAACCTCGGCAGGGAGACCAAATGGCCGGGGGTTAGGGCTACAGGCTGAGAAACCGCCGACTATCCTAGCCGAGTCCAGCAACACCGCCTTCTGCATCCTTGCTGCGAGCGAACTGCCACGGAACCCCAGCCGTCTCAGATGGTTAGCGAGACTGACTGGGACCAAACCATTCGCAGATATAACGATTGGGATAGTTTCAGTGGATCCCACCCCCCACATGGCGGTAACCTCGTGCGCCAGATCCAGATATTTACGTTTTTTCTCTGTCTCAGCTCGCACGAGATTCTCGTCATACGGGATCGTGATATCCACTAAAAATACCCGGGACTGTGCCCGGTCCATTATCACGATATCAGGCTTGTTGGCCAGTATGGTCCTGTCCGTGATAATGGATCGGTCCCAATAGATTCGGACACCATCGCGTTCGAGAACTTACCTTATTATTATTATTATATAATCACCTTCTTAGTGTCTACGTTCTTTCTCAGGCTCTAGACCAGTGGTTGGGGAACCGGGGTAAGATTATCATGGGGACTATGATATAATATCAACTTACACAAAAATATATTGGGGCAATAATTAAAAAAGTTACCCGACCGCTGCTCTAGAGCGAGGGTTTTTAGAGCATAGAGCCACCACGCTGCTCCAGTGCGGATTGGCAGGCATAGTACACAAGTGCACTCTCTATTCCTTCACTCTCACAGTCCAATGTGATTGGTGACGGCTTAACGTGCTCTGCAAGGCACGGGGGTGGATCACACCACCAACTTCCCCACATCAAACTCAATATTGATATTTGAATTGGCCCGACCCTGGACTCGAACCCAAGACCTCATGTCTGTAGTCGAACATACTAACCAATGAGGCAGTCTTTTATATATATAGATAGATAAAAAGATTACGTGACACAGCAGGTTCTTTTTGGATTTTCTATCCATATTGTAAAATCAGCGCAGTTTTAAACAAGCTAATATTAAAAGTGTATATAAAGTAGTGGATTCAATTTATGGTGGTGCCACTCCACATAATAATGTATTCAATATTGACCTGTTACGGTCTACCACATTTTTGGCACCCTTTCTGCTATTCGCACGCATGTCTGGCACCGCATTACATATATCTCACTGAGAGCTGCAAATCTGTCTGCCTTTCGTCTCTTCTCAGGATATATCTGAAATGCGCAACTTTGTCTGCATACACTTAAATGTGGGGTCGATAATATAAGACTTACCAATTTTCCAGGAGTCTGCTGTAATCAATCTGACATCATCCAAGGGAAATTTATATATCCCATTACAAAATGAGCTTTTTAGCAGTGTTTCATTAAGTGAAGCTTATTGTCCTTTCTCAGACTCTGGGCTATCTGTGTCATCAAATTTCTTCAGTAATTGACTTTCAGTGTCTTCGCCAGTGTCATGTCACAATGTACATTCACAGATACTGACTACTTTTTGCCAAAAAAAAAATTACAACTTAATATTATTAATTTTAATAAATTTACAATAGGGACAATATACAAGGGTTAACAGATACTCAATATTTAAGGGAAAAGGAACAGTAGGGGGGATAATGTCATATATAGGATAGGATATTTTTGGACAATTAAAGATGATGTGGGAAACAGTGCCTTGGTACAAGCCACACTCACAAATTGAGTTGTCCCCGATCCCGCAGTTTCGCTAGATGAACAGGGGAACGCAAATGACCAAGACGCATTCGTGATATGGTAGAGGAAACAGAACGATTTGCATATCTGTGGAGAAAAAATCAGAGACGCCTTGGGACATTAGGCTGAATGGCGGTACAATATTTACCAATTTTGATGAACTCCAGAGTGAGTTCCAAGACTTTTCCATGTATGTCTTGGATAGCGTACTCAAATCATGTGAGAAGTTTTGGAAATGATCGAGCGTTCCATCTTGGACTGCTGCTTTAGTGCAAATTTCATTATTTTACACTTTTACAAACTTTGAATCTCATATTTATTTATATCAAGTCAACTGCCTAAAAAATAAGTTGGCAATGATGTTTTTATATAAATTGTTCAATAATGAAGTTGACTAAGCTCTGAGGGTAATAGCGGTCAGGGTAATACGGGGGTATCGCACGGTATCCTGGACAGCGGCATCTCTTCTGGCGGGCGATCCTCCGTGGGAGCTTCGTGCGGAAGTTCTCGTGGTGATCTATAGGCACAAGGTGGCTACAAGGGAACGTGATATGCAGGTTGGTGCTGATGAGCGCCGGAGGATCAGGGCTCGAGCCGACCGCGCTCTGATCTAACGATGGAAAGAGAATCTTAGGACCCCAGTAGCGGGCGTGGCTACTGTGGAGGCAGTTCACCCTCACCAGGAAGAATGGCTTTCCAGGAAGCACGGGTCGCTCACCTACAGATTGGTGCAGGTTCTGACCGGACACGGATGATTCGGAAAGTTCCTGCACAGAATTGGTCGCGAGGAATCACCGGCCTGCCATGAGTGTGGTGCTGCCAACGACTCGACACAGCACCTCTTGGTTGCGCTGATCGGCGCGGACCTCTCACTGGACAGTGGTTTAGACGCGTTGTTCTCGAGTGAGAGGTGTTGGGCGGGAATGGCCCTCTTCTGTGAGACGATCATCTCACTGAAGGAGGCCCACAAACGAGAGAGGGAGATTGCAATGGATGCTCCCTCATACCGCCGGAGGAGGCGGGCTACTAGGCAGCATTTGTAAGCGTAAGTCCGTCCATCGTCGAGAATCCTCAGTCGGATTCATCCGGGGCACCAGGGATTCTAGTAGGCTACATAAGATTAACAACTCATTTAAGGGTAACTGTATACGTTTCTATAATAAACTCCCACAAGACGTTCTAATGATGTCAATTAATAAATTCAAAGTCTTTGTTAAAAGAAAGTTGATAGAAAAATGGTATTATAAGTTGCAAGATTACTTAGACGATAGAAACGCCTGGGAGTGAACGAACTGCTCTAATTTTAATTAAACTATAGTAAAGTAATATGTTATTGTAATGATGATGGTAAAAAATACCCGACTGAGTTTGTTGTGGGTTCTTCTCGGATCGGGGCGCGAAGGAACCCTCGTAACTTTAGATTTTAAGTCGTTCTGGAGTATCATCATCAGACNGGGCTACAAGGCAGCGTTTGTAAGCGTAAGTCCGTCCATCGTCGAGAATCCTCAGTCGGATTCATTCGGGGCACCAGGGATGAATACGAAAGTTGAACCCCTCGTGCTTCATTCATGGATGAAGAGGGTTCCGCTGGGTTTTAGTGGGTATTGCGAGGTCTGCTAGTTCGCCGAGTCCCACACTCCTGACACCCGGTCGGGGTCAGTGCATAAAAGCATTTCCCAGCAAGAAAAAAAAATCCCGAGCTGCTACATAAATTTTCCTTTCAAGCTCCGCGAACAAATAATCCACATCATTATGTAAAGTTTGTTCGTGTTAAGAATGCAGCGAGTCAGCAATCAGATCTTTTCAATTTAAAAGGTCTAGTTCACAGGTGGTGTGAACTTGAACTCACTGCATTCTTAACGCGAACGTACTATAGTTTATTTCATATCATGCATTATAGAACAAATTTAGGTAAACATTCACCAATTTCACGCTTATTCGTCTGTATTTTTTTATGTTTGTTACCTCATATCTCCCGACTGGGTGGACCGATCTTGATGATTTTTGTTTAAATGAAAGGTGGTGCTCGTCATAGGGTTCCATTTTTTTTTTAGTCCAGTTCTGATGATGGCATCCATGAGACAACCGGATAAGTGTTAAATTTGCATTAAGCATGTGCGTGACAAATGAACGAATAACTCAAGATCACGCCAACCGATTTCGATGATTGTTTTTTTATTGGAAATGATATTCTTCAAGGGTTATTTTGTGATAGTTTTATTAGGTTCTGATGATGGAATCCATGACAAAGTGACGGAACTCTTCAATTCTTAGGAGAAAATTAACGATACTCAGCAGAATCTTCTATAAGCCATCTAGGTTTTTGAGTTGCCTACCGTAACTTCGGTATGGTCAAGTGCTAGTCGTAGTGAAATATGAAGATCAATGGATCTCCTCAACGGCTTACAGTAAGGGTGCGGTTTAAGGCAGAAAATATAAGTGTGTGTAATCAAATAGCAATGAGCTTACGTTTTTTGCTGCATTGCAACACGTTTTTAGGTGTACACATATTGAGACAAATTTGTTACTTTACATCGGTATCACTAAAAATCAAAAAATAAATAAAAAATAAAAAAAGAACCGCCTTCTATTTTTACAATGAATACACATAGCAAGACAAACAATAAGACATAGTTCATAACAGCTACGTTAATTATGAAGTTGGACATAAAATTATATTAAATTAGACTAAGGTAATTTAATTGAAATCTTGTAATATTTTTAAGTGACATTATCTAGTTTTTTTTTTGTATTCTTAAATATATAGCTTACTTACTTTTATATTTCATAACAATATTGAATCCAGTTCAAATTGTTTATGGATGCTGTAATCACTTTTACTAAAATGTATAGTTTACTCAATTTGTATTTCTTATATGAGTGAATGTGATATTTATTACTTGTCCTTAATAAATAAATTAAATATCAAGCTTCTAGATCTATAAATGACGATAGCCTTACAACAGTTTTTTCGCAATTAAAAATAGAGTATATTGTTTCTCAGGCTCTAGATTATCTGTGTACAAAATTTCATTTAAATCGATTCAGTAATTTTGGTGTGAAAGCATGACAGACAAAGCTACTATCGAATTATTATTTACGAAGTATCTAAAGAAATAATTACGTTAAAATATACAGTATTAGTTCAAGGAATTATAGGGAACTTATTCTCGTTTCAGTCAGAATTTTTTTCATAATCCGCCTCAAGGCGTTGAAGCCCTACTATCAGCGAAACCCTTTAACTTGTATAAAAGTTTGTAATTAACTTTAAGGAATATCTCACCCTTTTCGGTGTATTAGATGTAACATTGCATTTTTTTTTAACTTCATTTATTAGATTACAATCTCCATGTATAAATTTTGAATAGTTAATAAAATATTTTAATATTTATCGACTCAAATTCGAAATGAAATACATGCATAATATGTCTGTTATTTCATAATGTAATTTAAATCAAAGCATTGTAAGCTCTATGATGAATGGCAATATTTTGATAGATGGGGAACAAGTGGAAGAGGTGAAAGAATTTGTATACTTGGGATCTAAATTTACAAAAGATGGAACATGTGAAAGTGATATCGAAAGGAGAGTGAATGCAGGGAATATGGTAAATGGTGCTCTGCATGCTTTTATGAATAGCCAGATGGTGTCTCAAAGGGCTAGACTGGCAGTGCATGCTGGAGTGTTGGTGCCAACACTTATGTATGGTAGTGAAAGTTGGGTATGGCAGAGGAATTACAAAAGTAAAACAAATGCGGTAGAGATGAGAGGGTTGAGAAGCATGAGTGGATTAAAACTGAGTGACAGAATAAGAAATGGTGTGATAAGCGAACGTTGTGGTATAAAAGAAGACGTAGTGACTAAAATTGAGAAAGGTATGCTTAGATGGTTTGGGCATGTAGAGAGAATGAATGAAAGGAGACTGACAAAAAGGATTTATGAGTCAAGAGTGAATGCGAAAGTTGGAAGGGGAAGACCAAGGCGAACGTTCCTGGACCAAATCCAGGACATTTTAAATAACGGCCAGGTCAAGAGTACTCTAAACCGACGAACTTGTATGAAAGGTTTAATGAGAATGAAAGAAGCGAAGGAGATATGCAAGGATCGTGGCAAGTGGAAGGATGTTGTCTCTGCCTACCCCTATGGGAATGAGGCGCGATGCTATGTATGTATGTATGTAGTATTTTCATTGACATACATTAAATATTTAAATTTATATCTTTATATAAATCTCTTAATAATAAAACAGATATTATTATAGAGACTTTGCAACCATTGCACTTAAGGCATTGCGACCCCTTGTGGGTTGCTCACCCACAAGGTGTAGCAATTTACATATTGAAAATACTGCATAACGTCAACAATACCTTATTATCTTTTTAAACTTCTACAAATCACGTCTTAACTTTGAATAATTAAGGTACACTCATAGAAAAGAGGCAGGCATAGTGCACAAGTACTTGAGTAATTAAATAACTTTAATTAAAGTAACAAGCTTCCAAAACTCAGTTATATCCAGACAGACAACGACTTTGTTAGTAGAACTACAGATCAAACTGGAAACATCCATCATGTGGCGCTTGAAATTTCCTTCACTTTTGAACGCTGTGACTACGCTTTCGACGGTTTTCCCTGCCAATATAAACCTACGGATTAATAACTCCTTATAACCAGAGGATAAAGTTTAAATTTACGTAGCATATAGTTAATATACATTTGGATAAGTTAACTCATTACACGCAGAACTATGCCCCTGCGATCACCCCTCGTTACATTCGACTCCGCCACAATAGAAAATCGATGGTTGTTCAACTTCTCGGCTTTTAAAGGTACACGGGCTTTTTGCCAAGTATTTGAAAAGAGTTCCCCAATAGATCGTTATCCTCGTATTAGGATTCAATTGGATAATTTAAGTCCCGAAGGATTTAACTCACTTAATTTTTTCAACAGTTGAAATCACATGGAAGTAATCTTTCTAGTGTATACAAAAATAGCCTTCAGAGATTTCTCTAATATTCTTTCTCGAAACAGTGAACGACTTCTTACAAGGTAATTAACTGTCCGACAGCTCGAGAACTAATGATTTTTTCGAAGTGCTGTGAGCCTTACTGGCTTTTACAGCGTAACCGAGAGGGTTGGCGAGCGCAGAAGCTCCGCCGAGGGGTGGGACCGTAGAATGGCACTACTGCGTCATGAGGGAGACGTTGCTCTAAGGGCGACTCCTGTAAGGCTTGAACGTAGGCTTAGAGCAACGTTTGCTGCTGCTGAAAAGGGTAAATAACAGATGCTTAGTCTTAACACCCATGGGTCCGCGACCGGGGACCGCGGCCGAGGTGCGTCAGATAGCGAGGACCTCGTCTTCGCCGGTGAAGGTGCGTCAGATAGCGAGGACCTCGTCTTCGCCGGTGAAGACGCTTAGTATCTGTAATAGTGTAAGGAGCGTTGCCGATAGTAATCTGGTCGCCTGGATCATCAAGGACGTGCTTGGGTTGCCTCTTCCTAGGCGGGAGGTTTAGCCTATCCCATAAGAGGCGCAATTTCTAATGAGAGGATTGGGGTGACTGATGGCTCTCTTGAATTAGTCTAAGGAGAGCGTTTTGAAAAATCGGCTATGCGCATGAATTTGTTCTGCAACGTCTGGAGTCGAACCAGCCAGTGTGCAGGAACGTGAGCCAACACTACGCTCGCATAGGAGAATATGGGGTGGATGCAAGTTTTGTAGAGTGTTACCTTGTGGCGCAGTGATAATTTACTCTTCTTGCAAATCACAGGATAAAGACGACCTAGCAGAAACGCTGCCCTAACATGGACGATGAGAAGTGCATTTAGGGTGACTCCTAGATATTTGACTTTGCGTTGCCAAGGGAACGGTTCGCAGAATAATTCGATTGTTTTCAGATCACGTTGATCTGGTCTCTTGTTACCGGTGAAGAGCACCGCTGTGCTCTTTTCAGCGTTCGCCTCTATTCTCCATTTGCAGAACTAGTCGTCTAGGCTGCTCTTTGGAGACGAGAGGAGATTTGCGTAAGCAATTAAGAGGAGGTGTAAAGTGGTCGTGAGGCGTTCTGGGCATGTGCCTGGCGTATAGAGAGAAGAGTAGTGGAGACAGTATCGAGCCCTGAGGGACTCCGGCCCAAATTGAACGGCGTGAGGACAGAGTGCCCACGACGCGGGACTAAAGATCGGCCGGTCGCCTCTATTTATAACAACCAAGCGTCAGTCACAGGTGACAATAATTTATAACCGCCTTACATAAAGTAATTATTTAATTACAGTAATAATTAAATAAACAATTCAGTGATAAAATATAAAATGAAATTCTAATTAAGTTTAAGAATATATTTAATTATTAACAAAATAGACTCAATCTATATGTCGGAGAATAAGAGAGAATGGAGAAGCATAAAGCACAGGGGCGTAGGGTTCTCCGCCGACATCGCCATTAATGGGATCCATTATTTAATTTCTTATTCATGGGTAATGTTGGTGCAATCGAACACTTTATTAATTATAATGTTCAATCACTTAATGTTCTCGATATCAATTTACACAAACTTATTAACACGCGTTATGGAACGCGAGAGTTTCAATAGTCGACCACTCCGGCCGACCGCAACTCGAGAACTGCCGAGAGACGCGCCGGACTGCCACTTATTGACTCTGTCCCCACGCTAATACACAGATGGCGCCAGCGTTCCACAGACTATTATTACATTTGTTATATTAATAAAAGCTTTATGTGTGCTTCTTCCGGTTTTCATGCTATTCCAGAAATTATCACCAGGATAATTACATGTAATTGTTGGAGTTATTCAAGATTTATTATAATAAAGTGCAAGTTATAGTTTTGAACAATCGAAAATAGTGTTATTTGTCTTGATAAATTAATTGACCCTTCAACAATTATCAAATTAGTGCACATTTCTCAAGTTAGTAATTATGTACCCTGTACAATTATCGTTACCAACTCCGTAAGTACGTACCAATTCATTAGTAAACTCTTTTCCCACTTTCCTCGCCCTTTTAAAAAGTGCCATTCATTTCTTTAATTACATTTTTCACCGTTTATCTCAAAACGGTTGGGAATTTAATAATACTTGTCGCTAATTACTCGCTAGATCCTTGGAACTAGCAGACGTTTGGGTTTTTTGAGGGATAATTAAGAGGGCGATCTCAATTCGATGTTAATAGACAGGTTATCCATTTTATACATGTCTTGCATTATGAATCCGCAGTTTATTTATTTATTGATATAGAGAAAATTGATATAGAGTTAATAACAAGGTTATTTATAAGGGTTAAACTGGCTGTGCATGCTGGAAATAAAATAAATGCGGTAGAGATGAGAGCGTTAAGAAGCATGAAACTGAGTGACAGAGTAAAAAACAGTGTGATAAGAGAACGTTGTGGTTTAAAAGAAGACGTAGTGACTAAAATTGAGAAAGGTATGCTTTGATGGTTTGGGCATGTAGAGAGAATGAATGAAAGGAGACTGACAAAAAGGATTTATGAGTCAAGAGTGAATGCGAAAGTTGGAAGGGGAAGACCAAGGCGAACGTTCCTGGACCAAATCCAGGACATTTTAAATAACGGCCAGGTCAAGAGTACTCTAAACCGAAGAACTTCTATGAAGGGTTTAATGAGAGTGAAAGAAGCGAGGGAGATATGCAAGGATCATGGCAAGTGGAAGGATGTTGTCTCTGCCTACCCCTATGGGAATGAGGCGTGATGCTATGCATGTATGTAAAATCGGCAAATTATAGTCAACGTGTCTTTGTATTTTTATTCTTTACTTGATTAAGTTCTTGTATTATTTATAAACAGTTATAATGATATATATTACAATTTTATAAATATATAGGCGCATCCTCTGGTTGTGGCATTACAATCTTGAGTTTTGTCTGCCATAATGTGTATAGTCGGGCGAGGTGATCAACGTCGGGTATTTCAATAAAATATTCCACGATACATTTAGTTCCTTCTTTATTAATTTCACTATAATAAATCAACACTTATAATTTTAGATAATTAACAAAGTATAACTAGATTTAAAACATTCCACCAGAACACGTGGGCACGTGCGCACGCTTTGAAATCCGAACCAATAATGGCCGCCATCCTAGCGCTCGGTGTTATGTCAGCTGTCAACCTCAAAAATGTCAAGTCCAATTCGATTGTAAACCGATTAACAATCTGTGCCCCGTTAATAATAATAAATAATAAAATAATAATAAAAGCCTTTATTCACTATTACGCTTACAAATGTCAAGTTATAAAATGTTTCCAGTACAATTGATAGTATAATTTAACAAAAAATAATCTTACAAATTATGTCATTTTTTGTCCGATTTATTTTAATTTTTAATATATATTTTAAATTTTAATGTCAATAATTATATTCTTAATATCTTCAATCTCCTATCAGTTCGAACAGAGATATAAGAAAATACAATTTCCTAAATATGTCCTGCCAGGAATCGGATGCAGTATCTCTAGTGTCGAAGCAAGTATGCGCATAATTGCCTCAACGAGGCCTTTAAAATCTTACATACGAAATTCCAGGTCCTTAAAACAAAGACATTTTCCTGTTGTCCTGGTTTATAGAAGGCGTTTTATAAGCCATTTGGGAGTTGCGAGTAATGCCCCGTCGTGTACGCGATGACGAAACGTCGCTCGAACAACCCTTAACGAGCACACACGTTAGAATGCAGTTACGTGTCGCGACTGTAACAGGCTTTATTATCGACTAACCTGTATGTACAGAGCCTATCTAACAAAATCACCTGTCTGGGAAAATTATGTGATACTCCATTAATTAACAATGATCCTGGATTCAAATTGCATTTTCTTATTTATCTGAACTGGTCTTCGTGGCTAGTTACCTCCATATCTACAAAGTGTTAGCAATTGTTAATTTATTGGGAGAGTTGTTATTAAAACGAAAGTTGTTTAATTGTTAATTTACTAAAATTACTATTGGGGGCCTGCCAATCCGCAGTGGAGTAGCGTGGTGGGTCTATGCTCTAAAAACCCTCGCTCCGAGGAGCGAGGAGGCCTGAGCCCAGCAGTGGGACGTTAATGGGCTGCTACTTACTTACTTACTATTGGGGATTCAAGTTCAGGCAAATCCCCCCAATTTAGTTCTGGGTTTCGTGGACTTTATGGAGTTCTTAGAGCTCGGGTTTTCAGTTCTTGAGGTTCGGCTCTTTAGTTGTTCGGAGCTTGGGTCTTCAGGGTTTAGAGATTCGGGCGTCAGTGTTCGAGCTTAGGTCGTTCAGTACTTGTAGGTTCGGAAGTTCAGTTGGTCGGACTTGGGTCTTCGGTTCTGCAGAGTTCTGGTTCAATGTTCTCAAGTCGCGGTTAACTAAGATTTACTCCGTCCGGGAGTCGAAATGTGTCATACAAACTCCAGGGAAGGCCATGTATATATCTCTCTCATCCGACACGTACTTACGACGTGACGAGCAGGAGAGAAGGCGAAGGTGATGAGGTAGGTGCGTGAGGGAGTCGCCGGCGGTTGAACAATCAGAATTAGTCTCCGCCGGCAAAGCGATAGACTCTGCTAAATGGAAACGTATGTGTTCTTTCATGTATCTTCACCTGATGTTTCTCCTCACGACGGAAATAAGCGATATAAAACTGGGATGGAGATACACGAAGTAGTTCAGTGAGTACAGTAGATTAAATAAGAAGTTGTCTTTTAATGTGTTTGAAATTAAGTAAAGTGATAAATAATTAATGTTGTGATGTAATAAAATGTACCAAGTATTTGTGGACTTTTAATAAATATTTTTGAGGGAATTATGTATATATAAAACAAGTAGTTTTAAATATAGAAGATAGAGCTTTGAGAGACACCAAGTAAAAAGCATTCCGGTATGACGCTGCGTAGAAAAAGTTTTTTTTAACGTTAGGGAATCCTCCTGGATACCTGCAATACCACGGGGAGGCGTTGCTAGTTATGCCGGACTAAAACCTGACGGTGCTCCTCCCTACGTTGGCAGAAGCACGGGATCATAATACATCCGCACTTCAGCCTACGATGTGCCTGTCAACAAGTCTCCCCCCGACAAAATTCCTCCGCTGGGATGGCATGCCCGGAGCACTCGATATGTCACCTGTCTTCCTTCGCTTCCGGGCAACAGGCCTAGTACCTGTTGCCAAAAGCTATCCCTAAGGGGGTAGACGTCGGTCATGGTCCACCCGTCTGAGCCCCGGCCTCCTCCTACGCATGGCGGAAGCGTCTCCATTGACTCACAAATCCTTTTTGTCAGTCTCCTGTCATTCGTTCTCTCTACTACTTTGTTTGCTTTAATAGAAGATGATAAAAACGAACTTGTGACCCCATTTTGGGGTGAAAAAGGATCAGATATCATTTGTTTGGTTGAGTATAGGAACAAAGAAAGAATGGTTGAGTATATGAATTGTTAACAAGATACCTCAACGGTTTTGGATTTGCCTCCTTTTCAAAGACATTGAGACAAACTCAAACATCATCCTATTTAACAACCTAGACAAATAAGAAAACCTGATTGTTTAGAAAACATGCCATTATATACCAAATAATTAAGCTTTCCAACAATGTCATACAACATTATTGGTCTCTGCCTCATTGGTCTAGTGGTTAGCATGTTCGATTACAGACATGAGGTCCTGGGTGCGAGTCCCAGGTTGGGCCAATTCAAAAACCAATATTGAGTTTTCTATTAAGATTTCCTCAATATTTGCCCGAAGTTGGGAAGTTAGTGGTGTGATCCACCCCCGTGCCTCGGAGCACGTTAAGCCGTTGGTCCTGCGCCCGATCTCTCTCCGGTTTTGTCGGATTACCGTCACATCGGATTAAGAGTGTGCACTTGTGTACTATGCCTACCAATCCGCAGTGGAGCAGCGTGGTGGGTCCATGCTCTGAAAACCCTCGCTCATTGGTGTGAGGAGGCCTGTGCCCAGCAGTGGGACGTTAAAGGGCTGCTACTTACATACAACATCAGGAATTTGTACTTATATCTAATGGCCGTCGATATATTAAAGGAGCATTCACTTGCCATAATAGAAAACTGGACACAAATGTAGCTGCAGATAAACAGAGAATAATGGGCATCGAGTCCGGTGAATTAAATTAGAATTATTGATTGCTCGCAGTCGGTTGGAGGACACGGAAGAGGCGGGATTGGGCCATTTGGACGCTGTTAACGCGGCTATACTTAATTAAATTACATTACACCCCAGCTCATCTATCATATTAAAGACCAGATTATATCCAGAATAAATATGGTAAT
Organism: Elymnias hypermnestra; assembly: GCA_015832385.1. Lineage (NCBI taxonomy): Eukaryota > Metazoa > Arthropoda > Insecta > Lepidoptera > Nymphalidae > Elymnias > Elymnias hypermnestra. The sequence continues at coordinate 1,661,945 of JACTOM010000930.1, read as the reverse complement.
TATATTAGTGTCCAGTTACGTACAGACATAGTTGCTTTGGGAAGCACCTGTATTCAATTGCTGGCAGGGAGAAATGGTCTCTTTGCCATGAGTCTGGTGCCCTTGTCAATACTGTGGCAGAATGGCCTGGGGATCACAGTATCATCTCCAAACATCGTTAAATTGCTAAGCAGTATAGCTGGTTCTGTTGTAAGGTTAGTTTAGGTACAGGTGCTCATCGGTCTTAGTTGTTTTGTGAAGTGCCTGCGTCATATTGCTGTCTCGCAGAAACCGTCCATTTGCCATGTGTGTAGTGCTCCGTGTCATTGATTGGGTAAGACCTCTCGTTGAACAGCATGGCACTTGCAGTGTGGTTAGGTTAGGTGCAAGTGCTCACAGAACATGCTTAATTTGGGAAGTACCTGCATCATATAGCTGGCCAGGAGGAATAACCCTTTACAATCAGTGATCCTCCGACACAGCGCAGAATACTCCATCAAAATGTAGGCCTAGGGATCTCAGTGCCATCTCCTGGTGTTATAAATTGGGAAAGACCTCTCGTAGACCAGCATAGTAATGTGCATTGGTACAGTTTGGTTGAGTACATGCGCACAGAACATGGTTGTTTTGGGAAGTACCTGCATCATCTAGTTTGCTACCACAATTCTAACTATACTGACGTAGAATGGCTTGGGAATTAGAGTAGCATCTCTTAGTTTCGTTAATTTAGGGATAACCTTCGCTTACCAGTATATCACGTGCAGTGATGCGGTTCGGTTACATGCAGGTGCTCACCGAACTTGATTATGGCAGAATGACCTGAGGATCTCATTGTCATCTCTTGGGGTTGTTGATTAGGGGCAACCAGTCGTTGATCAGCATAACACGTGCAGTTATTGACAACGTATCTCGCTGAAGGAGGCACTTGAGAGAGAAGAAGAGTTTACACCTAATGTCCCTACAATTTGGACCACAGAAGATACAGATTTGATTTCCTCCTCCCACTGCCTTGATTCTCGATTCGGCTTCATCCGGAATACCACAATGGATTGCCCAAGGGATTGTTAGCGAGTTAAAAAACAGCAAATCTAGTCAATTGCGTTTCGGTACGATGTTATGTAAAAAGTATAAGATATCAGTTACTTCTTGCCTGGTTAGTGAACTGCAATCTTATAGCATATCTTATTACTTCCAGGTGCCATCACAGTCTAAGCGCTAAACTGTCACCTATTAAAAATACTTATATCAAAAGAGACCTAATAAATAATAATTGATTTTGACGGAACATTCATTTGCATATGGCTGATGTTATAAGGTGTAATGTATTTTAGAAGCATCTGTAAGTACACCACTGAAAACAGCTAGTTTACAATATCATTGAACTACATTATGTCTTCTCGTACGTAATTGCTTCCATTTTGAATTATATCTTTCGTAGTAAATGTTACATAAAAACTTCTCATCAAAATACGAAAAAATATGAGTCTTGTTGAATAAACGAGTATTTATTATTTCTGGATAATGAAATGAAAGCACAGCCTTTCCACAGAATTATATATTATGTAACCCACTTTACTGTATGAAATGGAAAAGAATAACGTTGGTTTCTTTCTCTTCTCTCTCTTTCTCTGTTAGTTTATGATTATAGAACCATGTGATCCGATTTATTAACTCTTGACTGAACACTGCTACTCTTAATGACTTTTTCATCGTACTTGTATCGAAAGTTCGTATTTCGACGTCATTAAGTTATACTTTAGCTTTCATTCTTTTTAACTTAATTATGTTTGAGACAAAGAATGTCGTTGAAAAGGAGGCAAATCCAAAACCGTTGAGGTATCTTGTTAAGTAAGAAATACTGTGATAAGAGAATGTTGTGGTATAAAAGATAATGTAGTGACTAAAATTGAGAAAGGTATGCTTAGATGGTTTGGGCACGTAGAGAGAATAAATGGAAGGAGACGAAGGGACGACCAAGGCGAACGTTCCTGGACCAAAATCAGGACATTTTATACAAAGGCCAGGTTAAGAGTACTCTAAACCGATGGACTTGCATGAAAGGTTTAATGAGAATAAAAAACGCGAAGGAGATATGCAAGGATCGTGGCAAGTGGAAGGATGTTGTCTCTGCCTAACCCGAAGGGAATGAGGCGTGATGCTATGTATTTAGGGTCGTCATTTGACTGTCTAAAGATCAGAATAAAAGATAATTGGCAGATTTCTAAATATTGTAATTAAAGCCAATGCCAAAAGCCAAGTAATTAATCCGAAATCAATTATGATATGAAATATATTTACAATAAATTAAATAGAGAGAATGAATGCAAGGGGACTGACAAAAAAGGATTTATGAGTCAAGAGTTAATGGGAAAGGTGGAAGGGGAAGATCAAGGCGAACGTTCCAAATCCAGGATATCTTAAATAATTGGCCTTATTGGTCTAGTGGTTAGCATGTTCGATTATAGACATAAGGTTCTGGGTTCGAATCCCAGGTCAGGCCAGTTCGAAATCGATATTGAGTTTTCTATTAGGATTTTCTTAATATTCGCCCGAAGTTGGGAAAAATTTGGCGGTGTGATCACGCCCGTGCCTCGTAGAACACGTTAAGCCGTCGGTCCTGCGCCTGATCTCTATCTCCGGTCGTGTCGGGCTATGAGAGTGAAGGAATAGAGAGTTCACTTCTGTACTATGCCTACCAATCCGCAGAGGAGCAGCGTGGTGGATCTATGCTTTAAAAACCCTCTTTCATATGAGCGAGGAGGCCTGTGCCCAGCAGTGGGACTTACCAAGAGTACTCTAAACCGACGAACTTGTATGAAAGGTTTCATGAGAATGAAAGAAACGAAGAAGATATGGAAGGATAGTGACAAGTGGAACGTGGTCGTTATGGGAATGAGGCATGATGCTGTGTATGTATATAAAAAATCTAAAAGTTTTAAGCAACTTGTACTCAAAATGGGCAATATCTATCGCACACCCTCGAATCGTAAGCGTATTGTGATTTTTCAATCTCACCGAAGCCACTCGGGGGTTAAAAAAAAAACTTCACATTAAAATCGGATCGGCAAAGCTTTTGCTATATGCTATTCATACATCTCTTTAATTCACGCCATATATCAACATACCAGTGTAATTTAAACTTAATGCCTTTTAAAATAAGATTCAATTTCAAATACAAATGGTGACAATATTTTATTTATGGATTGTAAAGCCACCTTGCCCTCTGAGATTGGTATGAATATTTTAAAGGAAATAATATAACTTCGATATGGGATGTGGATTCTTATCGCAAAATGCAGACTGACACTATGCATCTATACTAATGTTATAAAATTAAGAGGTTTTTTTTTTTAGTTTGGTTTTACACAATAATCTCAAGAACTGCTGATGTGAATTGAAATATTCTTTTAGTTTTGGATAGTCTATTTATCTAAGAAGGCTATGGTCTATAAAACATCACGCTACGATACATAGAAGCGGAGCTTCAATGGAAAATGTTGCAAAAACTGGAAAAAATCACTCCTTTTCAAAACTTCTATCGCAAATGCTGTATAAACAGTTAAAGTTACGCATCAACTATGTATGAAGGATTTGTTCCTCTAATTATGTTCTACAAAAAAGTCTATACTAGTATATATCTATCTTTTAAGGTTTACTCGCTAAAATAATTTTATGTTAATGAAAATTTTTGTATGAATTTTTTTATCGATTTGTTATATTTGCTTCAAACTTTGCAAGACTATTTCTCATAAATAGCAACGTAAATGAATCTTATAAAATAATGATGGAATCTATATATATATATATATATATATATATATATATATATATATATAAGTAACTCTTTTTTTCTTTGTTATCGATAAACTTGAAACTACTGGACCGATCAGCATGAGACCGTGACCATTCGACGCGCAATTAATTGTAGAAGCTTGTAAACTATTCATTTTTTGAATTCCATCAACCTTTGCCATTTTTTTCAAATTGATGTGGACAGTCACTTGTTTCTGGTACGAAAACTCGAGCGCACAAAGACCGGCAAAATGTCTAACGTCACTTCAATGCTTATAAACGCGTTCACCCACGCACTCCCACGCATCCACTCACACAGTTCCATACATCCACCTACGCATCCACCCACGCATCCACCCACGCACTCCCACGCATCCATCTACGCACACCCACGCATTCACAAGGTTGTGACATGAATTTTTTGACCGTTGTCTATAGCAACGGTTTTGTTAATTTATTCCTAGGTTATGTAAATATGGCATTCATTCATGCTACTATCTTTTGTCTAAAAATTATTCATCTTTCATAGGTTATGTAAAGATGTCACTTATTTACGCCATCTTTTGTTTCAAAACAAAAAAGATTCTGTGTGTCATTTAATCGATTTTGTTTGGTTTGGTATTCGTAAAACTGAAAGCTGCCACATTCCAAGTCTTTTTGACAGAACGAAGTCTGTCGGGTCTGCTAGACAGTACATAATAGTAGGGTTCTTGAAAATTAAAAAAAAAAACGATGGAACGATGGAAGTCGTAGGTAAAAACTAGTAATTATAAGAGTTATTGGTATGTTACTTAAAGTCATGTATCGAGACACTTGCATATATCGTGTTAAAGTACTCCTTAACACTGTTTTGTAAAACGCTTGGCTTAAACTAAAGGATACTGTGAATATGTCTGTAATCTTCAGAAAATAGTTCAGCGAGAGTCAGGACGCTAACAATGTGAAAGAATACAAGACAGTAATAGTTTTGACAGCAATTAGGGACGTCTTCAGATCAAACGCTTCCCTCGAACACTTGCTGCTAACAAGCAAAGTTTCTATACGTCTCTTCAATTGGAGAGCTATCTATAGTCAATTATTTTAAGTCGTGGTGTCTCATATGTTGTATTAGTTTTAAAAAAAACCGTGGTGGCTTTTAAATAACCTTAATTCGTTCACACCTCCCCTAAACAAAGAAAAATTTAAAAAATCTTTATTCTAATAGGCTTTTTAAATCGTCAAATATAAGTTTTTTCTACACATCAATGACAATGACGTCAAGGAACATCTTGCAATCTAAAATTAGGGTTCCTTCTAGGGGTGTGCGAAAATACTTACGAATTATTCGTTCAGTATTCAAAAAAATATATTAGAAAATTTGCTATATATTTTCGTTAACTCTCACTCATATGAGAGAGGGTTATTAGAGCGTAGACTCACCATGCTGCTCCACTGTGGATTGGCAGGTAAAGTACACAAGTGTACTCTCTCTTCCTTCACTCTCATAGTCCAATGTGACGGTAATCCGACACCGACCGCTTAACGTGCGCTCCGAGGCACGGGGGAGGATCACATCGCCAAATTTTTCCCAACTTCGTGGAAATATTGAGAAAATCTTAGTAGAAAACTCAATATCGATTTAGAATTGGCCCGACCTGGGACTCGAACCCAGGATCTGATGTCTGTAGTCGAACATGCTAACCACTAGACCAATGAGGCAGGAAATTAAAAATAATACTGAAACACAATACTGAATTGGATTACAATGAAGTTCGTTTATGTCCTTTTCCTGACTCCTGCCTACTGGTTCCTAACTCCTGCCTCCTACCTCCTGCCTCCTGTCACATTTCTCGATTTTTTATTTATTACTTATTGCACACGAAATAAAAAGACACAAATTATTAAAAAAGATAAAAACAAAAAATAAGATAAAAATGCGTTCAAAGGCGGCCTTATCGCTTGGAGCGATCTCCTCCAGACAACCTTAGAATTTTAGAAGGTTTTTGTAATTCAATTTCAAGTTTGATTTATCTACCTTTTATAGATAACTCACAGCTATTCTTTATATAGACATATTCGTTAAAATAGAGAATGCGTTGCGATAGTAATTCTTTTCCATCCGAAAGTAGTTTTGAGTTTATTGTGAACAGACAGTGTTTTTTAATATGTAATATAAAAAGGTAACTAGCAGCCCATTATCGTCCCACTACTGGGCACAGGCCTTTTCACTTAGAGGAGAGAGGGTTATTAGAGATGGCAGGCACAGTACACAAGTGCAATCTCAATTCCTTCACTCTCCTAGTGGGATGTGACGCCTCATGCCTGTAACCGAACATTAGACCAATGCAGCAGTCATGATATCAGAAGAAGATTAAAGTAATTCCTTGTATCCATATGTGTTCTACCGTATCTATTACGGGGAATTTATTTATTTTACAAAATCCACAGCCCTCTTAAAACTAACATATAAACTAATTAAATTAACTTAAGGCCAATTATGGATTTTACATTTATTTATTGGACTAATAAACGCCAGAGAGATTGCGTGTGGGTGTGTGTGTGTGTGTGTGTGTGTGTCTGGAGTCAAATACAAGCTACCTTCTCCTTATTTGAATTCATCAATTTTATTAGTTCTTTTTAAAATTTTAGTTTGTTGCCATGGAATATATCGACGTCAGAGTAAGTTTCGTCATAATTTCTTTGAATGCGGCAAATTATGGAATTATTTGCATAATTTGTTTGACAATGTGAAGTAAAAAAGAGGGGTGTTTGGCGCGTCTAAGTTTAGGTGTGTGAAACCGGAGAATGTTAGATGTTAATTCGATGCTGTCATATTGACCATGGCAGCATCCATACAGAAACAGCATGTCTAAAAGTGATCTCCTCCTTTCAAGAGACAATAGATTATGAACGACACAAAGTTGGGAATAATTTGAATACATATCTACTTTATGATGTGAGATGTGAATGTTCTGAAGAACTCTTTAAATTAGTACCACCGTCACGGTTTTACGATCAGACAACTCGACGGACCGATCAATTTCGTCCATATAACCTGGATGCATGGCGACGAACTCCCGCCAACGGTGTTCCCGCAAGGCTATGATGCAGATGTGTTTAAGAGGCGAATCAACTCCCACTTATTAGGCCGGCAACACATCAGTAGTACCTATGGTGCTGCAGGTGTCCATGGGCGGCGGTGATCACTTAACATCTGGTGACCCGCCAGCTCGTTTGTCTGCCATAACTATATAAAAAAAAACCTACAATTGTTTTCATGAGTCAACATTAGCTACAGCTGAATAATGAGGTCTGCGTAATATATGCGGCGTCGCATTAATATCGTGTTCATGGCGCGTGAATCTTCCGGCTGGCTTCAAGCCTTTCAGCAGGCTATACGCTGACCGGAATTGGGCTGATTAATATATTCATATACTTTTGACAGTTTCTACTATAAATAAATTATTTACCACCATAAATTGAAGTGAAGAATTTGGTGTGAAACGGTTATCTAATCACTTCGTCTGCACCTCACAAGAGAGACCTTTAGCATAAAATAAGTTATAGTTAATCAACCTTCAAACATATATAAGATCTTGTAGACTTCTTTTTAGAACTTTTAAAGGAGAACTGTTCCAACCGACCGTGACCCTGGACCCGGCCCATAAAGGTCCAGGTCGAATCGGTCCCCGAGACGGCGGAAGGAGAAAGTTAAGAGAATAAGTGAATTTTACACCTACCTGGTCTCCCGGCGCCGATCTCCTCGATGGTGATGAACCCTGGCAGATGAATGATCACGCGAGATGTGTGTATGTGGAATGGACTTATTAGGACTACAGACTATCTATTAACTATATTGCTCTATGCTCATAGAGCAGCGCAGAGGCGCCCTCTCGTGCCCAGTTGGCGCGAACAAGAACAATTCAATCTTACATGATTTTTGCAAAAACTTCTATATTAATAACTGTTGGGGAGGGATTTAGGTTCTGACAAATCCGTCCGGGTTCATTGCACTGTATAGGGTTCTTAGGGCCTCGATGTTGTTGGTTCGGTCTTCAGTCCTTGGGGAATTGGTTTGTCCGTGTTCAAGCTTGAGTCATCAGGTTTCAGTGCTTATATGTTTGATTCTTCAGAGTTCGCGTCTCGGTTCTTCGGGTTTGGGTTTTGCAGAGTTGTAGGGTCTTGAATGATAACAAACTTTGAATTTAAAGTTGTTTAATCATTTAATCATAATTAGGCTTAGATTTTAAAATTAGTAGGGGATCTACACCGCTTGGGAGTCTAAGGGGAAATGTGTCATTCAAACTTTGGGAGAGGCTTTTTGTACAATTCTTCTACTCGGCACGTATATACGGCGAGACGAGCAGGAGAGAGGGCGATCGCGGGTGCTGAGGTACAACAACGCTGACCTGCAACTATCGACTGCTATGTCAGTCAAGATGTAAACAATCAGTCAGCGATATATTGTTATAAAAACCGTAGCTCTGCTTCAAACAGTCAGTCGTTCTGGTAATTAGTCGAAATACTGTCCAAGACTACGGACCTGGGTTCTGCTTGCCGATAGACCTTTTGAAGGTCCTCGCGAGTCGCGGGATAAAGTGATTCTAATAAACTGTCAAAGTTGTGAGAAATATAAAATCATATAAACATTTAATAAACTAAGTTTCTAGCCAATGTATTGTTTAATTTTATAAACGCTTTCAAAGAAAAAGACCCTGATTTTGAAATATTTTTCATTGATGCACCGTTTCTATTAATGTGATGATATATAGATTTTAGCCTTCCTCGATAAATGAGTTATCCAACACTAAAAGAGTTTTTAAATCGAAACAGTACATACATACATAGCATCACACCTCATTCCCATATGGGTAGGCAGAGACAACATCCTTCCACTTGCCACGATTCTTGCATATCTCCTTCGCTTCTTTTATTCTCATTAAACCTTTCATACAAGTTCGTCGGTTTAGAGTAATCTTGACTTGGCCCTTAATTAAAATGTCTTGCATTTGATCAAGGAACGTTCGCCTCGGTCTTCCCCTTCCAACTTTCGCATTCACTCGTGACCCATAAATCCTTTCTGTCAGTCCCCTTTCGCTCATTCTCTCTACATGCCCGAACCATCTAAGCATACCTTTCTCAATTTTAGTCACTACATCTTGTTTTAAGCCACTACGTCCTCTTATCACACCATTTCTTACTCTGTCACTCAGTTTTAATCACATACTTCTCAACGCTCTCATCTCTACCGCATTTATTTTACTTTTGTGATTCTTCTGCCATACCCAACGTTCACTACCATACAAAAGTGTTGGCACCAACACTCCTGCATGAACTGCCAGTCTGGCCTTTTGAGACACCATCTGGCTATTCATAAAGACGCACCATTTACCAAATTCACAATTCTTTCACCTCTTCCACATGTTCTCATCATTCAAAATATTGCCATTCATCATAGAGTCATGCATAACATTAGTTTTGTTTACATTCACTTTCATTCCTTTCCCTTTCAAAGCTTTATTCATAACATTTACCATCTCCTGTAGCTCATTAGCGGATGACGCAAGTATTACTTGATCATCAGCGTAAAGTAAACATTTGATGAGTAATTCATTCATTCTTAATCCATAAATACTTTCTTTTAAATCTGTCGAACAGTTATCCATGAATAGGTTGAAACAGTAGTTTCTAAAATTAACGCATTCAAACAAACAAACTATTCAGCTTTCCAACAGTATAGATTCGAGTAAGCTTAAAGAAGTTCCTTTTATGTAAGACTATTTTTAACATATTATCTTATAAAAGATGTATACTCTACCCGACAAATTATTCCTGCACCGTTTTGGCTTTTACACTTTCAAATATGGCATAGTGATTTGGTAATTCAAAGATATTGTAATAGCCTTTTATAATGATGAATGGCTTGCATTTCATCGCGATCTGATGATACAGTTTAAGATGCTATTTTCTAAAATTACAAGGTTTGGCAATTCAAAAACGCCATCAAAGCCTACTTCAGTAATATTTTTTTAATCTTAATTCGAATGTGCAAGGTGAAAAAGAATAATTAGACCCTCTTTAACTTTTCAAGCGCCTTAGATATTTTCCTCGAGGACCTTATTAAGGAAGGCTTTACTTAAGGAGATATGTAAAAGAAAACAAGGGGAAAAGAATGGGGCGTAATACACCGCCTTTTGTGATCCGATTTAGTAATTTCACTCTACTTGAATGTACGTTTGCATTTGCATAGCATTTTAATCACTTCATTGCATGTAGCCAGAAGATAAAATAGACACAGGGACTTATCCGTAAAAGTGAGATATAAACTATCCAACCGTACACAGATGACTGGAACATTTCCGACATCCCAAACAATTATAGAAAAAGAAGAAATAAAATATCTTTATTCATACATTAAGCCACACATCACAATATATTTTAGTACATTTTATAATACCCTGCGATGTCTGGCATAACCTAGAAAATGGACCCAGCTCAGCGTTTATGCTACACAGTCTAGAGACCACGCAGCGCTGATTTTCAGTTGGATCCCTAGTCCAGGTTCCGCCACGAACGCAGCCCGATACAACTTAATCTATCTATATATACTATCTAAAGCTACAGGACCTGATAAAAATTAATAATAATATAGCTACATTTGAATAAAACCGTTACAAATTATATACATAAACCTTCCTCAAGAATTACTTTATTTTTTATTGCTGACAGTTTAGCGCTTGACTGTGATCTTACCTGATGGTAAGTGATGATACAGTCTAAGATGCAAGCGCCCTAAATCTGGTAAGAGGCGATATATACTCATTATTGTTTCTGTACATCAACGTGCTGGAACACAAATCTCTTAGTTTCACGATAGGTCTTTGCTAGTAGGGTGGTAACTAGCCACAGTCGAAGCTTCCAACCAATCCAAACTCAGACAACCCCTACCGGGGATCAAACCCGGGGCTTTTGCTATTAAAGCGAGTACTAGCAACACTGCGCCGGCGAAGCTGTCAAAATAGACGTATCAAAAGACAATGTTTCATCATATGTAAGGATGAAGACTAAAAAAGCTATACGCAACAGAGGTGATTGGGAGATTTTCCCAGAACGTGATTGCACCTCATATAACATTAGAAATAAAAGGAAGAATTGTTGAAAATTCTAGCAGGACACAGAAAATAAACAATACTTTCAAGAGTTACTGCATGTGTTTCTAGAACAAACCCCCAGCAAGTTTTCTAGAGATATAACTTAATAAATTTAACTGCCTCATTGGTCTAGTGGTTAGCATGTTCGACTACAAGGCATGAGGTCCTGGGTTCGAGTCCCGGGTCGGGCCAATTCAAAAACCAATATTGAGTTTTGTATTAAGATTTTCTCAATATTTGCCCGAAGTTGGGAAGTTGGCGGTGTGATCCACCCCCGTGCCTCGGAGAGCACGTTAAGCCGTCGGTCCTGCGCCTGATCTCTCTCCGGTCGTGTCGGATTCCCGTCACACCGGACTATGAGAGTGAAGGAATAGAGAGTGCACTTGTGTACTATGCCTGCCAATCCGCAGTGGAGCAGCGTGGTGGGTCTATGCTCTAAAAACCCTCGCTTCTTGGAGTGAGGAGGCCTGTGCCCAGCAGTGGGACGTTAATGGGCTGCTACTTACTTTACTTTTAAATTTAACGTTCCTGGACCAAATCCAAGACATTTTAAATAAAGGCCAGATCAAGAGTACTCTAAACCGACGAGCTCGTATAAAAGGTTTAATGAGGACGAAAGAAGCGAAGTAGATATGCAAGGATCGTGGTAACCAGAAGGGAATGAGGCGTTATGCTATGCATGATAAATCGTGCTTTAATTTGAAGAATTACTTGGAAGATAAAAAGGCGTGGGAGTGACTGAGTCGCTCTAAATAATCGAATATAGTGACATCGTAATAGACTCGAAACTTTGGTTTGTAAGTTGTTCTTTAAAATCATCATTAATTGTGGATGAAAATGTATTTAACGAACGACGAACCATAGGTCAGCACTGGTAACACGCACTGTTCGAAGACTTTGGCCTTCAGGCACTGAGGAATATTGGATGAAAATATCTGGGTTTCTGAGTCACTCAGCGTGCCATGGAGAGGGCTATGCTCGGAATTTCTCTACGTGATCGAATCAGGAATAAAGAGATCCGTAGTAGAACCAAAGTCACCGACATAGTCCTACGAATCGCGAACCTGAAGTGGCAATGGACGGGGCACATAGTCCGAAGGAATGGTGGACATTGGGGACCGAAGGTGTAGGCAGACCCCTCACAAGGGGGGCCAATGATATAAAGAGGGTCGCGGATAGACGCTGGGGTCAGGCGGCACAAGATCGGGCCGTATGGAGGTCATTACGTAAGATCTCCAGCTGTGGACGTTGATCGGTTGAAGCGACGACGACGACTGATAGCTCTGAAATGTTGGGAATTTTTGAAGTATATAGTGGCAACACTTAAAAATACCAACAACATTGAGCAATATTACGAAATGTTATGCAATACGAGGTAATATTAACGAACGGAACAATTTTGTTAATATAGTAGCTGTTTTAAAAGAGAAATAATGTTAAACTGTATAAATTCAATTAGTGAAGTAATTATTAGTATAGTACAAGTTGTGTATATTTAAATCCGACTGTTGGACACAGGCCTCCTCACTTATATGAGAGAAGGTTTTTAAAACCTACACCCACTAAGCAGGATTCTCACCCGCAAATCGATTTGATACCAGTTTGAAAGACAAGAAATACTAGATAATAATCCCATGTATAAACCGCTACTAAATTCCACTTGGTTTCCAAATCGAATAAGTCCACTATCGGTAACTAAATGGTAACTAATTTTCACATTGTTCGAAATAACCAGGCGCCATTAGCTAACGGGAGCTTGCGGTGACAATAAATGGCTCCTCGCCCCGGCTTCCCCTGATCCCGCTGGGATATAACGATTTGCTGCGAATCCTACAATCTCCCTAAACCCTATTATGTTTACTGACTTCTTGGCTTATTATAACCGAATCAATTATCTATAAAACCGCGTAGTTTTCGATCTCCAGGAAATATGGGCATAAAAGATGTAGTGACTAAAATTGAGAAATGTATGTTTGGGCACGTCGTCGTCGTCGTCGTCGTCGCTTCAACCGATGGACGTCCACTGCTGGACATAGGTCTCACGAAATGATGCCCACAAGGCCCGATCTTGTGCCGCCTGGCTTCAGCGGCTACCAGCGATCCTCCTTATATCGTGGGTCCACCTTGTGGGGGGTCTTCCTACACTGCGTCGTCCAGTCAGGGGTCGCCATTCCATCACCTTCCGGCCCCAACGTCCATCGGCTCGTCGGACTATATGCCCCGCCCATTGCCACTTCAGGTTCGCGATTCGTAGGGCTATATCGGTGACTTTGGTTCTGCTACGGATCTCCTTATTTCTGATTTGATCACTTAGAGAAACTCCGAGCATAGCCCTCTCCATGGCACGCTGAGTGACTCAGAAACCCAGATATTTTCATCCAATATTCCTCAGTGCCTGAAGGCCAAAGTCTTCGAACAGTGCGTGTTACCAGTGCTGACCTATGGTTCGTCGTTCGTTAAATACATTTTCATCCACAATTAATGATGATTTTAAAGAACAACTTACAAACCAAAGTTTCGAGTCTATTACGATGTCATGAGTGACTCTGAAACTTTCAAAATTCGGGAAACTACGCCAGATATTTTCGTTCAATATTCAGTGCTTGAAGGCCAAAGTCTTCGAACAGTGCGTGTTGCCAGTGATGACCTACGGTTCTGAGACGTGGTCGCTGACTATGGGCCTCATGCGGAAGCTCAGAGCTAGAATGAATGAAATGAGACTGACAAAAAAGATTTATGAGTCAACAGTGAATGGAAAAGTTGGAAGGGGAATATCAAGCAGAACGTTCCTGGACCAAATCCAAAACATTTTAAATAAGAGCCAAGTCAAGAGTGCTCTAAATCGACGAACTTGTATGAAAGGTTTAATGAGAATGAAAGATGCGAAGGAGATATGCAAGAATCGTGGCAAGTGGAAGGACGTGGTCATTGCCGACCCCTATGTGAATGAGGCGTGATGATGCTATATTTGTATGTATTTATTATTAATAGTAATTGGTTGAATAGTTTAAAAAATTTGGGAGTAAACGTCTTTAGGTATATAATACCTCAAAAGTAACAGTTGACACCATTAAAAAAGGAAGTAAAGAGACTTTTTATTTGATGAGGGACTTATAAAACAATATTTAATTAAGAAAACTTAAAGTAACATGACTAAACAAGTGCCCTAAGGTTTTTAGTGGGAGCCGCAAGTAATGTCACTTTCTTGACTAACCTTAGTTACGTTTGTATTGCATTTAAATTACCCACTTAACATTGAACGTCTAAATAATAAAATTTAATAAAAAGCAAAATACATATGGATAAATCGAACTTCATGACAATTGGGTGAATAGTTTTGGTTGCAACAAGTAATCGTCTTTCAATTATATATCCCCACCATGTAGTGATGTTGAGAAACCCGATTTTAATAAGAGATTACGTCTTAAAAGGAATATATACGTCCAAATTCAAGTTAATCTTGTGAATAGCTTTAAAGATAGAAGGGAAGAAGAAGGGCGAAAGGCATTTCGCTTATATACTGTACTAGATGTGCCCGAGCTTTTGGAAAAATGGGGAAATCCGTTCTTTATAACAATCACGACTATCGGGTGTAAAGTTTTAGAGATATTGGTCTACGTTGAGGATCAAGTAATATTTGCATCATGAGTTACAGGAGATATTATGAATGAAGCTTTGAAAAGGCAAGGAATGAAAGTGAATATAAAGAAAATGAAAGTTTTGCTGTTTGAAAGAGATGAATCTATGATGACTGGCAATATTTTGATAGATGGGGAACAAGTGGAAGAGATGAAAGAATTTGTATACTTGGGATCTAAATTTACAGAAGATGGAACATGTGAATGTGATATTGAAAGGAGAGTGAATGCAGGGAATATGGTAAATGGTGCTATGCACGCCTTTATGGATAGCCAGAGGGAGTCTCAAAGAGCCAGAAGTGTTTGTGCCAACAGTTATGTATGGTAGTGAAAGTCGGGGATGGCAGAAGAAGCATACAAGTTAAATAAATGCTGTAGAAATGAATTATTCCGACTTAGGACTTAGGATAAGTTTTATTAGAATTTATAATTGTTTTTCTTACCCATTTTAAAATATTGAACGTTTACATTCAGTTCTGCTGTCAAGTAAGTGACATGAGCATCACGGTGCTGTCGGTTAGGTTGCTAGTCTACTAGTATATCAAAAGTCACAGTTTGTTTGTTCAAACATCTTTTCAATGTAGATTGTTAACAACTTACATTTTTGTATTAAAATATCTCAGTATGTAGTCAAAAGTAAGCTTTTTCATAGAGTTTTTACAGAAGACCCTTAAATATTTTAGAGTTTCAAGTGGATTTGTGTAGTTAGTCAAAGTAAGTTTTGAAGAGTGTAACTTTTAACGAGCAACCATGTCGGATGTTTGCTCATGTATTTTATTACAGTAGCTTCTTTTATTTACAACGCGTAACAGTTTCACTTTGAGATTTAAACTTAAAATTTATTCGTCGTCGCTCGTCGCTTCAACCGATGGACGTCCACTGCTGGACATAGGTCTCACGTAATGACGTCCACAAGGCCCGATCTTGCGCCGCCTGGCTCCAGCGGCTACCGGCGACCCTCTTTATGTCGTCGGTCCACCTTGTGGGGGGTCTCCCTACACTGCGCCGTCCGGTGCGGGGTCGCCACTCCAGCACCTTTGGCCCCCAACGTCCATCGGTCCTTCGGACTATGTGCCCTGCCCATTGCCACTTCAGGTTCGCGATTCGCAGGACTATGTCGGTGACTCTGGTTCTACTACGGATCTCTTCATTTCTGATTCGATCACGTAGAGAAACTCCGAGCATAG
>JACTOM010000930.1:1630305-1645524 GCA_015832385.1 Elymnias hypermnestra | reverse complement strand
CGACTGACAAACGTGCACTATTGTGACAAGCAAACGACGGTGGTTATTAATTTATTGGATAAAATATGACTCCTATGATTGGCGTTTTATTTCTTACCAATCACAGGGATTACATTAATTACACAAAAAACTTTATTTTTAGAAATGACAAATATGTGTATACGCTATAGCTACAAACATTATATACTTATAAATATCGATAGACTCTAAGTTAAAACAAAATACTATACAAACGAACGATGTTTAACAATATCATTTAACGTATTATTTATAAATTAAAAGGAAAAGTCGATTTACAAATTAAAGGGGGAAAAAGTCGCGAACAGTTTTAATATTACAGTACCGTGGATGATTTCATGCGTCAGATTGGTTGCGACTGTCGCAAAAATTGCCAACTGATTAATAGTAATCTGTTATCATCGTAGCCCTTCATGGATTTAATACAACTGCAAATTTTATCTAAGTAGAAGATAAGCTATTTATATTTCACATCGGATTGCATCAGATTATTCGCGACAGCCGCCAGCTGTCCATTACGGATCAATTCCGCTGCAAAATTTATATAAATAAATAAACATTGCATGGAAAAATTAATAATTTTCACATTGGTCCCCGGTGATTTCAATACAGCAGTCCACGGGTTTCATCTGTGGCTCATCAGTTTACTCACGACTGTCGCCGACTGACCCTTCCGATACTATTTAAAGTCTGCATTGGTACAATTCAACTGCAAAAATTATGTAATTAAATAGATGGTAACTACCAAAGGTAGGATTAAAAACATCTTTATTTTTCACAGTGGTCGGTGATGGTTACATCTGGTCGCATCATTTTATCACGGCGTGATCACTTTCCACTTCGCGCAGATCCTCTCGAGGCTGCTTCGGTAGGTATCTAGGCCGAGTTGCCCGTAGGGAGCCCACTGCGGAATGCCACGAGTGTGGATCCACCGTTAAAACGGCGGAGCACACGCTAATGGTGTGCCCCAGTTGGAATGAGCAGAGATCTGCCCTAGTGGCCGTATTAGGGTCGACCGACCTCTAACTGCCCACCGTCGTGAGAGCGATGGTGAAGCGGAGAGAGTGTTGGAATGCGGTGGCTTCCTTTAGCGACGAGGTGATGACGCTGAAGGAGGTCGCGGAACGGCGTCGGGAGGCGGATCGCGCCGCCCACGCCCTCCGTCGTAGGCGCCCAGGGCGCTGACGTGTGGCTCACGACCGCCGTCTTCCCCCTTAGAACTAGCCTCTGGGATGGCGGACCACGGGAGCCATCGTCCCGCTGAGTGAGGCCCGTAGGTTGTCGGGTGGCACGCCTCCGAGCTGCCCCATAGGTAACTCGATCTTTAGGATCAAGGTAGGGGCACCCTCACAGGGTAGCCACGGCGGCGTGCTCAGTTTTACTCTAGAGGTAACCTGTCACGTCGCCGCGTGTGACAGTGAGTAGAACGGCGGGTCATTTTTAGCCGGTAGGAGTCTGGGATAACCAGTGACGTCCCTGCGGCGTCCCAGTGCCCTATGATGGATTTTTTTCCCGTCTCGACAAAAAAAGAAAAGGTCGCATCAGTCTAAGCGCGACTGTCGCTAGGTGACCAATCCGTAAGTCTTTGTTAATTCAATTTAATCGCAAAATTTGTGCGTGGAAATAGAGGATAATTCCTGAACATAGGGTATGATAAAATCCATATTTTTCACAGTGTTCAGGTGTGATAACATGGGATGGCGTTAGTTTAGGTGCGACTATTGCTTGGTGACCAATCCATTAGCATACGAAGTCTTTATTAGTTCAATTTAACAGTAAAGTTCCTGTATATAAATAGACGAAGCCTCTTTAACGTAGGGTATGGTAAATTCCATATTTTTTACAGTGGTCGGTGGTGGTTTCAATACAGCAGTTCCGCGGGCGGTTTCATTTCACGCAGCGCGCGTCTCCAGCGGCTCGCGTGGCCGCACACGCCTTCATATCCCTTTTCAAACTTCACCCGTTGCAACAGTATAATTTCATCCATCGTTTCTGTCTGGCTCACTTTCATTGTATTAGTGTTTTATTCTATTATGCAACAGTAGCAATGAAACAATTTAATCATCAATATCTTACACTCGTTTATTTGTAACACTTTCAAATGAGCTAATTATAGTTGCAGAGAAATACATAAACGTACGGAGTGTCGGTCTCGCTGCTACAAACTTAAACGTAAATAAACCCTTTGCATCTAATAAAAGAGGAGCCGGAAGAACGATGGATTCCAGATACATTCTACGGAAGGCTCATTCAAATAAAGGGGAGTAGGCAGGCAAACTCCTATGCCTTTTCCCTAACCAATTTCCTCTTTCTGCAAGATGACAATCTCACAGAAAGAAGCATCTACCCTCCATCCCGTTTCACTGAAGATCATTGCAAGCTAATTAGGCAGAATGGTATGGCAGGTAATGATTCCAATGAACAGCTGGATCTTTTTATAGCCTTCTTATTGCAAGACGGTTTAAACTGATCCTGAATCGCAAGCTAGATATGACCAACGACGAACTTGTATGAAAGGTTTAATGTGAATGACAGAAGCGAAGGAGATATGCAAGGATCGTGGCAAATGGAAGGACGTGGTATCTGCCTATGAGAACGAGGCGTGATGCTTGGTATTATGTTAAACCTACGACTTGGTCAACAATGGGTTTAGAAATACTTCGGCGGAGACATAGCTACTAACGTCATCTGATTGAAGAGTTTCATCCCCTATTTAAACAACCTCCTATTATACTCTCACGTCAAATAGTAGCTTTTAACCATCTATCACATAAACTCTAAAAGAACCTAATAAAGTAACTCACATTAGTTCCTTATCAGGTAGAAATACAAGGAAAGCAGTTGTTATGGTCAATTTCTAACAAGCAATGAGTGATAGAGTGATTGTTTTTCGTATACAAGTCAATCAATAGTTTTGAAGATCTTGTAATCTAGATAGTGAGTTTAGTAATCGAAAGCCTTCTTCGAATCGTTGGCTTTGTAATATAACCGATTTTGGACCCAGCTGTTGCATGTTTCCTTTTCACATAAAAACGATTTTAAAATATTTTTCACCATTAGAAAGCTGCAGTTAACTGTGTAACTTAGATTTTAAATCTATAAACAAAATTTAATTATTAATTAAATTTGGTATTGTATCAAAAAATTATTACAATTGCGAATATCCAATTAACCATGATAACATTATATCGAACCTTAACATTAATACAGAAAAATAAAAGTAATTAAAAAGCGCCATCAGAAGCAAATGGATGGGTGCCCATAAGGCTGGCGGCGTTACCTCTTAGGACAGCGATACTTATACGCTGTCCGAAGTACCACCCGGCCTTAGGGTCACTTTTCGCCTCAGGACGCCACGGTCCCAATGTCTCCACGCCAAAAGGCACAAATATGTATTCTAAAGCAAGGCTCTCATATTTGCGCCTCTTGGCGTTTTCAGCTAATGACGCCGCCGCTCCCGCTGATTTGGAGGTAGCGTCAATGTGAGATGGTGCAAGCGTATCAACACATGTAGCATCCCACACCAACGACCTTCCTTTTTTCCAAGGCATCAACGACATACCATCAGGTCTCTTACCATCATCACGTGCAATTCCATTCGGCTCGAGAATAGCCGGCACGTTAATGGTGACAAGGGTCCTTCTGATGATGTCGTTGATGCCGGCGTGTCTCGGAAGACGACCAGCACTACGAAGACAAGACAGACCATGGTGACCGAGTTGATTTACCCACTCACCACATTTACAACGATGGGGCTCTGTTGTTTTCACACCCAGACGCAGACACGTAGATAAAGATAACGTAGTCTTGTCTAACAAGGTACCTACGGATGCAGATGGAAGCGCATGTAGCCAGAAACCTGACTCGCGTTCAGAAACAGCAAGGAGGCGAGCCCTCTCTGTTAGATTTTTAGATGTTTGTAATAGATACATTTTTACAGAGGGGTTCGTCACATGATTTTTGAGAAGATAAAATATTTGGTAAATTTTGACTTGGACATGTTAAAAACCAAGCATTTTTGGCATCTTCTAAAAAAATGATTAATATTAAAAAAAGATTAGTATTTCAGGGTCATAATAAGACTCTAATACTGCGGGTATTATGGAATGATAAAGATCAGTTTACTCACAATAAAATAACAGTTCAGCTTTTCCATGCCGTCTTGACATTATGTCAACAAACTCTTATTTACATCTTGACATGCCATGTCTTCACAGAGGAGGCTTGACCGAGGGCCCTTGCGGCAATATTCTCTCCATGCAACCTATTGTAAAATGGGCCTTAACTTCCTAAAAATAAGGTTTACAATTCAGGAGAAAACAATCTATAATGTGTCGTGTCAAACTGTTATACTTATATTGGTGAGAGCATTTAAATTTCCTTATTATCTTTCTTAAGAAATAACGTGATAATCTTTAAAACTGCTTCACTAATTTTCATGTTATTTTCACTAATAGATAGAATGATTTATAAAGAAGGATTGTGTATATATTTTGTCTAGGTTTTGTGTAAATTGGTTGAAATATAACGATTACTGTTGGAAGTGTCGAAAAAAAATTAAGTTACTTTGTTGTTGTAATTGAAAATGTAATATAAACTAATTCCTCAATAACAAAACAATGTATGGTAGATTACTTCCTTTTTTATAGGTCTACTATGGCATATATCTATCTTTTAATGATAACTCATTATATGCATTTTATTTTAAGAAAACCTTCACGTAAAGCGCGGTCAATGGGAAGTTATACGGATACAATCATAAATTTTATCAAGTTAATTAGAGATATAACGAAACAATGTGTGGTAGGATAATTCCTTTTTTATTGGTCTACAAAAAAGTCTACGACGATATACATCTATCTTTTAAAGGTAACTCACTATATGCATTTTCTTATAAGAAAGTAGTCACGTAAAATAAGGTGATTGTAAATCATTATTAACTTAACGACCTTTTATTTGCGGGTTGTATTATAAAAGCTTCAGAAAGCTCGCAGTTGGTTAAATAGCAATTCACAGTCATGTATTGAAAAATTATGGAAATGTTTAAATAGTTTACGAGTGAGAGAAGCATCTCGTCGGTTCAAAGTTACAGTCGATTCCACTTTGCAATTTTATTGCTATTTTTATAGCAAACTTATCTATATAAATTTGAATTGTCAGAACTTGTGGGGAATAAATTTATTTTTATTATACACTAGAGGCTGCCTGCGGCTTCGTCTGCATCAATTTTTATATAAAATTCAGAGAGAAATAACTGCTATTAGACAGTTTAGCGATTGACTGTAATCTCGTCGCTTCAACCGATGGACGTCCACTGCTGGACATAGGTCTCATGTAATGACGTCCACAAGGCCCGATCTTGCGCCGCCTGGCTCCAGCGGCTACCGGCGACCCTCTTTATATCATCGGTCCACCTTATGGGGGGTCTACCTACACTGCGGCGTCCGGTGCGGGGTCGCCACTCCAGCACCTTCGGACCCCAATGTCCATCGCTCCTTCGGACTATGTGCCCCGCCCATTGCCATTTCAGATTCGCGATTCGTAGGATCTCTTCATTTCTAATTCGATCACGTAGAGAAACTCCAAGCATAGCCCTCTCCATTGCACGCTGAGTGACTTTGAGCTCCGCATGAGGCCCATAGTTAGCGACCACGTCTCAGAACCGTAGGTCATCACTGGCAAAACGCACTGTTCGAAGACTTTGGTCTTCAGGCACTGAGGAATATCGGACGAAAATATCTGGCGTAATTTCCCGAACGCTGCCCAGCCGAGTTGGATTCGGCGGTTGATCTCCTTCTCGAAATTGGACTTACCTAGCTGGACTATATGTCCCAGGTATGTGTAGTCGTCAACAATTTCGAGAGCGGAGTTCTCAACGATGATTGGATGTGGCGGTACATGGATATTAGACTGTAATCTCACCTGATGGTAAATGATGAGACAGTCTAAGATATAAGCGCGCTGATCTAGTAAGAGGTAATTAACATCTTATGATTTCTGCACAGGATTGCTTTTTTTTAACGCTGAGAAAACTCCAACTGGACAATCATTGGTCGGGACTCACTGGAAAGGATCAAAATACCCAGTCGTCGTCATCGTCGCTTAAACCGATGGACGTCCACTGCTGGACATAGGTCTCACGAAATGATGCCCACACGGCCCGATCTTGCGCGACCTGGCTTCAGCGGCTACCGGCGACCCTCCTTATATCGTTGGTCCACCTTGAGGGGGTCACACTTCGTCGTCCAGTGCGTGGTCGCCATTCCAGCACCTTCAGGCCCTAACGCCAATCGGTAATACCTAGCAAGACCTAGCAAAACTCGTGTGACCCTAGAGCGAAGAACTAAAGACTTACCGTTGAATATTCTACTACGGCACCCCAGATTACTTAACCTTCACAAAACCATTAATTCAGGACTGGTGGGGAGGTTGTGTTCGTGGCTATCTTCATCTCCCACCCTAGTATCTCCTGCGAAATAACCGTTTAGCAGAAGGAGGCTATTGAACTGCAGTTCTTAACGGTGGTGAATATATTACTTATCAGGTTTGAGCAACGAAAAATCCTAACAACTGCAGTCCCCGAGTTGTCAAGTCGGGCATACTGTACTATGTCGTTAGGAGCACAACAATTATGAAACGAATGAATCTTTAATCACATCGTTTTGGGGAGGAGCAGCAAAGACAATTCTGAAAAGAGTTGAAATTGCTCAAGGTTCTATCCTAAAAGTATCGTTTTTTTAAACCTTTTCTCTATCCAGCAAACACAATATATCAAGATATGAAGTACTGACAGTTATAAAGTTTCTACACAGCATCGTACTGGAACACCAATATCTTTGCTTGGCCGTACGCCTTTGCCAAGGTCAAAGCCTTCCACTAGGACAAATTAGAAGACATACATATTATTCCCATAGATAGGGGTCGAGACCATTTTCTTTCACTCGCCACGATCCTTGAATGTCTCCTTCACTTTTTTCATTCTCATTAAACAGGATGATTCGTCTTGATCTTCCCCTTTAGTCTTGACTCATAAATCCATTTTGTCAGTCTCCATTCGTTCATTCTCTCTACGCGCCCAAACCATCTAAGCATACTTTTCTCAATTTTAGTGACTACATTTTCTTTTATATCACAACGTTCTAGATGATAATATATTGAAATTGCCCAAATTCTAACCCAGAACTTCTGCAACCGGAGCAAGTCCTTTTACCATTTAGCTAGCGAAGCCATCGGTATATCTCTTTCGCTTCTTTCATTCACATTTAACCTTTCATAATAGTTTGTCGATTTAGAGTACTCTTGACCTGACTTTTATTCAAAATGTCCTGGATTTGGTCCAGCCTTGGTCTTGCCCTTCCAACTGTCCTATTTACTCTTGACTCATAAATCCTTTTTGTCAGTCTCCTTTCAATCGCTCTCTCTACCTGCCCAAACCGTCTAAGCATACATTTCTCAATTTTAGTCACTACATTTTCTTTTATACCACAACGTTCTAGATGATAAGATATTCAAATTGCCCAAATTCTAACCCAGAACTTCTGCAACCGAAGCAAGTCCTTTTACCATTTAGCAAGCGAAGCCGTTGGTGTCCACGATATAGGTAGAGGTAGAGACTACGTCCTTCCACTCGCCACGATCCTTCCATATCTCCTTCGCTTCTTCCATTCTCATTTAACCTTTCATAATAGTTTGTCGATTTAGAGTACTCTAGACATGGCTCTTATTCAAAATGTCCTGGATTTGGTCCAGCCTTGGTCTTGCCCTTTCAACTGTCCCATTTACTCTTGACTCATAAATCCTTTTTGTCAGTCTCCTTTCAATCGCTCTCTCTACGTGTCCATCTAAGCATACTTTTCTCAATTTTAGTCACTGCATTCTCTTTTATACCCCAACGTTCTAGAAGATACCAATTAGCTAACAAAGCCGTCGGTATATAGGATATGAAAGTATATCAATGCAATAATCACTCAGAATGAGTGTCTGAGTAAACAGTGACATCTGCGACATATTGCCTGTTAGGGGGACATTAATGCCTTATGATTAAGTTGTACATATTACAAATGAAGTCTGCAAGGGCTCTTACAGTAAGGGATTTACTCGGGAACCGTTATATGTATACTAGCAATGCCCCGTGTTTCCACCCGCGTAGATATCCATCTCATGGTAGCAGCAAAGAAGTAATTAAAATATAAGAGACATAAAAGATTTTAATTACTTCTTTTTAACCTACTTCAAAAAGAGGAGGAGGTTGTCAATTTCTTTATGTTTGTTACCTCATAACTTCCGACTGGGGTTTTTTTATTGCTGACAGATTAGCGCTTGACTGTGATCTACCTGTTGGTAACTGATGATACAGTTTAAGATGGAAGCGCGTTAATTTGTTAAGAGGCGATATGTCCCTTACGGTTTCTATACATCATCAACTCTTTGTTTGGCGGTACGTTTTTGCTGGTAGGGTTGTAACTAGCCACGGCCGAAGCCTCCCACCAGTCCAGACTCAGACAAATTAGAAAATACAATTTACTAAATTCGTCCTACCGGGGATCGAACCCGGGACATCCGCTAGCAAAGGTTATAGCCAGCGAGGCCTTCACTGGGTGATCTGATGATTTTTTTTATATGAAAGGTGGTGCTTGTCGTAGGGTCCCATTTTTTTAAATCCAGTTCTGATGATGGCATCCATGAGAAAACTAGATAAGTGTTAAACTTGCATTATGCATGTGCACGACAAATAGAAGAATAACTCAAGATCACGGAAACCGATTTCGATGATTCTTGGATTGCAAAGGATATACTTTAAGGGTTGTTTGATAATAGTTTGAATAGGTTCTGATCATGGGATCTATGACAAAGTAATACACATATTCCAAAACTACACCTTACAGTACACATTTCACGTGAACAGATATCTGCCGGAGTCGACGCCTTCGAGGAGAGAGGCGCCTGGAGACGAGGTAGGTGAGAGCTCCCTAATAGCTGTTTGACACCTCTGGAATCTCTAATAAGACTATCTCCTCCCGCCGTCCAAGGTGATCGAGATTAACCACGCCATCATGGGCCTGGCGACCTCGGTAGTCTCCACGACATGGTCACGGACGGCGTGAACAGGGACCCTATCACATACACCACCTTTCAAATAAAAAAAGAATCATCAAGATCGGTACACTCCTTCTTTTTCTAAATTCTGAGAAAAATATGTTTATAATGACATCACATTAAATAAATAAATAGAAAACTCTTTATTATACACCACAAACATGAAACAAGTAACACAGAAACAAACTTAATAAAAAACGGTAAGTAGCAGCCCATTAACGTCCGACTGCTGGGCACAGGCCTCCTCACTCATATGAGAGAGGGTTTTAGAGCATAGACCCACCACGCTGCTCCACTGCGGATTGGCAGGCATAGTACACAAGTGCACTCTCTATTCCTTCACTCTCATAGTCCGGTGTGACGGAAATCCGACACGACCGGAGAGAGATCAGGCGCAGGACCGACGGCTTAACGTGCTCTCCGAGGCACGGGGGTGGATCACACCGCCAACTTCCCAACTTCGGGCAAATATTGAGAAAATCTCAATAGAAAACGCCAACCACTAGACCAATGAGGCAGTTACGTTAGTTAGTCGAGCACATGCTTAATGTAAATTTAAGACATATCCGATTTTCTCATGGATGCCATCATCAGAACTGGATTTTAAAAATTGGGACCCCACGACAAACACCACCTTTTATATGAAAAAAAAAATCATCAAGATCGGTTCACCCAGTCGAAAGTTATGAGGTAACAAACATAAAAAAAAAACAGACGATATCCTTCTCCTTTTTTAGAAGTATCAATATCCATTTTTGGATTGGCCTGACCACTTGTATGAATGGGAAGTAAAGAACGCAGACCTCGCAAGGATCCCATAGCTGCAATGGTTTTCCTGCCCAAATCTCTTAGATGTGTTGCCCAAGATAATGTTTCGATTTCATTTTAGACTATGTAAAGAGGAATTTCTTGTACCCTCAGTCGATGATAACCAAGCGTTACAAACAAGAGTGACGGCTCAGTTTCATTCAATAACGTCTGAATAAACGTACGTAGGTTTTCTCTTCAAATATAACCATTAAAACAGAAATTTTAAGCAGATTAAAACATGTCGATGTTTTAAATCTACTTAGTTCGCTATGAAAGGCTGCGGAGGCGAAGTTGTTCGTAACGAGTCACAATATTGTTTCGCTGGTTTTTGTGAGCCGAGTGATCTCAGGAGCAAAGGGGCGCTGATTGTGACCCTAAGCTAAAGACAGACAAGATGATATCTATATTAATCTATTACGTATGTTACGTTATATAAAAACATTAACAAAAAAAGAACCGCCTTTAAAACAAGGAGGTTATCAATTCGTCTGTATTTTTGTTACCTCATATCTCCCGACTGGGTAGACCGATCTTGATGATTTTTTTTTTCAAACGAAAGGTGGTGCTCGTCATGGGGTCCCATTTTTTTAAATCCAGTTCCGATGATGGCATCCATGAGAAAACCGGATAAGTGTTAAATTTGCATTAAGCATGTGCGCGACAAATGGACGAATAACTCAAGATCACTCCAAACGATTTCGTTGATTCTTTTTTTATTGGAAAGGATATACTTCCAGGCTTGTTTTGTGGTAGTTTGGTTAGGTTCTGATGATGGACTCCATGACAAAGTGACGGAACTCTTCAATTCTTAGGAGCAAATTAACGATACTCGACAGAATCTTCTATATATCTACCGTAACTTCGGTATGGTCAAGTGCTACTCGTAGTTAAATATGAAGATCTATGGATCTCCTTAACGGCTTACAGTAAAGGTGCGGTTTATGGTTTAATTCAAAGTTTTGAAGTACTCAAAAATGTGGGCTAAAGCTTGAAATACAATTTTCAAGGGTCTGCAAAGGATATTGCTATTTTACCTGAATCTAATTGAATCTAAATGCATACGAGGGAGTTATAATAGGTGTAAGCCTATATAAGGTAATTCTGATTGGTCAACCGCTCTTTCTCCCGCTCGTCACCGTTGTATGTATGTGCTGGGTGAGAGAGTTGTATAAAAACTTCGAGTTTGTATACACATTCTCCTTAGACTCCCGATCGGAGTAGATCCTTACTAAGCGGGAACTGTGACAGTCTGTAAACCTGAAAGAACCGAATGACCGTAGTCTGAACTCGGCCGACCGAAAAACCGAACCCAGAAGAGTTGAAGACCCAAGCCACGAACAGCGGAAGAACTGAACATTGACAAATCGAACCCTATACAATCCATGAAACCCGGAGGGATTTGTCTGATCCTCTACCCCACCCCAACACTATGTATCTATTTATCTTAAACTATTACAATTAATCAAACTATCAACAGGATCATGTAGAGAAACATTAAATAAACAAAACATAGGGCATTGCAAATGATCCAAGCTATTATAATATGTTAAGTAATTTATTAGTACACTTTGTTGCATAACAATATAAAAAAGGTAAACAAATTCATATACGTCAAGAAAAGAAAATGCTTAAATGCAATTTCTTCAAAGGCTTAAGTTTAAAAAAAACTATAAGTAAAGTAAAAGTAAGTTTTTAGAGCATAGACCCACCACGCTGCTCCACTGCAGATTGGCAGGCATAGTACACAAGTGCACTCTCTATTCCATTACTGTCATAGTCCGACGTGTCCAAAACTCTATATCGAGTTGTGAATTGGCCCGACCCGGGACTTGAATCCAGGACCTCATGCCTGTGCCTCATGCTAACCACTAGACCAGTGAGGCAGTCGTAAAAAGCTATAAGTATCGTTTGAATTACGAGGTCGAAGACCAGCTGCAAAAACTATCAGGTGAGGCAGCTGACTTTGCTAATAAACGCCTGAGAACATACCACACCACCCTGTGTTTCTGATGTATTCAGATCCGGCCGTATGTATGTGCCGGGTGGGAGAGTTGTATAAAAGGCTTTCCCTAGAGTTGCATGCACATTTCGCCTTAAGCTCTCGGAGTAGAGCCTTACTAAGCGCGAACTGTGACGATTTGCGAAGCCCGAACCCTGAAGACCCAAACACGGAACATTGACAACCGGAACCCTTAAAACTGAAGCTCTGAACTATCAAGATCCGAAGAATCGATGATTGAAGCCCCTAAGAATTCCATACAGTCCACTTAATCCGGAGGGATTTATCTAACCCCGAATCCTTCCCTAAGAACACCAGAAGATATACTTGGGCATTTCTCTGATGTCCCATATAAATTTTTCCATTGGAGTCAACAGATTTCTCATATGTGGCCTCAGCATTACCTTGGAGCGGCACGAGGACGCGGGACGCAGCTGGAATATGAAATTTCAGTTTTATCGCCTCGCATTGTTTGTCGGAAAACATTCCACTTCTTTTTCAATTTAAATCACCCCGTTTTTTTAACAAAGGGGACGCGAGATCCGAAACCTCTCTCATTTTGGTTCATCATCTATTGCGGCTTTACGGATTATTTATTTTTTCCTCTTTATATTGGAAGGCAATCCTCTTTATTCCACTTTTATTATATTGAAAGGTAGGAAATCCATTATAAACACTGAGCTGCTTTAAGAAACTTGGATAAAGTTGACGATTCAAATGACATATGGGCAAAGGCCTCCACTACTGGGCAAAGGCTTCCTCACTCCGAGGAGCGAGGGTTTTCAGATCATAGACCCACCACGCTGCTCCACTGCGGATTGGTAGGCATAGTACACAAGTGAACTCTCTATTCCTTCAATCTTAACGTGCTCTCCGAGGCACGAGGGGGGATCACATCGCCAACTTCCCAACTTCGGGCAAATATTAAGAAAATCTTAATAAAAAACTTAATATCAATTTCGAATTGGCCCGACCCGGGACTCGAACCCAGGACCTCATGTCTGTAGTCGAACATGCTAACCACTAAATCAATGAGGCAGTTATTATTAAGCTAATAGCTTCTTCTAATCAGTCGACTTCATCCGTGGTACCAGGGAAGTGTGCGAAAGTTGATCCTCCTGTGTCTTACTCACTGATGAAGAGAGTTCCACTGTATATAGGTGGGTATTAATAATAATAATAAAATAGACGATCCCGTATGACGAGAATCTCGTGCGAGCTGAGACGGAAAAAAGCGCAAGCACCTGGATCTGGCGCACGAGATTACCGCCATGTAGGGGGTCAGGTCCACTGAAACCATCCCAATCGTTATATCTGCGAACGGTTTGATCCCAGTCAGTCTCGCTCACCATCTGAGACGGCTGGGACTGCGTAACGGTTCGCTCGCAGCAAAAATGCAGAAGGCGGTGTTGCTGGACTCGGCTAGGATAGTCCGGCGATTTCTCAACCTGTAGCCCTGACCCCCGGCCGTTTGGTCTCCAGCCTCCTCCAGGTCTCTTATGTTTATGTATTAATACATATTTCGGTATATAAGTATCTATTATTCATTTATCTATATGATATAAATATGTATATATTTTCGTAAACGGGCGTGAGTGAAGTAGTATAATAATAATAATATTTATTTCAATCAAATGGATCGTATCTGTTAGTAACAATAATCTTAGCCTAATATTAGTACACTAACCTACTTAAAAGTACTTTTTCTACCTAGTAACAGGCTTGATTTGTCAGTACATGTACCATACAGCAATGGTTCAAGTACCGACATACCTGAAGCGCTGCAGAAGCGACGCAGCCCCATCAGAATCCTGAAAGCATTATTGTACTGCACACGCAGAGAATTATACTGTTTTCGAGTGTAATCAATCCACAGGCTGCTCGTGTAAAAAGACGTACAATAAGCTTTGAAAAGAGTCAATTTAACCTGAAAAGTACAACGAGCAAACCTGCGGGCTATCTTGTTTGCTCTGACAGACAATGCCCTGCGCTCTCTCTCTATATCTGCATCGTCTTTCAGATCAGAGGACACAACATGGCCTAGGTATTTTAATCGGAAAACTCTGTTTAATGGAGCACCATAAAGCTTAACAGATGGTATGGTCCCGGGCAGTGCCTTTCCTTTGACCTGAAAGACCATGCATTCGCTTTTTTTGACGTTAATTGCGACGTATTGCAAGCTCTTCTCTTTAGATCAGTCCCACACTCATGACCCTACAGTGGGGAGGGGGAATAAATGGATTTCCCAGCGACAAAAAAGCCTATTAACAATCATAGATTGAGGACTTTTTGAGCATACGGGTTTTCAGGATCTCTCGCGTCCGCTGACGGCTGTACCCACACCTTTAAATGTGGGATATCATCTTAAATATCCATTTTAATAAAATAATGTTAATCAGTTTTAATCTACATTAAATATACAACGTATGTTTAATGTGACAACGACTAATCCTGTTTTATATAAAATAGCTTGGTAAATAACGCATAAATTTTGGAATATGTAACAGATAAAAACGGCTACTGTGGGTTATCCTTTCAAGATAAATATATACTATTATCATAATCTATAAGACAGTATTAAGCTTATAGCTGTTCCCATATTTACACTCGCGTAGTTCCTCTAGTTCTGTGCGAAAAAACCTATTATATTCCGAGTGAACATCAACATACTAAATGTAATAAAGTTAGTTTGAACGCGCTAATCCCTTAGTGTTAAATAGCCCATTTGATGAAGAAGACTATAGGCTATACATCATCACGTTAAGACCAATAAAAACGGTGTACAAGCTGGTTTTATTCCGTTTGAGAGCTTCCATTACGTGAGCTGCGTAAACGGTTAAAGTTACGTAAATATCATTTATAGAAGAATTGTTTCTCTTTAATAGATTCTAAAAATAAATCTATTATAATATAAATGTAACTTTTAACTGAAAGAGTTAAGAGGCTTTAAACCGTCTTCGCATTATTGATTTTATAAATTCTAGTCGGCTGCATAAGATTAACAACTCATTTAAGGGTAACTGTATACGTTGCTATAAACTCCCACAAGACGTTCTAAAGATAATGTTGATAGAAAAATCGTATTATAAGTTGCAAGAGTACTTAGACGATAGAGACGCCTGGGAGTGAACGAATTGCTCTAATTTTAATTAAAATATAGTAAACTAATATGTTATTGTAATGATGATGGTAAAAAGAATACCCGACTGAGTTTGTTGTGGGTTCTTCTCGGATCAGGGCGCGAAGGAACCCTCGTAACTTTAGATTTTAAGCCGATCTTGAGTACCGTCATCAGA
>JACTOM010000930.1:1618454-1629509 GCA_015832385.1 Elymnias hypermnestra | reverse complement strand
GACGGCCTCGCTGGCGCAGTGGTGCGAGTATTCGCTTTGCTAGCGGAGGTCCCGGGTTCGATCCCCGGTAGGACGAATTTAGGAAATTGTATTTTCTAATTTGTCTGAGTCTGGACTGGTGGGAGGCTTCGGCCGTGGCTAGTTACCACCCTACCAGCAAAAACGTAGCGCCAAACAAAGAAATTTGTGTTCCGGTACGATACTGTGTAGAAACCGTAAGGGGTATATCGCCTCTTAACAGATTAGCGCGCTTCCATCTTAGACTATATCATTACTTACCATCAGGTGAGATCACAGTCAAGCGCTAATCTGTCAGCAATAATAAAAAAAGCACCAATTCGAGGAGTTTTTGGGTTAAATAATACACAGTACAGAAGAGTGAGAATGTGCAAATTCCAGCGAAGTCTGCTAGGAAGCCACTTGGGCTTTGAACGAAATGCTGATGTATGGTCATATTTGCGCAGGCCAAATATGAACTATTATGAAGTCGCTCAAGTTTATTTCACTGCTCCTCAGTGAGGTCGGGAAAGCTTGCGTCAGCATAGTAGAGAATACTGAGAAGTAAGGACTGTGCTAGCATAATTTTGGTGGGGATGGGAAGGAGGCCTTGTAGCCGTCCAGTGATTTCACGGCGCCAAAAAACTTTTTGCTGGTTTCCCTAATACGATTGGACCAAGTTAATGAAGCATCACGATAAACCCCTAGATTTAAATTACAGGAGTATAATAAAATTGCTTAAGTTTGCTTAGGTGATAGTGTATTGTAATAAAACGTCGTTAACTTTTCAAATTTGTTCTTTTTAAGTACAAAAACAAATTTATTGTCACTACGGGATGAAAAGTTCGCTTTGCAATCTCTGTATTCGGGAGTAAAGTGCCTAGTTTTCTCCCGGTTAGATTCCACTGGCGCCTAATTTACTTTTCCTCTTGATAACCTAACATACATAGCATCACGCCTCAATCCCATAGGGGTAGGCAGAGACAACATCCTTCCACTTGCCACGATCCTTGCATATCTCCTTCGCTTCTTTCATTCTCATTAAACCTTTCATACAAGTTCGTCGGTTTAGAGTACTCTTGACCTGGCCGTTATTTAAAATGTCCTGGATTTGGTCCAGGAACGTTCGCCTTGGTCTTCCCCTTCCAACTTTCGCATTCACTCTTGACTCATAAATCCTTTTTGTCAGTCTCCTTTCATTCATTCTCTCTACATGCCCAAACCATCAAAGCAAACCTTTCTCAATTTCAGTCACTACGTCTTCTTTTATACCACAACGTTCTCTTATCATACTATTTCTGTGAATTTGCATCACGGGAGAAAAATAGGGTATTCTCTCCCGCGTTTTTCACCCTCGCTTTGTGCTCTAAGTAGTATCTTAATTTTGTGTTGACCCGTCTTTATTTTAACATAGCTAACAGTATGATTTTCGGCCTACAAGCTCACGTGTTAAATAGATTCTAGAAAGATCCGTTTTGCATATTATCAGGGCACGTCTCCGAGCTCTGCTTCCAGGCTTTTCATTGCCTGAATTTAGCCGGCGCCGACTCGATCGCTTTGATATGCAAATGCTCGCCTCCAAACGCCTCTGAGAATGTGTTTTTTCCGCACTCGTTGCCTCGCTTTTTGTTTACCTTACGACTTTATTACATCCCTTCAATACGTCCGACTATATGTTGAAAATTGTATGTTTATTTTATTTTCAAAACCATCTAGAATGCTGTCATTGATCTATAGCTCCCTCCAAATTTTGTCTTCTTAGACTCTCATAAGTCTTTTCGCTGGAAAGTTAGCCCTTGACTAAAATAAAAGCACTCAAACCTGCTGAGGAGTAATTTACCCCTTCTACACAGCAACGTTTCCTGTGAAACGAGTCCTGATACCATTTTTTTGTCGCTAGGAAATGCATTTACGTACCCCACCTATAAGACAGACGGGAGTGTGAGACTCCCGGTAGTACAAGAATACCCACTAAAATCCAGCGGAGTCCTCGTCATTTTTGAATCGAAGGATCCGAAGTTTATTGTGGCATTCCACTTCGAATGAAGCCGGTTCAAAAGTGCACTACAGGGTGAGGAGTTGGATAAAACTCCGTCTCCTGCTTCCTCTTCAGAGGTATTAAAAGTGGAAGGAGGACCTCGGATTCCCAGTAGCGAGCGTGGCCACTGTGGAGAGCAATGGATTTCCAGGGGGCACGGGTCGCTTTTGGCTAAGAGGAGTTGCGTATTTACCACGAGTGTGGTGCAGCTGTCGACTGAGAATATCAAACTGTGGTAGAATTCGCAGACTGGGGATCACAGCGGCACCGCTTGGTGGCGCTGATCGGCGGGGAACTCTCTCTTGAGAGCATTATAGGCGCGATGCTGTCAAGTGAGAGATGTTTGGCGGAAGTGGCTGCTAAAGGAGGCCCACAAGCGAGATAGGGAGAATGCAGTAGATGTTCTATCTCACCGCCGGAAAAGGCGGGATACCAAGTGGCGCTTGTTTGCGCACCTGCTCCCGCCTCCATCCTCAGTCGGACTCATCTGGGGCACCAGGGAAGAATGCGCAAGCTGAACCTCTGATGTCTTACTTACGGCTGAAGAGGTTTCGCTGGGTTTTAGTTGGTTTTGCGAGGTCTTCTCTCTCGCCGAATCCCTCACTCCTGACCCATTCAGGTCGGGTTAAGCGCGTAATAGCATTCCCCAGCGTAAAAAAGGGGGTACTTTGCCCTTTCTCTTTGCCGTCCCTACTTCAACGAAATATTTGTCAGTGAGAGGACCGTACTGATCAGCAACGTCAGAAGATGACGCTGAGGTCCCTACGCTGGTTATCGGCCACCGTGTGGTGCGCTATGACTGCTGAAGCACCACACTCGTGACAAATGGCCGACGGCTCGCAACCAACGATTTAGAGCAGATATTTTCCGAGGCAGCCATGACCGGTTAGCACCTGCACCAGCCGGTAAGAGAGCAATCCATGACGTCTGTCCAGCTATTACTTCACGTGAGGGCGGTGTGCCTCTACTATGGCCCCACGAGCTACTGGGGACCCAAGGTACTCCTTCCATATTTGGATCAAGGCTCTGTCAGCAAGAACTCTAACCGTTTGACTTCATCGGCACCTGCGAGAACTCTCGCCTTTAACTCCCAAGAGGGATCACCCGCCAGAAGGTCATCACATCATTGCCTCAACGAGGTCCTCAACATTTAATATTTTTATGAATAATTTACAAAGATATACGTAGTTTGACTTCACTCGTATCGTAATCTACAATGTAAGCAACGTTATTTGAATAGAAACTCAGTAAAATACAGCAAAATATTGCTATACTGTAGCTTTTATTACCAAGACATAAGGATCATATTGCTACGAAGCATAACTCAGTGTTCATTGTACCGATATTCTCACATCTGTAACACGAGAACATTTTGCGTTACTGTGTAGTGTACAGAGTAGATACGAAATTTGTTTAATTAACACAGAGTAGTCTTACTTGGTCCTTATTTAAGATGTCCAGTTTTGATTGATTAAGTGAGGGGGTACACTAGTCTATCTCTCCGATAGTTATAGTATGGTATACAGGTATGCGATCCCGGCTCCCCGAGCTATTACTGAGTCTTCTCAGGTCTTCCGAGTCAGTAATATCCTACTACCTTATATTTTCCTTTCGCTTCCTTGAAAAGTTCCTGTCTTTTAATCCGTTCCCCCCATTTATTCCATTTTCCTACCCATTCCTGCCAGTCCAAGATGTACCGTGCCGAGGAACTCATGGCTAGGGGCATTTGCCTAGTCATAAGCGGTGGCCCTGGGACCGGGAGAGACCAGAATAGGCTAGCTTTATTCTGGCAAGCGGGGCTCTGCCAGAATGCACCTATTTTCTCATGATTCTCGTGGGAACGCGATGGTGTTAATAAGAAAAAACCAAAAATGGTGGCGATGAGATTCGCAATCCATTTCGTCACGTTCCTAATGGCAGCGAAAAGCGGGCTACAGAGAACCGCGTTGCTACTTCAAATTTAATAATTTCGGGCAGGTAAGGGACCGGCGAGGGTACCAGACGTAATTATAATAACACAGCAGTTCGGATTGTAACCAAATTCAAATGGAAATGGGAAATGCATTTACGCACCCCGACTGAAGGTCGGGAGTGTGGGACTCGGCGAGGGTACAAACTCGCAATACCCACTAAAACCCAGCGGGACCGCCATCAACCATGTGTGGGGAGCCAGAGGTTCGTATGAGGCATTCCTCTCTGGCCCCCCGGTTGCAGCTCACGGATATTCTACAGGGGGAGGAGTTGTACGAATCTCCGCCTCCTGTATCCTGCACTCCTTCGTCGGGGCTGGAGTGCTTCGGCGGCATTCACCCTCTCCCTTTGCCGTGCCTCCTTAAGCGAGATGACAGTCTCGCAAAAGGAGGCAACCGCTCTCCAGGCCTGCTCGCTGGCAAGTATTGCTCCTATTATACTTGCCAGTGAGACATCTGTGCCGATCAGCGACGTCAAAACGAGTCGCTGAGGTCTCCAGGCGGGACATTCTGCCACAGTGTGGTGGGCTGTGTCTGACGAGGCACCATACTCGTGACATCTTGCCGACGGTAGTGCTTTTATACCTGTCAACTTTAGACAATTTTTTTCAGAAAATCCTACACGGCAATACGCGTGCAGTATAACGACACTTTTCGCATCTTGATGGGTTTGCCCAGATATTGCAGTGCGTCTAGCATGTTTGCTGAATCGGGAGTGCCCGATTTCTATGGTGTTATGAGGGCACGCATTGCCTCTTTTTGGGAGAGAATGAGGGCATCGCATAACAGCATTCTTAAAACGATTTGTGTGGGGATGCAGCTCGCACGAGATTCTCGTCATATGGGATCGTGATATCCACTAAAAACACCCGAGACTGTGCCCGGTCCATTATCACGATATCAGGCTTGTTTTATTATTATTATTATTATTAAAAATACCCCACAGGTAACGGAAAATTCTTGATTTTAAGGAGGAAATGAAAGATTTTTTAATTTCTGGCTTGATTTAAATAAAAGCAGTATAGATACATCGGTGGGTGTCAGTGGTATCCTTGGAATATGAGCTAACTCACCAGTCGCAGGCCTAGTTGTAAGGGTCGCTACAATTTTCTTTAGATTCATATTTTTAAATCTTTTGAATGGAATATCCGATTTCAATAATTTGAAAAGTATTTTACAGGTATTTAATAGGATAAGGATTAATACAGAGATACGAATAATATGGTTTTATTATTGTCGGGACATTTATTTACCTTTAAAATGTGAAAAGTAGTTATACTGGCATAACTACAGTAGTTGGACGTATGGCATCACGGACTTTTCTATAGATATTAAAATGTTCTATAATATTCTAGAACATTGTTTTGTATTATCTTCAATAGTTTCCACAGAACACGCGATAACAGGTTTTTTCGTGACCAATTTTTTCACATTAATACAGTTTTATTAGCTATCCTAAATTTTCTTTCAAAAAGCTATATGTAATGGTGAAATAATTTTTGAAATCAGTCCAGTACATTTTGTGTGAAAACGTTACAAACATAAAAAGTAAGTAAGTAGCAGCCCATTAACGTCCCACTGCTGGGCACAGGCCTCCTCACTCATAGGAGAGAGGGATTTAGAGCATAGACGCTGCTCCACGCTGCTCCACTGCGGATTAGCAGGCATAGTACACAAGTGCACTCTCTATTCCTTCACTCGAAGCACGGGGGTGGATCACACCGCCAACTTCCCAACTTCGGGCAAATATTGAGAAAATCTTAATAGAAAACTCAATATCGATTTCAAATTGGCCCGACCTGGGACTCGAACCCAGGACCTCATGTCTGTAGTCGAACATGCTAACCACTAGACCAATGAGGCAGTCGTTACAAACATACAAAGACACAAATGTGTCCTCTTTATATATAGGACAATACTGTATGATATATGTCGGAGTGCAAGAGTTTGTGGATCGCTGGTCCGTGTGTAAGAGTCTGTGGAACGCTGGCGCCATCTGTGTATCGGAGTGGGGCAGAGTCAATAAGTGGCAGTCCGGCCCGTCTCCGAAGTTCTCGAGCGGCGGTCGGCCGGAGTGGTCGACTATTGAACTGTCGCGTTCCTGGCTATTAGTGTTAATGAGTTTGTGTAAATTGATATCGGGAACATTAAGTGATTGAACATTATAAACCGAGTTAATTAATAAAGTGTTTGATTGCACCAACATTACCCACGAACGCCCACAGAATAAGAAATTAAATTATGGATCCCATTAACAACGATGTCGGCGGAGAACCCTACGCCCCTGTGCTTTATGCTGCTTCATTCTCTCTTATTCTCCGACATATATATACCAATATCGACTTTTTCATCGATCTCTTCAAGATATACAATTGCGTTGGACATTAATTTGATCTATTTCGTAAGGTTTTGGTTAGCGTTTTCGATTTATACACACAAAAAAATATTTGCTACAACCTGAGTGGGGCAGAGTCAATAGTGACAATCCGTCGCGCGTCTCTCCAGTTCTCGAGTGACGGTCGGCCAGAGCGGTCGACCATTGAAAATGTCGCGTTTTATTATTTTTAATGAGCTTGTGTAAATTGATATTTGAATATTAAGTGATTGAACATTATAATCTGAGTTAATTAATAAAGTGTTTGATTGCACCAACATTACCCATCAACGCCCACATTATGGAAATTGAATTGTGGATGCCATTAATGATGATGTCGGCGGAGAACCCTACGCCTCTTTGCTTTATGCCCTCCTCTCTTATTCTCCGACATATATTATACATAATTACATTCCTTTTGACTCACTCTCTATAATGCATTTGTTTATTTATAAATATAGATTTAAAAGTAAAGATGATGGCTGGAAAGATGGCCGTTATTTTTGGTAGAATAGAAAAGGCTATCCCAATTTATTTTGTAACCGGGATAATGTTACAACGTTTTCTGGAGTCATATTAAGTAACAAATATAATTCGTCTCCTGAGACTCGATGCTAATGCTTTTGACAGCATTCTAACAATATCGCATTAGATCGTAGATCTTTGGTATTGGATCCAATTTCGTAAATAGTTCAATATATATCTATAACTGGTATATATAAATGAGAAGATAACTTTGTCTATCTGAAAAAAGTAAGATAAGTCGCCACTTAATAGATTAACACGCTTCCATTTTAAACTGTAGCCTCACTTGCCATCAGGTGTGATTAAAATCAATCGATAACCTGTCAGCAATCGTAAAAATTTAGTAAAAAAGAAATAATTACAAATTTTGTTGACGCAACAATACAAATGGCACACATTGACACACAAAACATGGGTGTGTCAGAAATAAAGGGATAATGGGTAATAGTAATAAGTAAAAATATTGAATAAGATTTTAAAGGCTCTACCACAGGTTCTCTCTGGTTTTTACTCTTTTTTGTCCATGTTATATTTAATATATTAAGTGAAAAGTTTAGTCTGCCTAATGTTAAACAAATGCAAACCATTGTTAAACTGAATAATGAGGAACTAGACCTTGTAGACAGTACCGTTTTCTTAGGCATTACGTTAGATAACAGATTACAGTGGGGGCCCCATATAAGCTGTCTCTTATACACATCTTTCTTAAGTTATATGGGTCCAAGAGAGTCGCTAAGAAACAAATTCAGAGCTACTGCCAGACTGGTATATTTCAGCTATTTTCACAGCATTATGTCATACGGTATTCTACTTTGGGGTAATGCTGCTGATATAGATGCAATATTTGTGCTGCAGAAAAGGGCCGTTCGTGCGATTTACAATATGGGTCCAAGAGAGTCGCTAAGAAACAAATTCAAGGCAGTTAACGTAATNCACTGTGATTTCACCTTGTCTGACCTGATAGTTAAACTAGCAACCCGTCCTGGCTTTGAACACAAAGTAAAGCACAATAAATGAAATATTTTAATGTATGTTTTTATACAGGTAATATAAAAGATAGGATCTAATATATCTGTGTGTAAACAGAGGATAAAAGAAGGGGCACATAAAGAGAGTCCAATTTAAGTATTAGTATCTTAACTTAACATTTCAATTACATGATGTAATGGATCCAAATAATGTCCATTGAATGCTTAGGGAAACTATGGTATGTAAGTTATAAAAATTAGGAATATACCCATCTTTATAACTTTCTAATTACTCCTACCTATATCCTGAAGTAGTCCCCCAAACCCTGCACATTGGAAAAGTAGTTCAATTAGCCCACTAAATGACTTATTATCAAGTTTATCCAATTTAGGCCTTAGAATCTTAAGTTACGAGTTTTCTTTCGCAACCTGTTACTATCATAATCATTCGTATTGTTGTTGTTGTTTTTCTTGCCCTTATCCCACTGGGTGGGGTTGGCACAGCGTGTTTCTATTCAGTCTATCAGCTGTTCCTCTTTCACACAATTCATCCACATTTTTTTGGTCGCCCTCTCCAGGCTCTGCTGCTTATCATCATATTTAGGACCCTCTTGCATACCTGGCTATCCTCCCTTCTCATTACATGTCCATACCGCACTAACCTTCCACTCCTTAACTTCTCGGTCACTGGTGCTACTTTCACACTTCCTCTAATATATATGTCGGAGAATAACAGAGAACGGAGAAGCATAAAGCACAGGGGCGTAGGGTTCTCCGCCGACATCGTTATGAATTGGTTCCATTATTTAATTTCTTATTCTGTGGGCGTTCATGGGTAATGTTGGTGCAATCAAACACTTTATTAATTAACTCGGCTTATAATGTTCAATCACTGAATGTTCCCGATATCAATTTACACAAACTCATTAACACTAATAGCTAGGAACGCGACAGTTTCCTAATAGTCGACCGCTCTGGCGGACCGTCACTCCAGAACTGACGAGAGACGGGCCGGACTGCCACTTATTGACTCTGCCCCCACGCCGATACAAAGATGGCGCCAGCCTTCCACAGACTCTTGCACTCCGACATATATAATTGTTTCATATATACTATCACGCGCATGCGTCGAAAATTAGAAGCATGCGCTCTTTATTACGCATTTATTTAATCGGCACGCGTTCTGGCACTTACGTCACTCAAATTAGGGCCGAAAGTACAAACTTTCGTTACAGGTATCATGAAAAAGATTTATTTATACAAAACCTTAATATTTCGCACCTGTTTAGTATATGTAAGATATCTCCGGAGATATTAATTTAAACCTTATGATTTATAGGATCATAATAATAAATAAAAATTGCTTAATATAACCTTATACTGTGTCTGTCTGTATGACTTTCCAATCACCGTATAATACGTGGTAATTTATGTACAACATAAAATGGATGCAGCGAGTTATCTATAAAAGATACATACATGCTTTTTATACGTTTTTGTAGATATATAAAAGAGGAATTATTCTACTATACATTGTTTTGTAATAGCTCTGATGGATTAGGCAGCATTTTCAATGAAAGCCTCCAGATAGCTTGACTTTTTTCAACGCTTCCAATTATCGTTGTATTTCAATCAATATAAACAAAATCTTGTTAAATTATATACAGTAGCTTATTGCTAACAGATAGACAGATAGAAGAGGCGGAGGACTTTGTTTTATAATAGCAGTCTGTAACAAACATAACAAAAATACACTTGTACTAGCATTTGGAAATATATTTGCATATCAAAGCGATGCAGTCTGCGCCGATTTCATACAAGCAATAAAAGGCCTGAAAAGCGAATGCTAGTGAAAACGTGTTTTTCTGTGGAAAAATGATTTTTTTTTAGTGAGATAGCAATAATTTTTAGTACAATTTCCACTTAGAATGTCAATTTTTCACATACGGAAAAATATATCGTACAATTTTCCTCTGTGAATTCAAATATAGGATTATTTTTTGACTACTTTAATACTTTATCAATTTAAAATATAGTATGTCGGAGTGCAGTAGTCTGTGGGAGTGCAGTAGTCTGTGGAACGCTGGCGCCATATATCTATGGCGTGGGACAGAGTCATATGTCGTGAGCCAACGGCGGACTAGTTCCCGAGTGATAGTCCGCCAGAGCGGTCGAGGCATGAAACTGTCGCGTTCCTAGCTATTATTGTTAATGAGTTTGAGTAAATGGATACCAGGAACATTAAGTGATTGAACATTATAATCCGAATTAATTAATAAAGTGTTTGATTGCACCAACATTACCCACGAACGCCCACAGTATAGAAATTATGGATGCCATTAATGACGATGTCGGCGGAGAACCCCATACTTTATGCTTCTCTCTAATTCTCCGACATATATATGTTCAAGATTTATTGGAAAGATTGATAAAACACTATGTACTACAATTAACATGAAATATTTTCACTGATATTATACACATGATCATCAAAAGAATGGGAAAAGCTGCCGAGTTTCTTGTGGATTCTTCTCGAAACACTTTTAACTTAATATTTTTAAGTAATTTCTATATGTTACACTGGATATAACATGATGACATGAATGATTTGACAAACTTCGAGAAATAATTTTTATTGTGAAGCTCTTCTTCCATAGCCTCTTATTTTTCTGCTAATTAATCTGTCAGCAGAACAGCCAAGGCCAATATGGCGGGATCTTTTTGACATGGCACATTAAAAGTTATTATTAGGCGTAGTTATCATTTATTTTAGCTAAGTTTCATTTTAACAATATTCTAGAAATAAAACAAGACAATAGAAACTTACAAAATCAAATTTGCTCTTAAATTTTGATTATAAACAAACAACCAAACACACCTCTTTTTTACTTCACATTGTCAAACAAATTATGCAAATGATTCCATAATTTGCCGCATTCAAAGAAATTATAACGAAACTTACTCTGACGTCGATATCTTCCATGGCAACAAACTAAAATTTAAAAAAGAATTAATAAAATTAATGAATTTAAATAGTGAGAAGGTAGCTTGTATTTGACTCCAGACACACTCACACACACACACACACACACACACACCCACACACACACACACACACACACACACACACACACACACACACACACACACACACACACACATACACTTACACACACACACACA
>JACTOM010000930.1:1592309-1608023 GCA_015832385.1 Elymnias hypermnestra | reverse complement strand
GTTTACTATATTTTAATTAAAATTAGAGCAATTCGTTCACTCCCAGGCGTTTCTATCGTCTAGGTAATCTTGCAACTTATAATACGATTTTTCTATCAACTTTCTTTTAACAAAGACTTTGAATTTATTAATTGACATCTTTAGAACGTCTTGTGGGAGTTTATTATAGAAACGTATACAGTTACCCTTAAATGAGTTGTTAATCTTATGCAGCCTACTAGAATTTATAACAAGTTTGTTTTGGTTTCGTAAGTTATATGATGTACATTCACTTTTTTTATTAAAAGAGTCAATGTTTTTATGTACATACAATAAGTTTTCTAATATATATACGCAGTGAACTGTCATTATGTTAACTGCCTTGAATTTGTTTCTTAGCGACTCTCTTGGACTCATATTGTAAATCGCACGAACGGCCCTTTTATCTAAATCTCTATTTTGATCTGTACTCGTCATCTATCCAAACGTCTTTGTCAATCTCTAATTCAGATATCAATACCGATGTTGCAATTGTAATCGACATGGAAAAAGATTAAAATTTTTGAATTAAATACAAAAAACAATTTAATGGCCGAAAGAATGTTTTTCATTAACTTTATCATGTCAAATAATATGATCTCAAATAACTCAACAGAAACTGTTTAACAAAACTTTACTCTTTAGTTGAAAAGGACTGAAAATTAAACATTCGACAGACGTAACATCGCTCTCGTCTTGTAACAAAAGTTATTACAAAGATGACTAACATCACTAGAATCAAGAAACTTGGGCCAAAGTTACGGCACAGTGTCTAATTGAGAGCTGTCGGAGTTCACAGTAATTAATTAAACTTGATAAGTTTAACTATACCCACAAATGTAAATGTCGCTGGATATGAAAAGCTGCCGATAGATACAATGAATGCCTTACGTTTCCTTGGGACATGTCTTCAAAAGCTTCATTTCAAATTCATCTCGTTGTTTATATAATCTTTACTAATTAAATCGCCTTTTTAACCGACTTCAAAAAAAGGAGGAGGTTATCAATTCGTCTGTATTTTTTTTATGTTTGTTATCTCATATTTCCCGATTGGGTGGACTGATCTTGATGATTTTTTTTTTTAAATGAAAGTTGGTGCTCGTCATAGGGTCCCGTTTTTTTAAACCAGTTCTGATGATGGCATCCACGAGAAAACCGGATAAGTTTTGAATTTGCATTAAGCATGTGCGCGACAAAAGGACGAATAACTCATGATCACGTCAACCGATTTCGATTTTTTTTTTTTATTGGAAAGGATATACTCCAAGGGTTGTTTTGTGATAGTTTGGTTAGGTTCTGATGATGGAATCCATGACAAAGTAACGGAACTCTTAAATTCTTAGGAGCAAATGAAAGATACTCGGCAGATCTTCTACAGGCTATCAAGATATTTGAGTTGCCTACCGTAACTTTGGTATGGTTAAATGCTAGTCGTAGTTAAATATGAAGACCAATGGAACTCCTAAACGGCTTACAGTAAGGGTGGGGTTTATGGCAGAAAATATAAGTGTCTGTAATCAAATAGCAATGAGCTTACGTTTGTTGCTGCATTGCAACACGTTTACTTCAGATTCACTAGAAATCCAAAAATAAATAGAAATTTTAACAAAAAAAGAACCGCCTTCAAAACAGACTTACAAATACATTAATATGCTCTAAAAAGTAATAAATAATTGCGTATTCTTTTAAAGTGTTCTTTGTATTCTTATATTTGGAGTCGGTGTCAGCCAAGGTACCTTCATATATAGCTGTAGGTTGTAACTACGTATATAGGTTTAGGTGGGAGAGACGCGGGAGCTGCCAAGTAGACCTGCGGGACACCTGCCTTGGCTGACACCGACTCCGAATACAAGAATACGAAGAACACTATAAAAGAATACGCAATTATTTATTACTTTTTAGAGCATTTTAATATATTTTTAAGTCTGTTTTGAAGGCAGTTCTTTTTTGTAAAATTTTTATTTATTACTGGTTATGCTTTTGTTTTTTTTAAGTACAATATCCAATTAGCGTTTGGTCAATTATGCTAGCCGTTAATAACGTTGCATAT
Organism: Elymnias hypermnestra; assembly: GCA_015832385.1. NCBI lineage: Eukaryota > Metazoa > Arthropoda > Insecta > Lepidoptera > Nymphalidae > Elymnias > Elymnias hypermnestra. Next base: position 1,605,955 of record JACTOM010000930.1, on the reverse strand, counting down.
AAAATAAGATAAGTAGCAGCCTATCGTCCCACTGCTGGGTACAAATAGAAGTCTAGAAGTGGGTTACTCCAACGAGTGAGAAGTTACAGATCTTAATGTAAAGCACGTTGATAAATTTGGAAATACAATTGACAATGAATTAATTATACTAAATCTTAAAGAGTAACTACTGCTTAAAGTAGTAGATAGTAAGATCTCTACATCAATACTTTCAAGTCCAATTTTAAGTCAAATTTTACATTAGTAGAAGTTATTTTAAAATAAACAGGGTACGTATATTTGAATGGGTGAACGGTGAAAGTCCTTAAATTATTATGTTATCTGCAATCTCTTATGCCGTTTACTGTTTATCCAAATGTTGAGGTATATCGTGTGCATCAAAACCCCTGTCTATCCCATTAAAGGTGTTCATTAGGAGACATATCATTTTTAAAATTCTCAAGGGTTTATGGAAAAAGAAGAAGCCTTTGGCCTTAATAATACTGAGCGAATCATCGGTAAGTTTATCTAGTATTACAAGGAATTTTTCCTGTATAAACCCTGCAAGATTGAATTATGTAAGTATTAAAAAGTCTAAATATTTTAGCACTAGAATTTCAAACTCAACTCTATTACCATGAGCACTTAAATTACAGCCGGCCTTATTTTGTCGACAGCGACGCCTACATACTTTATCCTCGTCGGCCTTTCGCGCCGCTCTGTTGACACGATTAAAGTAGTGTCGAGTGGACTTTCATTCACGTGCCTGACTAAATTTGTGTCTTACCTTAATAACATCATTATAAATGAGATACAAGATGACAAACATTTGTAATGGGGTTTATAAAATGCATCCATAGAAAAAGAACGTTGTGATGTACGAGTATATATAAAAATTTTACCAAAAAAAACAAACTTATAAATACATTAATATGCTCTAAAAAGTAAGAAATAATTGCGTTTTCTTTTATAGTGTTCTTCGTATTGTTATATTCGGAGTCGGTGTCAGTCCGGGAAGATGTTCCCCGGGTGTCCACTTGGCTGACACCGACTACAAAAACTTTACAAAGTTGTATTTACTTTACTATCGCCACACCCGGGATCGAACCCGAAACCCTTAAACCACCGCTTCACACATAAATCACCTTTCAAATATTGCAATGTAGCAACAAACGTAAGGTCATTGGCATTTGATTACAGACAGTTATACATTTTGCCAAAAATCACACTCTTACTGTAAGCCGTTGAGGAGTTCCATTGATCTTCATATTTAACTACGACTAGCACTTGGCCATACCAAAGTTATGGTAGGCAACTCAAATATCTGGATAGCTTATAGAAGATCGCCGAGTATCGTTAATTTGCTCCAAATAATTAAAGAGTTCGGTCACTTTATCATGGATTCCATCATCAGAACCTAACCAAAGTATCACAAAACAACCCTTGAAGTATATACTTTCAAATTATATAAGAATCATCGAAATCAGTTGGCGTGATCTTGAGTTATTCGTCCATTTGTCGCGCACATCGCAAATTTAAGACTTATCCGGTTTTCTCATGGATGCCATCATCAGAACTGGTTTAAAAAAAATGGGACCCTATAACGAGCACCACCTTTCATTTAAAAAAAATCATCAAGATCGGTCCACCCAGTCGGAAAATATGAGGTAACAAACATCAAAAAAAAAACAGTCGAATTGATAACCTCCTCCTTTTTTTGAAGTCGGTTAAAAAGAAGATGTAGCAACTAAAATTGAGAAAGATATATTAGATAGTTTGGGCACGTAGAGAGAATGAATGAAAGGAGACTGACAAAAAGGATTTATATGTCAAGTGAATGGGAAAGTTGGAAGGGGAAGTCCAAGGTGAACCTGGACCAAATCCAGGACATATTAAATAAGGGCCAGGTCAATAGTACTCTAAACCGACGAACTTGTATGAAAGGTTTAATGAGAATGAAAGTGGCGAAGGCGATATGCCAGGATCGTGGCGAGTAAAAGGACGTAGCAATGTTAATGTATTTTATTATACAGATATTATAAAAGGATTTATTGACATAGATATTGATGATGCAGATGTTGATCTGCCAGTATACGATCGGCTGATACAGAAGCATTGGGTAAGTGAAATGAGACGTATGGGAATTCTATTAATTCCAGTTAAATACTTTTACTGAGGCAAGGATGGATGATTTATTTGCCCTGCAAAGAAAAAGGCTGGAGGGTTTGATGACAAGGTTACGTTCTAGCACAAACAGCATCTTGAGGATGTTTATTGGAAGGATTCGCCTTTTTACCACCAATTCCTCAAGGTACAGTTTGTGCTGTATAGTAAGGTGGTAGTTTATTAGTATAGGAATTATTTTTTGTTAATACATACATACATACATAGCATCACGCCTCATTCCCATAGGGGTAGGCAGAGACAACATCCTTCCACTTGCAACGATCCTTGCATATCTCCTTCGCTTCTTTCAATCTCATTAAACCTTTCATACAAGTTCGTCGGTTTAGAGTACTCTTGACCTGGCCGTTATTTAAAATGTCCTGGATTTGGTCCAGGAACGTTCGCCTCGGTCTTCCCCTTCCAACTTTCGCATTCACTCTTGACTCATAAATCCTTTTTGTCAGTCTCCTTTCATTCATTCTCTCTACATGCCCAAACCATCTAAGCATACCTTTTTCAATTTTAGTCACTACGTCTTCTTTTATACCACAACGTTCTCTTATCACACTATTTCTCACTCTGTCACTCAGTTTTAATCCACTCATGCTTCTCAACGCTCTCATCTCTACCGCATTTATTTTACTTTTGTGAATATTATTGTAATTAAATTTAGATTAGATTAGGAATAAGTTATTAATGTTACTAAAGTTATAAGTGATGTATTTACTAACACAAGTGAGCCTGTGTTGCTAGAATAAAGAAATTTTATACATTTAAATTATATCGTGTATCAATCATAGTATTGTACATGAAATGCTCAAGATGACTAACTTATTTAAGTTGATAAGTTTTCCAATTATCGCATTGTACGTGACCATTTTCTTAGAAAATATAAAAGTATCTAGGACTTTTTTGTAGATTAATAAAAGAGAAATATCCCACGGTGCATTATTTTATTATATAGACCGATTTAAAAAAAAGGAGGAGGTTATCAATTCGTCTGTATTTTCTTTTTTGTTTGTTTGTTACCTCATATCTCCCGACTGGGTGGACCAATCTTGATGATTTATTTTTTAAACCAGTTTTAATGATGATGATCCATGAGAAAACCGGATAAGTCTTAAATTTGCGTAAGCATGTGCGCGACAAATGGACGAATAACTCAAGATCACGCTAAACTATTTGGATGATTCTTTTTTTATTAGAAAGAATATACTTCAAGGGTTATTTTGTGATAGTTTGGTAAGGTTCTGATGATGGAATCCAGGACAAAGTGACGGAACTCTTCAACTCTTAGGAGCTAATTAACGATACTCGGCAGAATCTTCTATAAGCTATCCAGATATTTGTGTTGCCTACCGTAACTTCGGTATGGTCAAGTGCCAGTCGTAGTTAAATATGAAGATCAATGGAACTCCTCAAAGACTTACAATAACGGTGCGATTTATGGCAGAAAATATAACTGTCTGTAACCAAATAGCGATGAGCTTACGTTTGTTGCTGCATTGCAACACGTTTACTTCAGATTCACTAATAATCGAAAGGTAAACAAAAATTTGAACAAAAAAGAACCGCCTTCAAAACAAACTGACAAATACTTGGCTGACACCGACTCCGAATATAACAATACGAAGAACACTATAAAAGAATACGCAATTATCTCTTACTTTTTAGAGCATGATATTTGTAAGTTTGTTTTGAAGGCGGTTCTTTTTTTGTTAAAACTTATATTTATTTAATGAACATATAGTTTTAACTATCTATTCCTTCAACTTATTAAAACCTAATCTCTTACAAAGGGTATGATTCCAACTCTTGTAAGATTAACCGTTACAAAGAAGTAAATCCATGGGGTGACGTGAAATACAAAGAGAATTATTCAGTAGCACCTACAACCCCCTAAGTAGTCATTATTTCCTAATCAACCAGAATAATAAATAACATGTTAACACATCCGAAATCAATTACGACTGAGCTTTGTTTGATCTTACTGTTTGTTTTCTGCTAACGGGTAATTAGGACAGCATCGGTATTAGGAGCGCTTACCAGGCAAAGTCGGTTTTAATTGGTGTATCAATTCAATATTATACATAACACGGTTACTGTGTTAATCAAATCAAAAATAGGCATTTTCAGGAACTTTAAAGCTCATTTATTAGTATTTACAACACATTTATGGGCTACATAAATCTAAAGCTATGAGCCTCTATTCGCTGTATCTCTGATGGACCATAAACCAATGTAATATCTTTTTTACTTGTAAAATTGACACCTTATATGAGAGATCTCTTCCAGGAACCCTACAAGTGGGAGAATTTCATCGAAAGGTGGTGAAGGTGCTATGTCTACAAGTGTTTTTTTAAACGGACTTGAACATATATACATACAGAATACATACATATATACGTAGATCCATAAATATATACTAAGGAAATATTAATAACATGCAATGTGAAAGAGATAAAAATATACAATAATGCTTATTTGGCGTCAGATAAGAAATACTCTTTTAGTCTGCTTTTGAATAGGAATAGACCAGGGGTACCGTACAGTATCCTGGACAGCGGCGACCCTTTTGGCGGGCGATCCTCCGTGGGAGCTGCGGTCTGAGGTTCTTGCGGCCGTCTACCGACATAGAGAGGCGGGCAAGAGCGCAGAGCCTTTGGGCTGATGCCGAAGAGGTTCTGAGGATCAGAACTCTGGCTGACCAGGCCCTGGTCCAAAAATGGAAGGAGTGCCTTGGGTCCACAGTAGCGGGCGTGAACATTGTGGCGGTGATCCGACCTCATCTGGAACAATGGCTTTCCAGAGAGCACGGATCGCTCTCCCATAGATTGGTGCAGGTTCTGACCGGGCATGGATGCTTCGGAAAGTACCTGCATCGAATTGGCCGGGAGGAGTCACCCGCTTGCCAACAGTGTGGTGCAGCAGTCGACTCAACACATAACACTGTGGCAGAGTGTGCAGCCTGGGGACCTCAACGTCACCTCCTGGTGGCAATGAATGGCGGTGATCTCTCGCTGGGGAGCATTATAGGTGCGATGCTCTCTAATGATAGGATGTGGGCCGGAGTATTCTCCTTCTGCGAGACCGTAGTCTCGCTTAAGGAAACCCATGAACGAGAGAGGGAGAATGCAGCGGATGCTCCCGCTCACCGCCGAAGGAGGCAGGGTACTAGGCGGCGCGTGTTTGCGCGCCTCCTACCACCTCCTTGAATCCTCAGTTGGACTCATCTGGGGTACCAGGGACGAATGCGAAAGTTGAACACCTGGTGCCTCACTTACGGATGAAGAGGGTTCCGCTGGGTTTTAGTGGAGCAGCGTGGTGGGTCTATGCTCTGAAACTCCTCGCTCCTTGGAGTGAGAAGGCCTGTGCCCAGCAGTGGGACGTTAATGGGTTGCTACTTACTTTGACTCTCTTACCGTGTAATATAGAGGCCATTCGAGTTGCCCATAATCTAATACAATAGTAGTTAAATACACGTGGCGCAGTAGGTAGGATCACTAAAATGACAAAGCAAATTTTATATTGCATATCCTCACAAATTATATTATAATGTCTTAACCTTATGGGTTTTTATTATAAAACTTGGATAGGAAACAATTTTCAAGTATAAGAAGAGGATCAAAGATTTGTTTAATGATAAACTGTTTACATTGTTACGGGTTCCCTTTAAATACAGAAAAACGCTTATGAGTTAAGACACGTTTATTCTCATTAATTAAGGTCTTAACTAATTGCCTAACTAATTAGTACTAAATTTTATCTAAACTAAGTATATCCTAATTAGGGCACCAGGAGAGTTTTTCGGAAGGTCTGGAGCTACTCTGCCAAAACCTTACCCTGGCTAGTGGGTCTCAGGGGTTATCTATTGATTGCGGTCACCAAAAGGACATTGCATGTGCAACTCACCTCTTTTGCCCTGAACATCAATGCCATAACCATAATATGAGCATCAATGTCATAACCTGTTTCCACAAATAGCTGATCGGTAATGACCGTTTTTAACCTTTTACACAAAGAGAAAATACAAAATTATAATATCAAAGAAAAGGGCGGACCTGCGTCAGGATTCGATCTCGGTTATTGCGGTCTTATTCACGTCCAAACTTAACTTACACTTTAAACCATTATAACATGTAAAATAAACTAGTTCATGGTCAAATGAGTGAAGTTTAATATCCATAAAAGATTTCTTTTCGCGACTACAAACTTGCAAAGTTTATAATAGGCTCTACCCCGAGTTAGCTCCTAAGACAAGGATGCCATTCAGAGTAGCCAAGTTTCAAATAGTTCCAGCAAACGGTTGCACTGCAGTGAAATAAACAGCTGTACGTGTTAGACAGTGTGTACTCACTTTAAACTAGGTATACATTGAACATTTCGGGAACGCAATACTACTGAATCTATTTGGTTTTACATCTACAAGCTGAAACCGCTAAATCGATTGATATATATATGTCGGAGTGCAAGAGTCTGTGGAACGCTGGCGCCATCTTTGTATCGGCGTGGGGGCAATGTCAATAAGTGGCAATCCGGCCCGCCTCTCTGCAGTCCTCGAGTGGCGGTCGACTATTAAAACTATCGCGTTCCTAGCTATTATTGTTAATGAGTTTGTGTAAATTGATATCGGGAACATTAAGTACTAACGGGAATGTTAAGTATTAACCACATGACCAATGAGGCAGTAGTTACAAACATACAAAGACACAAATGTGTCCTCTTTATATATAGGACAATACTGTATGATATATGTCAGAGTACAAGAGTCTGTGGAACGCTGGCGCCATCTGTGTATCGGAGTGGGGCAGAGTCAATAAGTGGCAGTCCGGCGCGTCTCTCGGCAGTTCTCGAGTGGCGGTCGACCGGATCAGTCGACTACTGAAACTGTCGCGTTCCTAGCTATTACTGTTAATGAGTTTGTGTAAATTGATATCGACAACATTAAGTGATTGAACAATATAATCCGAGTTAATTAACAAAGTGTTTAATTGCACCAACATTACCCACGAACGCCCACAGAATAAGAAATGAAATAATGGATCCAATTAATAACAATGTCGGCGGAGAACTCTACGCCCCTGTGCTTTATGCTTCTCCGTTTTCTCTCTTACTCTCCGACATATATATATATATATATATAGTCCTGGATATCTCTTATATATATTATAAGAGATATCCAGGACTCATCAGGATATCTCTGGAACCATAAGGCGTAGAAACTTGAATTTTGGTAGAAATATTCCTTTAGCCAAGTAGAGGTTAGCTAGGATTTTACGAAAATGATTGAAATTTGTTACAGCGATAATCTAGAGCCTGGAAAAGGACTATAAGCTCTTTGCAGTAATACACAGCAAATAACTCATTGACGTTTTAATACGTATGTTTTTTATTTGTAAAACAATTTGCCTAAATTAATGAAAATGCTACCCAAAAAACCTTCAACGCAGACGAAATCCCGGGTTCAGCTTGTATATAATAAGCCAATACTTATATTCTCTTGACCGGATATGAGAGAAATTACGTGAATGCGAACGGAAAGGCTTTATTCATATAATCGTCGATTCAGCAATTTCTGAGGCGCTCGAATTTAATTCAAGACCAAGTTGATTCCCATTTCTGTTTTCTTACTAGATTTATAAAATAAATAAACTTTTTTATTCTACACTAGCGGCCCGTCCCGACTTCGCATGGGTAGACATAAATAGGTACAGATATTTAAGTTATAAGCATGATAATTAAAACGACCACTCCCTTCCTTTTATTTTAATTTCATGATATCTTTTGAATGGAATATCTGATTTCAATAATTCCAAAAGTAATCATCAGGTATTGAGACAGCCTTGAATATTAAATTATTTATTTGGATAAAAATTTATAAATGGTATGGATAACACGGTCTGACTTTGATCGGCATTTCTATCAATTTGTTAAATGTAAAAAAGTAGTTATAGTGACGTAACTACAATAGTTAGAAATATGGTCTCGCGAAGTTTTTTGTAGATATTGATATATTCTATAATATTGTCGAACATTTTTTTGTTCTATCATTAATACTCTTCACAGCGTATGCGATGAAAGACGTTTTAATAGGAATTTCTAAAGATTTCTATAGTAATCTAGTACTAAATATAGCTTATGTTACTCAGTGATAATGTAGCTTTCTAATGAAAAAAGAATTACTAAAATCGGTCCAGTACTTTTTGAGTTTATTCGTTACATACAAAAATACAAATCTTTCCTCTTTATAATATTAGTGTAGAAATAGAATACAAAACCTTCGATACGTTTTATTGTTTTACATACCCCCATAAAATGGCTAAATAGGTTTAGTTAAAAGTATAATTGGCGCTCAAGCAGCAAAGTTGCAACTTATATTTTATAATTAACAAGCAACTTATATTTGATTGAACGGATACTAGTAATTTATTGTTTAATCACACAAAAAGGTAACGTTGGTTTGTCTGAAATTCAGTGTATAGATAGTTTATAAACTAGATTAACATTAAATTTCTTCCAGTCAATAAGCAGCCTATTATTGTCACAAATGGTACATTTATCGCTATATTAATATTGTGTTAGTAGCTATTTCTCTCTGGAGCCAATTTTGAGATCGAGGCAGACATAACCGCGGGCAAAAGCTGTAGTTTATAAAAAAAATTCCATCTGATCAATTTGTGAATTATATTGAAGTGAGACGTTGGCGATGCTCTGGGACGTTGGATGAGAAGCATGAATAACGCAGCACCATAGACATTCAAAAGAATAGAACCATCAATTTCGCGGAATACAAATATCTTGACTGCCTTGACCTGCCTTCTGATACAAGCTCTTCCCCGGGATTGTCTGGTTCTGGTCGGCAACCCGGTGCTAGCTAATACGTGAAAAGGACAGGGGTTTACTAAATACTAGTCTACACAAACTGACCTCTTACCCAAGAGACTAGATATCTTTCAAAAACTCCTCTCTACCCGATGTAACAAAAGACAGGCACTACATATACAATCAATTTCTAAACTGAAATGCGTAAGTAACTCCCTGTAATTCTATTCATGGACGAAGAAGGTCCAAGACCAGCATCACACAACAGTCTTAAGACTTTTGTCTCAAAAACTTTGTTCATGTTTATTTCTCGACTCATTTGTTGAAAAGCCTTATAGATTTCATCGGCCATTATTATAAGATCTTCCTCAATCTCTTTCATTTCAATATTTTCCACTATCTTTGTCGTTAATAATCCGTTATGTACCTGGCCTTAAGAAACACTAGTCCATCTCGTCTACTGATAAAGCTTAAAAATGTCTTCAAACACCGCAATAAATAGTTTCGGGGTTATAACACCTCCCTGTCACACACCCCTGTATAATTGGATAGACTTTGCTTGGGTCAAAACCGAATACTTATACTGATATTATAAAGCTGCAGAGTTCATGTAAGATAGTACAGTGAAAACCATAAACTTAGACCTATATACAATTTAGATAATTGATTGAAAAATCCATGATTACCTATTGTTAAGATGCATAGATGCTGGGAAGGCAGAAGTAGTTTCTTTTTATAAAAAGAAACTACTTTTAACACTTTTTTAAAAATAAACTTATAATCTCGATTATTTCCAACCCATCTTAATACTGTTTGGTCAAGGAAAATATGACAAAAACTTCATGTGCTGTGCTTAATTCTGGGATCTATGTAGCCTGCTAATACTCAGTTGAGTAGCATGGAGGGTCTACGCTCTAAAAATCCTTTATCCTATGGAGAAAACCTGTGCCCAGCAGTAGAATTTTAATAAGCTGCTGCATCATGTTACAGCATAACTAAGAGGCGGTTTTATCTTTAGTTTGGGGGTGTATACGGCGCAGCTGCCTCATTGGTCTAGTGCTTAGCATGTTCGACTATAGTTATGAGGTATTGGGTTCGAGTTCCAGGTCGGGCCTAGGCCTAATCTCTCTCTGGTCCTGTCTGATTCTCTTCACATCGGACTTGAGAGTGAAGGAATAGAGAGTGCACTTGTGTACTATGCCTGCCAGTCTTCAGTGGAGCAGCGTGGTTTTTTTATACTCTAATAATCCTCTCTCATATGAATGAGGAAGCCTGTGCCCAGGCGTCGAAAATGCCTTTACGCACCCCGAAAGACTTTTTCCAATCGGGAATGTGGGATTCACTGATAACAAAATACCCGCTAAACCCAGTAGATCCCTCCTCAACCATGATTGAGATCACTAGAGGATACCCTAGCTGCATTCCACTCTAGTGACCCAGATGTTACCGACTATGAGGACCTATCACTCAATAGGGTGAAGCATGAAGTGCATACGTGCGAGGTCTGCCACCATGCCTCCTCCGACTGCGAGGGAGAGCTCCAGCCTTTTGATCCCTTAGCCTTGCCTAGCGAGATGACGGCCTCCCAAAAGAAGGCAACCGCACTCCACCCAATTTCACTGGCTAGCATTACCCCAATAATGTTCTCCAGCTAAAGATTTCTTCTAACCAGCGCCAACAAGATATATCACTGAGATCCCCAAGCTGAAGTCTCCGCCAGGGTATGGTGCGCCGTATCTACAGGAGCACCACACTCATGACATGCCGGCGTTTCCTCACGGCCAACGTCCTAGTGCAAGTACTTGCACCAGACGGTAGGAAAGAGATCCGTGCCCCCTGGTGAGCCAATTGAGACGTTAATGGGCTGCTACTTACTTCTTATTTACGGCGCATCAGTACAAGGTGGCACTTGCTACACAGCGCAAAAGTAATGATTGCACACAAACGCTACATAAGCCACAGGCACGTCTGGCGTGGTAATAACCTTTTATAGATCTATGAGCAGCACAAATAGGGCTGATTGAATATTTAGTTGGTCTTATATTAGCGCGATGAGACCCGAGGTGCCGCTTCATTGAATATTAACATATCTCCTGCGTCTATGATCCTGTCTTGTTCTCTCAACTGGTTCCGACCTACTTGTATCGTAGAATTAGTAATGTGTATTGTTAATGAAATATTAAGCCTCGTTCAATGTAGTCGGGAATGTATTGTATAATTAATGACTACTAATTCAATGTTGAACAATTTGTCTTGTTGTAGAAGTTTAACTATGTCTATATATTTATAACATGAAAATAAAAGATTTGATGTTGACATGAAAATGACAGAAAAAACTCAATATATTAAGCAGATTAAAAAAAAATCACCGACTCTTTCTATTCTCATTGATTAAGCTAGTGTAATAGAAATACTTTTTGCGATATATTATTTATTATATACCACCTATATCTACTAATTGCCTCATTGGTCTAGAACTGCCTCATTGGTCTAGTGGTTAGCATGTTCGACGACAGACATGAGGTCCTGGGTTCGAGTCCCGAGTCGGGCCAATTCGAAATCGATATTGAGTTTTCTATTAAGATTTTCTCAATATTTGCCCGAAGTTGGGAAGTTGGCGGTGTGATCCACCCCCGTGCCTCGGAGAGCACGTTAAGCCGTCGGTCCTGCGCCTGATCTCTCTCTCCGGTAGTGTCGAATTCCCGTCATATCGCACTATGAGAGTGAAGGAATAGAGAGTGCATTTGTGTACTATGCCTGCCAATCAGCGTGGTGGGTCTGTGCTCTAAAAACCCTCGCTCCTCGGAGTGAGGAGGCCTGTGCCCAGCAGTGGGACGTTAAAGGGCTGCTACTTACTTACTTACTTACCTATATCTATAATATAAAAATGAATAGCAAAATGTGTCGGTAAGCGGATAACTCAATAACTCCTGGACCTATTTTTGAATTTTCCAAGGATGGTTTTTAGGGCGAGAAGAGTTCAAATAATTGCAGAGGAAAACCCTAAAAACGACCCTTCTCTGTTTCCCATACAAATGTTTTCTAAGTGAAATGTTGAGTCAATTTGACCTTTATTGCTATTCTATAAAGATCATAATAAATTACAAGTACTCATTGTTGTCTAAGCAATGAAGGTGTGTGCAATTACATCTGCACAAAGTTCAAAATCAATTGAATAGTCACAACCCGACCAAATTGAATAGTCACAAAAAAGTAGGAGCTATAGATCGTTAGTACTGCTGTAATTCATTCATTCATTCAATGTCATTTCGAAAATCATTTGTAAGACTGAAATCTGCCACATTCTAAATCTTTACGACAGCAAGACGTCTGTCAGGTCTATAGTAGTTTATAAAAATGGTTTTGTGACTAAAATAATTAATGATTATGAATAAAGATTTGTCGAGAGACATAATATTAAAGAGGTAAAAGAAGGGAAAGAAATGAAACGTTGGTTACGTCTATGCATGTGTCAGGAATAACACGATAAGGGGTTTTTTTTTCCGCTGGGAAATGCTTTATGCACGCCGGATGAAGTGTAAACATCCGGGAGTGTGGGGCTCGCTGTTCGTACCAGGATTCCCACTAAAACCCAGCGGAACCCTCTTCATCCAGATGTTCGCTGGCGCATTCAGCTCTGGCGCCCCAGATGAATCCGACTTAAGGGTTTAGTTTAGTTAAGGGAGAGCAGGCGAGCAAATTTGCGCCTTCTAGCGCCCCCTCTCCTCCGGCGAGAGGGAGTAGCGTCTGCCATAACCTCCCTTTGCCTGTTTAGTGACTCCTTCTGCAAGATGACAGCCTCGCGGAAGGACGTCACTGCTCTTCAACTTGACTCATCGGGGGTACTAATAATTATTCAATTTAACAATTTATTTGAAGATTTTTAAAAAATAAATAAATAGGATTTTCATAATAAAAGGTCGATATCTAAACTAAAATATTCTTTACTAAACTACTAAACTCTTTTTGTTAATGACTACCATCAGTTCACAACCTACAGACTAGATGGAAAAGAATCCGGCAGGAAACTCCATACTCTTTTATTTTTATCCATGTTATATTTAATTTAAATTACAGTAAAGTACCTCATCAACATCCATTATCACTATATACAAAAACAAATTCAACCAGACATCAGTTTTAATTAAAAGAAATTCACTTAGCTTTGTATCGCAGAGCAGCCCTTTTTACCCACACAACTAACTTAAAACACAATAACTGGTAATAATTGAGAACTCCACCAAATTCTACGAATTTATATAACCTATTCCCTTATGAGGCTAAGATGGTGAAAGACCAATTGTTTGGCGCCAAATACATTTCTTAATCATCTTATTTATCAAGAAGCTACCATTCACTAACTGCCGCGCTGGTCTAGTGGTTAGCATGCAATACAGACCTGAGGTCCTGGGTTCGAGTCCCGGGTCGGGCCAATTCAAAAATCAATATTGAGTTTTCTATTAAGATTTTCTTAATATTTGCCCGAAGTTGGGAAGTCGGCGGTGTGATCCACCCCCGTGCCTCGGAGAGCACGTTAAGCCGTCGGTCCTGCGCCTGATCTCTCACCGGTCGTGTCGGATTCCCGTCACATCGGACTATGAGAGTGAAGGAATAGAGAGTGCACTTGTGTACTATGCCTGCCAATCCGCAGTGGAGCAGCGTGGTGGGTCTATGCTCTA
>JACTOM010000930.1:1569272-1579394 GCA_015832385.1 Elymnias hypermnestra | reverse complement strand
GTTGGGTATGGCAGAAGAATCACAAAAGTAAAATAAATGCGGTAGAGATGAGAGCGTTGAGAAGCATGAGTGGATTAAAACTGAGTGACAGAGTGAGAAATAGTGTGATAAGAGAACGTTGTGGTATAAAAGAAGACGTAGTGACTAAAATTGAGAAAGGTATGCTTAGATGGTTTGGGCATGTAGAGAGAATGAATGAAAGGAGACTGACAAAAAGGATTTATGAGTCAAGAGTGAATGCGAAAGTTGGAAGGGGAAGATTAAGGTGAACGTTTCTGGACCAAATCCAGGACATTTAAATAACGGCCAGGTCAAGAGTGCTCTAAACCGACGAACTTGTATGAAAGGTTTAATTAGAATGAGAGAAGCGAAGGAGATATGTAAGGATCGTGGCAAGTGGAAGGATATTGTCTCTGCCTACCCCTATGGGAATGAGGCGAGATGCTATGTACTCGTATGTATGTATGTATGTATTTTATTTTCGCACCAAGCCACAGTTCTGGAAAAAAGTCGTCGTATTCGCTTCAACCGATGGACGTCCGCTGCTGGACATAGGTCTCACGAAATGATGCCCACAAGGCCTGATCTTGTGCCGCCTGGCTCCAGCGACTACCGGCGATCACCCTTATATCGTCGGTCACCTTGTGGGGATCTCCCTTCACTGCGTCATCCGGTGCGGGGTCGCCACTCCAGCACCTTCCGGCCACAATGTCCATCGGTTCGTCGGACTATGTGCCCCGCCCATTGCCAAACTGCTGAGGTCATCGAGCATAGCATTGAGATCTTCCAGAGTCTCTGCCATAATGACCACGTCGTCGGCAAACCGTAGATGAGTGAAAAAAGTACCGAAACCTTAAAGATTGTCATTTTATAAGGTTAGGTGAGTTTAGTTTTGTTTGTCTGAGAAACACCACCGCAGCAAAAATACTAACCGAACGTTAAAAAGCGTCTATTCTTGGTTTGGTTAGTTTTTTTAAGCTTGTCGCTGGAAACGCAACCGCAGTAAAAAGAACTAACCTAGCATAAACTAAGCTAACCTAAAAGAGTGTCACTTTTAAGGTTAGGTTAGGTTAGTATCTCTAACACTATTTGTCGCTGGGCAACGCCACTACAACAAAAATCTAATCTAACTTAAAAAAAACGTCATTCATGAAGGTTAAATTAGTTTTTATAGAGTTTGGCAAAAATTACACCGACCTAACGTAACTTTAAAAATCGTCATTTTTAAGGTTATGTTAGGTTTGTTATTTGAAAGCAGTTCTTTTTTTTGTTAAAATTTTTATTTTTAATGTAACGATTATTTATATAGTAATATTATATAGTACCAAGAAAATAAAACGTAGATCTTTTTGAATTAATTTAGCTATTTACGAATTAACACAACAACTANGTTGAAGAGTTCCATTGATCATCATATTTAACTACGACAATCACTTGACCATACCGAAGTTACGGTAGGTGACTCAAATATCCGGAGATCTTATAAAAGATTCTGCCGAGTATCGTTAATTTGCTCCTAAGAATAGAAGAGTTCCGTCACTTTGTCATTGATCCCATGATCAAAACCTAACCAAGCTATCATCAAACAACCCTTGAATTATATCCTTTCTAATAAAAAAGAACCATCGAAATCAGTTGACGTGATCTTGAGTTATTCAACCATTTGTCGCGCCCATCCTAAATGTAAATTTAACACTTATCCGGTTTTCTCATGGCTGCCATCATCAGAACTGGATATAAACAATGGGACCCTACGACAAGCACCACCTTTCATATAAAAAATAACGTTCTTAAACGTCAAACTTACGTTATTAAAAGTAGTATCCTTACTGCTGTTAATGGTTTTATATCTAATCTAATTTCTAATGTTAGACGATTTTTTTTCAATCTTTTCTTTCGTAAATGCCTTCTCCTGACTATACCCATACAATAGATCCGTAGTAGAACCAAAGTCACCGACATAGCCCTACGAATCGCGAACCTGAAGTGGCAATGGGCGGGGCACATAGTCCGAAGGACCGATGGAAGTTGGGGACCGAAAGTGCTGGAGTGGCTACCCCGCACCGGACGTTGCAGTGTAGGCAGACCCCCCCACAAGGTGGACCGATGATATAAAGAGGGTCGCCGGTAGCCGTTGGAGCCAGGCGGCGCAAGATCGGACCTTGTGGCGGTCATTACGTAAGACCTATGTCCAGCAGTGGACGTCCATCGGTTGAAGCGACGACGACGACGACCCATACAATAAAGAATTAGCAAAATGGGTCCAGCCGTTCCCTCATGAAACCGTGATACTACAGATTTACTATAGATTATTTGTTAATTTAAATACGAAGTTGCAGCCTCACGGGTATACTTTAATATCAACAACCCTCGGGTGTTGTTGGCTCAAGTACAAGTCTATACAGTTCACTGCAAACTGCAACGTATTATTCTTTCACTGTATACACAGTTAACGGGATACGATACTTTAACGTAATTGTAACACAAAAAGGAAATTTATCGTATTATTTAAAGCTATATGCAAAAAAATATATACTTTATTAAAACTAGGTTCAAAAAGCACTTTTGAATCGTATTACAAATCTATCATCTCTTTTAAAAAGCAACTGTAATCAACTCAATCAGTTAGCTTCTCAAATGGCACACTTCGCCCACAGATAAGCTAATATTTGCCATACGTCAATGTCTACGGAATGAATTAAAAACAAGCCTACAAATAAACCTGCCTCATTGGTCTAGTGGGTAGCATGTTCGACTACAGACATGAGGTCCTGGGTTCGAGTCCCGGGTCGGGCCAATTAAAAAAAAAATCAATATTGAGTTTTCTATTAAGATTTTCTCAATATTTGCCCGAAGTTGGGAAGTTGGCGGTGTGATCCACCCCCGTGCCTCAGAGAGCACGTTAAGCTGTCGGTCCTGCGCCTGATCTCTCTCCGGTCGTGTCGGATTCCCGTCACATCGGACTATGAGAGTGAAGGAATAGAGAGTGCACACTTGTGTACTATGCCTGTCAATCCGCAGTGGAGCAGCGTGGTGGGCCTATGCTCTAAAAACCCTCGCTCCTCGGAGTGAGGAGGCCTGTGCCCAGTAGTGGGACGTTAATGGGCTGCTACCTACTACAAATAATCAATTGCGATCGCAGTGCCATCTCTGAGTCCACCCAGGTAGTTAACCCGACGTTTCTAATCCAGTGTACAGAGCCTACGTTCGCTCCAGACTGACGTATGCAGCTCCTGCCTGTTACTCTTTCTGTTCAGGGTACCAGAGGAGGTGTTGCAGATCGAGCAGAATAAGTGCCTACGTGTGATAGTAGGAGCCCCGAGGTACGTCACGTGACTCCAGGACCCCCACAGTGGCACACACGCACCACCGCATTGCCAGCCAGCACCTAAGAGCAACAAACACTGGGCGCCCCCTGCCTCGTGAGCTCATGCTGTCACCGATAACGGCGAATACGGCGCAATGGTAGTGGCGATACCCGGATTGGGCAACTCACTGAATTGACCGGTATGGACCGTAGCCGACAAGAACCAGCCCATATCATTGCTGACAAAATAAATTACCTTGCATCAAATTGATGTCTGCGGAAGATGCCCGGGTGGGCAGGCTTTGCCACCCCACAACTACAGTTGAGAAAAACCCAGGAAACATTCCAGTCGAATAAATCTAACTTATGAAGATACTCACATTACTCGATACCGATTTTGGAAGGAGACTGCAGAGCAGATCGTCGAAGTATCTTTAATGACTAACTTACATTCTATACTACAAGTTATATTTTTATCATCCACTCAAAAATATCACCAAAATCTTATATCTTATATAATATTTATTCTTATATTGCATTCTTCCTTTCTCTTACTGCTTTTTTTTAAGAAATCTACAAATGGAAATATACAATTACATCAATCACGTGGATATACCAGTTTATTCCATACCAACTTCGCGAGGTTTAAAGCGAGATCCCAACAGGTCACGAACTATATTACTTGAATATAAACGAGAATATTTTATTCAACAAAATGCCGAGTCAGCAATTTCATTTCGACTTCCAACTTTTGCCTGTGATTTATAAAATACCTCCATCTTCTCTAAAGACTTATCGCAAACAATTAGACTTGGAATATATATAAAAATGCTTGTTCCAGTTATTTTTTTTAAATAAAAGTATCCTTAGTTCCTTCATATAACATCTGCCAGTGAAAGCCTCGTCAAAGTCAAGTCAAGTAAGGTATCAGATAATGCATCATATAAATAGTTTTTTAAAGTTATAACGTTTTCATTCAATTTCTTAAAAAAAAACGTTTAACATGAGGAGTAAGCTGCTGAATACCTGGTGAACAGAAGATTTCTTGAAAATGGACTAGAAAAGGTATTCATAAATGGCGTAGAGTCGTCGAGGTCATTCCTAAAAATAGGTGTTCCCCAAGGGTCAATACTTGGCCCTTTTCTATTCTTAATATATATAAATGATTTAGCGTACCATGTGAAAGTCAAATGTGATATAGTGCTAATGACATATCCTTGTTGTTTGAAATTGATAAAAATAAGGATAATTTCTACGATGTAAATAGTACCCTGTCACTTGTCTCACATTGGTTTTCAGTTAATAATTTAATATTAAACTCGGCAAAGATAACGTATGTTGAATTCACTTTGCCAAATGCAAAATAAATTTGAACAAATATTTAAATTAATGATAATCCTCTAAAGAAAGTTAAATCTTCTCAGCGGATTCAACGTTCCGAACCGGTGGTAGATTTATTACCAACAAACTACAGACACTACTGACAGACTATTGACAATTCAAAATTGCTTTTTGAGCATACTTGAATAAAGAATATTTTGAAGTTGATATATAAGTTAGTGAAGATAGAAAAAGAAAGAGTTATCGTTCATACATTACTGTAGAGGGAAGTAAAAGAATTCGAGCACACATTTTCATTCTTTCATAATCAATGCATGAACTATGTATACATTTATAATACCTCAGATTTTAGGTCTATCTATTGTACTACAGCCGGCAGCTGAATGTCGATAAAGCGCAAGATGCTCGTCAGAATAGTCAAGACCACCCAGTGCACCCAGGGCTCGCATCAGCTAACCGTGCAGCATTATTATTATCACTCATTCGTGCAATTTCTGAAACGAAACATCTTTAGGCGCATGAGGGTAAAAATGCAGCGTTTTTTTATGCTAATTCGTTTGAAGGTTAGGTAGTTTTAATATTTATAAATAACATGTGGCATTTTAATTTGCCACTCGTCGTATAATAATTTAATATACTACTTTTCGTAAAATTACTTTGTTTCTATTCTATGTAATGAGTTTAAGAAATTTTCTAGATGGAGTAAACAACGTAACGTAAACAAACGTAAATGTCAACAAAGTTTATTGAATTGATCAAAAAATTTGAACGCTTTAAAATATTCAATTCAGGATGCGCTCTCCGACGAGGAAAACATTGTGCAGCTAACTGGAAGCTGAACACCTGCAGAATGACATTTGAATTTTTCCGAATGGCAGCATAGTAATTATTTTTTATCCTCACTCAAAAGACAGCAAATATATATCAGTAAAAGAATATCTAGTCTTAGCACAGATTTAATATTCATATGTCTGAAATTCCTGTGAGTTACGAGACTCAGAATCGGTAAATGGAAACCTCAAAATACTCATTAAAACCCAGTGAAATCCAAATAAGTCCATATGAAGATGTCTCTGACATATGTGTCTAACAGAATAATGAAAACCGAATAGAAGCAAAGCTCAGCTGAAGTCAGAGATTAAGCACATAATTTGGCTGACATTACCAGCTTTAAACTACCATACTCAGAAGACCAGTGTGAAGTAGAAAAATAATGAATAAAGGAAATGGAATGCGAGAAAGTTGGAATGAGAAAGGACTTACAAAACAATCATGGTCATCCGGCTTCTTTAACTGGGAATAAGGAAACTGGTAGCCCAAATGGATGAGTTGACAATAGGCTAGCAGAAGCCCTCTTGTTTTTGCGCAGAACGTTGGCGCCATCTGTCTATCGGCGTGGGGCAGAGTCAATAAGTGGCAGTCTGGCGAGTCTCTCGGTAGTTCTCAAGTGGCGGTCGGTCGGATCAATCGACTATTGAAACGTTCCTAGCTATTATTGTTAATGAGTTTGTCTAAATTGATATCGACAACATTAAGTGATTGAACATTATAATCTGAGTTAATTAATAAAGTGTTGGATTGCACCAACATTACCCACCAATGCCCACATTATGGAAAATTGAATTATTGATACCATTAATAACGACGTCGGCAGAGAACCCTAGGACTCTATGCTTTATGCTCCTCCTTCTTTCTTATTCCCCAACAAATATTTAAAAAAAATTACTAATAGCTAATATTCTCCATTTGTTACTAACAGTGTCCTCTCAGTTATTTCTTTGTTTGTATAGTTACAGCAATCAATATAAACCAGTATGCAGTCCCAATGAGGGCCATGTGCAGCTGAACTCATTGAACTACATCCCAATGACACTTGACATACGATACAACTGTGATAAATTGTTTTTAGTTCAACTACAAACAATACAGAGACAATCATTTTGATTTGTTACCTACAACTGATTTATTGGAATCAGTTAAAGTTAATTTAACACATATTTACAATATTATTCTCCTAGCCAATAGATGACATTAACTAAGTATCCCGCGTCTTGTGGATTCACCTGATATAAGAACTTTCCTTTTGAAAGACACTGACAAAGGCCTGTTTTTGAAGCTGGGGACTTTGTGCATCCCAATCAGAATATAACATAATACGGAACCCTTCCTTTCCTTTAATGGACTACCAGAAGATAAGAGAACGCAATCTATCTTGGTACTCCAGTTGATGCCCTCTGGAAAACTTCGGTAGGAAGCAAAAGAAGCACATACCTACGTCTTTTACTTGCTTCCTCATCTCACGTACTTCCTTCACTGAAATTATAGACACGCAAGAGAAGGCCACTACCCTCCACCCCCTGTCGCTGTTAAAACTACGACACTGGCCAAGGACCTTGCTCCACCAGTGGAAAACTTACCATAAAAAAGCGTAAGAATAAAAACAATGATGTAACTTCATCATCATTTCCGTATACTTCATTACTGAAGGTCTTGGCTGCTCTTATATGCCTAAATTGCTACATAGATGAGTTTCTTCTATTTCTTTCTATCGTCGACATATTTAAGGGCTATTGGAAGCGCGAGTCTTATTAAATTATTTATTTGGCCAGACAAATGGATAGTTGAGCGACCCTTTGGTCTTTTTCCTTTGACCTTTCTTACTATAACCAGTTTCTCCAGGTTATCTGGCTGTCTTAGGGCGATATGACCAAAATAATGCAGTGCTCGTTGGAAGCAGATAGTGGATAGCCTTGTTGGGTTAAGCTCAGTGAAGACGGCTTTATCTGTCCTTTTAGCTGTATTTAACTTAAATGAATTTCTTTTTGAAGGAACCCTTGCTACTTTAGATTGTATATGTTAGCGCCATCGATGTCCAGAAATGTATATTTATCGTATGTATGATTTTGTTGAATTAAGTGAATTTTGCAACAGTCTGTGGATACACGACGGTCTCGTAAATATTACGAATGGCGTACGCAGTGACGGCCTCCATAATTGCAGTCATCATCTTTTTACTGCTCTCCTAAGTTTGAAACGACATGGACGCAATGAGTCGTTACTGGAGTTACGCATAATTTAAAGCGGACTGTTAATCCCATACGGTTTGATAAATCTTAAGATCCAAACTTAATTCTTTTTCTTCTGTTAGTCTACGTATGTAGCTGAGATTTAATAGAGTGAAACTCTTTGAAGCAAACTTCTTTACGTACGCTTGTCTTGAAGAATAAGTTGACGTGATCGCTACTGAAAGTGTGACCAGGTGGGCGGATGGAATTTTTAATCTATGTAGAAAAACCTTGGGTTCGTCAGTGTATGGTGGTTGGCCCTTCAGGTGCCAATGCTGCGTGATTCGGTTCTTTCAGACGGTAACAATTCTCATTTAGTAATGGAATCCTCTCCGTTGGAGAGTCTAGGGCGAATGGGCTACAATTTTTTTGTTCGGAGTGTCTTTAGCTGTTTGAAAGAGGGACGAGCTTTTAGAGAGCCTCACCACTTTTAAGTGCGACCCCTTAAAAGAGCAAGCTCTCATGGAAACGCTGCTGCAAGGGGTGACATGGAAGAAACATATCCGATATTATGGAGGAATTATGAATTGATCAACAGCATCTCTAAATTTAAGTGGGACTCTTTTATACAACTCTCCCACCCAGCACGTGCAATCGGTAGAAACGAGCAGGAAATAAAGCCTTCACGGATGCTAAGGTAGCTGCGGGGGGGTATCACCAACGGTCGATTAATCAGAATTAGTTTGCTCTCATCCACAACATATGTAATGCTTTAATTCTCGATTTAAATAAAAATAAAAACAGTAAAGGTATATCGGTGGGTATCATTGGTATGCTTGGAATATGAGCTAACTCACCAGTCGCAGGCCCACTTGTAAGAGTCGCTACAATTCTCATTTTTCAATTCGTTATATCTTTCGAATGGAGTATCCGATTTTAATTATTTAAACATTATTCTACAGATATTAAAACGGTCTTCATAAAATAAAAAAAAATAATAAAATAAAGATTAATACAGAGGTAAGAATCATATGAGTTGATTCAGGAAGGCAATTATATTACCTTAAAATGCACAACAGTAGTTATAGTGGTATAACTATGTTAGTAAGAGATGTGGTATCTCGGACTTTTTGTATATGTCGGAGAATAAGAGAGAAGAAAAGCATAGAGTATAGGGGCGTAGGGTTCTCCGCCGACATCGTCATCAATGTCATCAATCGTTTAATTTCTTATACAGTGGGCGTTCGTGGGTAATGTTGGTGCAATCAAACGCTTTATTAATCAACTCGGATTATAATGTTCAATCACTTAATGTTCCCGATTTACATAAACTCATTAATAATAATAGCTAGGAACGTGACAGTTTCAATAGTCGACCGCTCTGGCGGACCGTCACCCGAGAACTACCGAGAGACGTGCGCCGGACTGCCACTATTGACTCTGTCCCACGCCGATAGACAGATGGCGCCAGCGTTCCACAGACACCTGCCCTCCGACATATATATTAATGTCATAATATTGTAAAACATTTTTTGTTCTATTATCAATAGTTTCCGCAGCGCACACTATGGTAGTTTTTTGTGACTAATTTTTTCATACTTTGGGTTACATTAATGCATTTTTATGGGGGATCCCTATTTTTCTGGAAAAGTAATATAGCCTATATCGCTTGTTGAAAATGCAGCTTTCTATTTTAAAATTTCTGAAATCGGCCTAGTAGTTTTGGTGCGAAAATGTTACAAACTTACATGCATACAAAAACACAAATCTTTCCTCTTTATAATATTAGATTAGATAAGTTTGGGAAATTTTATACTCTCCGTTCGCGCCAAAGTTTTTACTTCACGTTTTAATATGTAGATTTTATGTATTTATCTACTATTATTTGTATCTGATTCAATTACAATCCCTTTAAGATATTTTTCCCCCTTAGCAATATTCCAGCGATAGTAACAGATTGCGCTAATGTATATTGCATATTGATCGTTATCAAGGGTGCGAATTTCTGAGTAATGTTCGCTATTTATTTATGCAATAATATATCTGTTATGGCCTAGCATTAATATGTTGATATTGATTAAAGAATTGCATTAAAATTTAAAAGGAGACAGATTTAAAAGAAAGTATGTATGGGTCAAGAATGAATGAATTTCTCATCAATTGTTTACTCTACGCTGATGATCAAGTAATACTTGCGTTATCCGCTAATGAGCTACAGGAGATGCTAAATATTATGAATGAAGCTTTGAAAGGGAAAGGAATGAAAGTGAATGTAAACAAAACGAAAGTTATGCTTTTTGAACGAGATGAATCTATGATGAATGGCAATATTTTGATAGATGGGGAACAAGTGGAAGAGGTGAAAGAATTTGTATACTTGGGATCTAAATTTACAAAAGATGGAACATGTGAAAGTGATATCGAAAGGAGAGTGAATGCAGGGAATATGGTAAATGGTGCTCTGCATGC
>JACTOM010000930.1:1555355-1568249 GCA_015832385.1 Elymnias hypermnestra | reverse complement strand
AATAAAAGCCAAACTGAAGGTCTACGGAGCCTACGTCCGCTCCAGACTGACGTATGCGGCTCCTGCCTGGTACTCTTTCTGCTCAGGGTACCAGAGGAGTAGGCTGCAGATCCAGCAGAACAAGTGCCTACGTATGATAGTAAGAGCTCCGAGGTACGTCAGAAATGACGTCATCCACCGTGATACCAGGACGCCCACCGTGGAGGTGTTCGTCCGAAACTTGGCGAGGAGTATGTTCCGCCACGCGGACAACTCCCCACACATACACCTCCACGGCATTGCCAGCCAGCACCCAAGACCAGCAAATACTAGGCGTCCCCTGCCTCGTGAGCTTCTGCTGTCACCTCATCCTGATGTAGGCGATAATGACGGCGAAGACGACACAATATCAGTGGCAATACCCGGACTTGACCTGGATGGACCCGCTAGCGTAGCCAGCGGGAACCAGCCCGTTTGATTGCGGGCAAAACAAAATACCAGGCATCAAATTGATGTCTGAGGAAGATGCCCGGGCAAGGAGGCACTGCCTCGAGGCCCGCAATCCTCAACTAAAGTTGAGAAGAACCCAGTAGAGTCCGGCGGAAGTCTCTCGGCAGTTGTCGAGTGGCGCTCGACCGGAGCGGTCTACTGTTGGAACTGTCGCGTTCCTAGCTGTTATTGTTAATGAGTTTGTGTAAATTAATATTGGGAACATTAAGTGATTGAACACTATAATCCGAGTCAATTAACAAAGTGTTTGATTGCACCAACATTAACCACGTAACGCCCAAATTAATAACGATGTCAGCGGGGAACCCTAAGCTCCTATGCTTTATGCTTCTCCGTTCTCTCTTATTCTCCGACATATATATAAACCTTCCTCTTGAATCACTATCTATTGCTGAAGACTAAATTAAAAGGCATGAAATAATTTTAAAGATCTAAACGGAAGCGACTTTATATTATATACAATTATGTAACAGATATCAAAACTAAAGAACTTTCTTGCCAACACAATATACAAACGTAGTTCTAGCTTTTTTTGTACGTATCGGGGTGAAACTGTGATTATTGAAATGTACTCCTCGTCTCCAATTGTTGCTCTCCAAATAATCTTTTGTAAGTCCATTTCAATGCATTCCGAGTGACTCGAGTCTGGATTGTATTGTAAGAACTTTAGGTTCAAGTTAATACGTATCTGCTTGCTGTAACTCCATTTAAATAGTATTTTGATATAGAAATTATTTTACACGAGATTACAATGAAAGATGCATGAATTTTGCCTGATTATTTATGATGAAAGTAGAAATTATCGTATATAGACCTTTGACAGAGTACTCGTGACCAATGTCCGGAACATCGCTGGGTTTTAGTTGGTAGGAGTCTGGCATAAAGCGTAACATTTTGCCTTGGTACTGCAGGTAAGTAGTAAGAAGAAGCCTATTAATGTCCTACTGCTGGGCACAAGCCTCCTCAGTAATAGGAGAGAGGGTTTTAAAAGCGTAAACACATCATGCTGCTTCCTGAGGGTTAGAAGGCATAGTATACAAGAGCATTCTCTATGTCTTCATTCCACAGGGGTGGAGTACACTCACAACTACACAACTTAGGGCAAATATTAAGAAAATCTTTACAAAGTCATATATACATAGCATCACGCCTCACACCTATAGGGGTGGGCAGAGACCACGTCCTTCCACTTGCCACGGTCCTTCAATATCTCCTTCGCTTCTTTCATTCTCATTAAACCTTTCATACAAGTTTGTCGGTTTAGAGGACTCTTAACCTGGCCCCTTTTTTAAATATCCTGGATTTGGTCCAGAAACGTCCGCCTTAGTCTATGCCTTCCAACTTTTCTATTTAATCTTGACTCATAAATCCAGTTTCCTTTTATTCATTTTCTCTATGTGCTCAAACCATCTAAGCCTACCTTTCTCAACTTTAGTCACTACATCTCCTTTTATACGACAACGTTCTCTTTTCACACTATTTCTTACTTTGTCACCCAGTTTCTATCCACCCATACTTCTCAACGCTCTCATCTCTACCGCATTTTTTTTAATTTTATGCTTCTTGGGCTATGCCTGACTTTCACTACCATACATAAGTGTTTAAATAAAACTCCTTTAAGCACAGCCAGTCTGGCCCTTTGAGACACCATCTGGCTATTCATAAAGGCATGCAGAGCACCATTTACCATATTCTCTGCATTCACTCTCCTTTCAATATCAATGTTCTATCGTTTGTAAATTTAAATACCAAGTATACAAATTCTTTCACTTGTTCCCACATCAATCTTAACAAATTCGCCTAACTCTCCAGCCTAAACCCAGCAACTCATGTCTATAGCCAAACAACCACTAGACCAATGAGGCAGTTAGATGAAGTCTATTGGGAAGTGTGAGACTTGCTCGTTGTAACAGGATACTTAGTAAAATTCAGCGAAACTCTCTGATCCAAGCGTTCGGGTCCAGATATCCGCTAACGCATTCAGCTCTGGCATCCCAGATGAATCGGACTTTAGGGTTTAGTTGATGGAGAGCAGGTGAGCATAATTCTTCATTCTGACGCCCCCCTCTTTCGGCGAGATGGAGTCTGTGATAAACTTCTTTTGTCTAATTAGTGACTCCTTCTTCAGGATTTCAGCCTCGCAGAAAAGCACCAACTGCGTGTATCCATGGCTATTCACTTATATCTATACCAGCAGCACCAGTCAAGCAACTTATTTGCATTCTGGTATGATGCCATGTACACCTTATAAAAAATAAATTACCTCTCATCAAGTTATGTATTATCTTCTATACTTCAAAATATATTGCGGTTGCGATCCACGAATTTAATAACGTTATACAAACTCCCATTGTACGCAATATGAATTCAACGTTAAACTTGTTATAAGTTCCGGCTCCAGATAACAATAGAGAATCCATTTTTAGCAAATATTTGATGAAATAATAACGAAAGCGAGTTCTATTATTGAAATGGTCCATTATAAATATAAACAAGGCGCTCGCTATTTTATCTGTAAACTTCCAGCAGAATCCAAAATATTCTAGAAGGTTTTTTGTGCTGAAAAGTTATATTAAACTATTTTGAATATTTTTCAAAAGATTCTTGAGTTAATTCTGCCTTTACAAATTATGTCACTCTTCTTTAAACAGCCATGTACTGTACTTTCGCTCGCTCCCGCGTTTGCGGAGTCGAGACCGAAAGAAGATACTCAAAAAGTACAAAAATCTATAAATTTGACCAATTCTTTGTTTCGCTCTTAGCCTTCGAAGTCAAAACAATTGATAACAAAACAGGAAACCAAATTTGGTCACCAATTTTTCAAAAGAACAAAAGAAGAGTGTATATAAAAAGAAGTGTGTATATATATATATATATATACTGTCCGTTTGGTATGCATTCTAAATTGAACGAAAAATTTCTTAAACCCTACAATTTTTAAATAGCATTCTACTATAGTACAAAGTTGTTTAGAAAATAGTTTTGTGGAGATAGTTTAGTAAATAATTGTCACCTATTACTAACTACTCGTGGTTGTTACAAATAAAGCCGATCCACTTATTTGTAAAGATTAGTATGCGACCTGTCTAAACTGTGCGGGGAAATAATGACTGTAATTTAGTACATCAGTAGTTAAAAAATAGAAATTTTAACGAATAAGGAACCGCCTTCAAAACAAAATTATAAATATATTAATATGCTCTAAAAAGTAAGAAATAATTACGTATTCTTTTATAGTGTTCTTCGTATTTTTATATTCGGAGTCGGTGTCAGCCAAGGTAGAGGTTCCCCGCGTGTCCACTTGGCAGATCTCGCGTCTCTCCCACCTATCGCTATATATGTAGGTATTTGGCTGACACCGACTCCAAATATAAGAATACGCAATTATTTCTTACTTTTTAGAGCATATCTGTAAGTTTGTTTTGAAGGCGGTTCATTTTTTGTTATAATTTATATTTATTTTTTGATTTTTAGTGAATCTGAAGTACACTAACAAATTTGTCTCAATATATGTACACCTTAACTTCTCATGAGATAACACTGTTTAAATGAAACAACTGTACAAAGTTAAATTTACATTAATATCGCCACACCCGGGATCGAACCCGAAACCCTTATACCACCGCTTCACACATAATTCACCTTTCAAATATTGCAATGCAGCAACAAACGTAAGGTCATGTGCATTTGATTACAGACAGTTGTAGCCTTTGCCAAAAATCACACTCTTACTGTAAGCCGTTGAGGAGTTCAATTGATCTTCATATTTAACTACGACTAGCACTTGACCATACCAAAGTTTCGGTAGACAATTCAAAGACCTGGATAGCTTATAGAAAATTCTGCCGAGTATCGTCGATTTGCTCCTAAGAATTGAAGAGTTCCGTCACTTTGTCATTGATTCCATCATCAGAACCTAACCAAACTATCACAAAACAACCCTTGAAGTATATCCAAAATCAGTTGGCGTGATCTTGAGTTATTCGTCCATTTGTCGCGCGCTTACGCAAATTTAAGACTCATCCGGTTTTGTCATGGATGCCATCATCAGAAATGGTTTTAAAAAAAATGGGACCCTATAACGAGCACCACCTTTCATTTAAAAAAAAATCATCAAGATCGGTCAACCCAGTCGGGAGATATGAGGTAAGAAACAATAAAAAAAAATACAGACGATTTGATAACCTCCTCCTTTTTTTGAAGTCGGTTAAAAATACTCAAATCTATAAATTTGACCAATTTATTTGTTTCGCTCTTAACTTTCGAAGTCGAAACATTTGATAACAAATCAGGAAACCAAATTTGGTCTACAATTTTGATGTAACACTGTCTGTTTGGTTTGCATTCTTAATTGAACGAAAAATTTCTAAAACCCTACAATATTTAAATAGCATTTCAAAAAATTCGCCGAAAATTTCGTTATTGCTTTTAAAATAGTACAAAGTTGTTTAGTTAATTATCTGTAACATTTGAAAAAAGTTTTGTGGAGATAGTTTAGTAAATAATTGTCACCTGTTGCTAACTACTCGTGGTTGTTACAAATAAAGCCAAACCACCTACTTGTAAAGATTAGTAGCTGTCTAAACTGTGCGAGGAAAGAATGACTATAAAATAGCTAATCAGTATAAAAAAAAGAGGTTATCATTTTAAAACATTAAGAAACTATTATTTTATCAAAGGCATTTGAACGTCCCGTATTTATATTTATACTAATAACTCAATTTGCTTGACTTTTGACTTCGAAATGTTAAAAAAGGAAAAGATAAGAGCTTCTTCCATTAGAGATTTCTACAACAAATGGCCAAATACAGTAATAATAATAATAAAGCCTTTATTTCCACTTCTATAAAATTTGTCTTAACTTAGAAAATACATAATAAATATTTAGTCTGTTAACTTATGTCAAATATGTTATATTATATTGAATAATATGTCAGTGTCATTAAATCTAATTCTATTCCTATTTATGAAGTGGGGTTGCCTTCATCTGGGCAAAAAGGCCTCCTCTACTCCATTGTCTCCGGTCTTATGCTAGGTCCACGTTGCTCCAGCAAGGTTTGCTATATCGTCTCTCCATCAGCGAGGTGGGCGTCCGCGTGGTCTTTCTACATCCCGTGGCCACCAGTGTAACACGCGTTCACTCCAGCGACCATCATTAATGCGTACCACATGACCGAAACCAAAAACGATTTAATATAATAAAAAAGACCGATGAAAAAAGATTAAAATCAATTCCTGTGCCATCGAGCACACACTTCTATTTTCTATAACATCCTTTTTTCAGAAAATCTTAAACGCTTTAGACAATGAACGCCGTGGAAGCTGACAAATAGCCCAAATTCCTGAATTCCAAAGGTAGCTGTTTGAAACAACAAAGTGCGAAACAGGGGACGAGGAAAAATCACAGCCGATACAACAAACTATGTAATTCGGCATTTTAGCGACATTAAACTTTATAATTACATTTGGAACAGGATTATAAAGCTCCCTTTACACTCAACATAACGACAGTTCACTGCGTATATATATTAGAAAACTTGTTGTATGTACATAAAAACATTGACTCCTTTAATAAAAAGAGTGAATGTACATCATATCATTTACGAAACCAAAACAAACTTGTTATAAATTCTAGTAGACTGCATAAGATTAACAACTCATTTAAGGGTAACTGTATACGTTTCTATAATAAACTCCCACAAGACGTTCTAAAGATGTCAATTAATAAATTCAAAGTCTTTGTTAAAAGAAAGTTGATAAAAAAATCGTATTATAATTTGCAAGAGCACTTAGACGATAGAAACGCCTGGGAGTGAACGAATTGCTCTAATTTTATTTATAATATAGTAAACTAATATGTTATTCTAATGATAGTGGTAAAAGAAAAATTACCCAACTGAGTTTGTTGTGGGTTCTTCTCGGATCAGGGCGCGAAAGAACCCTCGTAACTTTAGATTTTAAGCCGATCTTGAATTCCATCATCAGACTTATATTAGAATCACAGTGTGGAAAAAAAAATATAATTTGACGATTCAAAAGTGCTGTAATATGCCTACTTGAATAAAGATATTTTTGATTTGATTTGACTTACGATGAACCATTTTATCATTGAGGATAGTATCATTCTTTAAATGTGAAATTAAAGACACCCGTATACAATATATAAGCTACAGCCAAAGCAACCAATGGAGATACAAAAACAAAGGAAAAATATAAACATCATAAAGTTTTATGAAACCACGATACAAGTGAAACCGTTGATACGTGCCATGGACGCCACCATATTGGCCACTGCTGCTCAGCTGAGCGCCTTTTACAAATACTTTAGACAGCACATAGGACTAACGCAATAAACCTTTAGAAACAAAGAACTCTTACATCCAGGCTTTCCATTATCTACCTCAAGAAAATACTGGAATACTTTCGGTCCCATTACCAGGATATGGTATAACAATTTAGAAAAGCTTATAATCACCAGACAGATCGTAGTCAATGCATTGGACCGATCAGATCCGCAACAATTTAAAAATTCCTGTCACCGATGCCATGGTCATGACCCTCAGATATGAGGAAACTGCTCGGACAGCACAAAAGACCAAGGCATCATCAAGAAACTCAATATTAAATCCTAGCTTTCTACCATCTCCATCAATAAAATACTTGAGTACTTCGGTCGCAATGCCAGGAAACAAGGTACCACCTTAGAAAAACTTAGAAACACCAAAAAGATAATGACAAAAAGCCTGAGATTGCAGCTCAATCCATTGGTCCGATCAGATCCGCAGCAATTTAAAAACTTCTGTGTACGATACCATAAAAGTTGCCGAGAACATATCCAGGTGTTGGTCTTTAATAGAAGAAAGGATCATCATAGGAAGTGGTGATCACGACCCTTAGGTATGGGGAAAAGGCTCCAACAATACAAAAGACCAACACATCCTCAAAAAACCTCAAAATTATAATCATCAGAAAGTTAATAAGAAAATAGCTAGAAGTCGCAGCCCAAAGAGTTGGTCCCTTCATCATCATCTGCATCACTTTAAAAATTTCTATCTACGATGTCATACACGTCACCAAGAATAGATCCAGATGGCATTGCTTAATAAAAGAAAGGAAGTTGTGATATGAGGAAACGGCTCAAGGAAGAAGATGTAAAAAAACTTTCATCAAAGGTTATCAAACCTTGGACTTCTCGCATCGCAAGCACTGTCAAAATTACGCCAGATTATTAAAAAGAAAAAAGCAAATGTAAGCGGTTCCTAAACATCGAGTCAAGATTTATTCTGTTAAAGTAGAACTCAGGAAAAGAATTAAAAACTTAAGTAAGTGTTCCTCGCTGTTAAAAGATAAGGCGTCGGATTCCTGGAGGGGGCTTAGAGGGGAGGGAAGGGAACCTCCGAAGTTTGTGTAGAGATCAAAGCCTTTGTTATGGATTAGCAAACGGACCCATAAATTTATTTCGACATTCTCTATGTGTTCCTATTTAATCCAATAAGCTTTTATGTATTACTAACTGTTCTTTATAGGACTTATATTAGTAATTTTTTCAATGTTTTTTGATACTTTCATAGAATATGATAAAATTGTGGTGGGTTTGAAACTATCCTCGGCAGTCTTTTCGTACAAACAAAGCTTCTTTTTAATGGCTTTTTGTGTTGAAACAGTTAAACTAACTATTCCCCATAGTGTGTTCGTGTAGTTCTCGATCCCGTGGAAATATGGGTAGATCAACTTAAGCACAGCTATTTATGGCTCTTTTTTAAATTCCCAGAAGTTTAAGAATGTCCTCCTCTGATCATCACTCACTGCTGAGCATTGTGATCTTCCCGACGAAGCAAACTGTGCCATCTTTGCCGATCGGTAGCGATGTGGCCAGCTGCTCCGCTACCTGATCGGACCATCCCTTCGGACTTCGACTTCTGGGTCTTTTGCCTTCCATCTTACCGGTCAATATGAGTTTCTCTCGGCTTTCGCGAGATATGTCCAAAGAACTGTAGTATGCGCTTTAGACATTTCGCGGAAAGCCTTTGAGTTAGTTACCTTTAGCTCTTCCAAGATGGAAACATTCGTCCAGTGTGCAGACCAGGGGATTTGACCAAGTTCCCGTCTAAAATGGAAGTCGGGTTTTGCACACTCGGGGGCCCGGATATCCACGAACGCCGGATGTCACGCAGATTATCCGATCTCGTGCATTCATTGGCGTTTCCAGTCATACATGTGGTCGGGACATTCTCTTGGGAGAGATAGCCGTAGTGGTTTCCCCTTGCCTTTTACGCCAGGATGTTTGGAAGATATTTAGTTCCTTAAGGTCCCTGTAACCTAGTTTTCGGGTTATAATAATAGCCGCCGGATGTTCGCCGTTGTCGGCTTGTTTTGCATCACCCGGAGGACACGTGCAGAGTATTGAAGGTATCTCCTGCGGACGCGGGCGACATCGTCCCCCAATTTGCACAGTTTCTCAACTCTCAATTAAAGATTTAACGATAAGTCCAGTGTCTGAGGTTCCGTGGGTTAACGACTTCTTTTTATCAATGTCTCAATTCTCTTTTGTCAAGAGTTTTGTCGCTAACCCAGTTCTCTCTTATCCAGGTTCCGACTGTATATAAACCTTTGTTTAAACTTGCATTTGCACTTCCTTTCTAATAGCTACAGACGACATCGCAGGCACCATTTAGTATTTAACATGCTAATAGTTTGTTCACGACTTTCTTTTATCGAGGTTACTATCTCTCTTTCATCAAGAGTTTTGTCGCTAACCCAGTTCTCTCTTGCCCAGGTACCGACTGTATATAAACCTTTGTTTAAACTTGCATTTGCACTGCCTTTCTAATACCTACAGACGACATCGCAGGCACCATTTAGTATTTAACATGCTAATAGTTTGTTCACGACTTTCTTTTATCGAGGTTACTATCTCTCTTTCATCAAGAGTTTTGTCGGTAACCCAGTTCTCTCTTATCCAGGTTCCGACTTTATATAAATGTTTGTTCAAACTTGCATTTCCACTGCCTTTATAATACCTACAGACGACATCGCAGGCACTATTTAGTACTTTACATGTTAACAGTTTGTTCACGATTCTCTCTTATCGAGGTTTCTATCTCTCTTTCATCAACAGTTCAAACTCAGTTCTCTCTATACCCTAGTTAGTATATTTACACGGCAACAGCAAGTTTACAAACAAGCTCGACTGTCGTTTATAAAGCTCCATACTTAGATATCTGATAGTCCACGACTATCCTTGAGGTTTCTATTTCTTTCTTATAGAGATTTTAAAGACAAAAATTGTAGGTACCTGGCTTACTCTCTCTTAAAAATTTTGTCGTTAACCCAGTTCTCTCTCATCCAGGTTCAAATTTGCCATTACACACATACGACGTCGCAGGCACCAGTTAATATATTTACACTTTAGCAGTTTGCCATCAGTACATACCAACAAAGCGCAATTCTCTTGTACAATCGCGAGCCGACAGCATCAGAGTTAATTAATAATGGTGACCATTAACGCTTTGAATGGATACGTCAACGTCGCAGACATAGACCTATGTACAATGTATATAAGTTACTGTTACTGACGTTTACAGCTCATTATATTCATCAATATTAATATATTATAGTTTTGTGATGTAAAAGAAGATGTAGTGACTAAAATTGAGAAGGGTATGCTTAGATGATTTGGGCATGTAGAGAGAATGAATGAAAGGAGACTGAAAAAAAGGATTTATGAGTCAAGAGTGAATGCGAAAGTTGGAAGGGGAAAGCCAAGGCGAACGTTCCTGGACCAAATCCAGGACATTTTAAATAACGGCCAGGTCAAGAGAACCCCAAACCGACGAACTTGTATGAAAGGTTTAATGAGAATGAAAGAAACATTTTAGTGAAATCACTAATGACAAATTGTAAAATATTTTAGGGACATTATAATTGACGAATTGTAACTACAAATGCTACGTGTTTTTGTCAATATTGGATATTATTAATTAAGTAAGGTTTTGAATTTAAAATTTAGAGAAGAGAATTTATGAAAAAACGTATTTTTATTTTAAGGTTTATGAAATGACGAGTGGTAAATTTAAATGCCATGTGTCATTTGTAAATATTAAAAATACCTAACCTTCAAACAATTAGCATAAAAAACGTTGCACATCTTCAATGATGCGTTTCATCCGTAAAAATTTTACGTCTAAAGTAGTTTTACTTCTTCGGATTCGAAAATTTATAATCCGTCGGCGCAATTTTAGTAAAAACATATATGCGAAACAAGTGGAAGAGGTGAAAGAATTTGTATACTTGGGATCTAAATTTACAAAAGATGAAACATGTGAAAGTGATATTGAAAAGAGAGTGAATGAAGGGAATATGGTAAGTGGTACCCTGCGCGCTGTTGTGAATAGCCAGATCGTTGTCAAAGGGCTAGACTGGCTGTCCATGCTGGAGTCTTGGTGCCAACACTTATTTATGGTAGTGAAAGTTGGATATCACAAAAGTAAAATAAATGCGGTAGATATGAGAGCCTTGAGAAATATGAGTGGATTAAAACTGAGTGACAGAGTAAGAAATAGTGTGATAAGGGAACGTGATGGTTTGGGCACGTATAGAGAATGAATGAAAGGAGACTGACAAAATGGATTTATGAGTTAAGAATGAATGCGAAAGTTTGAAGGGGAAGACCAAGGTGGACATTCCTGGACCAAATCCAGAACATTTTAAATAAGGGACAGGGCAAGAGTACGTGATGCTATGTATGTATGTACATTAGATATTGAGCTTACAAAGAAACATTAAATTTGCAATGAAGGGGAATACGCAGCTATAGTAAAAAAAAATACTGGAAACCCTTTCGTTTTCCATGCACCGGTTATTGTCTGGATTCCTACGCCTAACAAAGTACGCCGCGTAAACGTTAAATAGCAGGATTATGGTAGCAGAGCTCGCTGCGGTCGCAATTACTCTGCACTCGTTAAAGCGAAAACACGTTCGTTGATTTGTACACTTGTCTGGCGGATATGTAACTTTCACTGTGTATTTAATAACACAAAAGATGTTATTTGAATTTTGTGAAACATTAAAGCACTTATATATGTATAATTTATGATATATTTCAAATAATTTTTTTCTCTATTAGAACATTCTTCTCGTTCTTATAGGAATCTCGTAAAATGTACTTAATTTTAACAGGATTTTTTTATATAAACTGAATACAACTATTCATAAAATAAATAAAGTCAAATTTTAGTACAAGTAAGAGATAAAATTTAACTGCCTCATTGGTATTGAGGTCAGATTGTTGGGATACAGACATCTAGGTTTAAGTCCCGTGTCGG
Organism: Elymnias hypermnestra; assembly: GCA_015832385.1. Taxonomy (NCBI): domain Eukaryota; kingdom Metazoa; phylum Arthropoda; class Insecta; order Lepidoptera; family Nymphalidae; genus Elymnias; species Elymnias hypermnestra. Next base: position 1,556,436 of record JACTOM010000930.1, on the reverse strand, counting down.
GCGAATTCAAATGAGATATTAAGTTTTCTGTTAACAAGACCACCTCCTTGCCTCGGTCATTGGTCGGATTTCCATCGAATCGTGGTGCGCTTATGCTCTAGAAATCCCTCTCTCTAATGAGTAGGGAGGTTTGTGTCCAGCAGTGTTATGTTAATGGGCTGCTACCTACATACAGACATAGCATCACGCCTCATTCCCATAGGGGTAGGCAGACACAACATCCTTCCACTTGCCACGATCCTTGCATATCTCCTTCGCTTCTTTCGTTCTCATTAAACCTTTCATACAAGTTAGTCGGTTTAGAGTACTTTTGACTTGGCTCTTAATTAAAATGTCCTAAATCTGATTCAGGAACGTTCGGCTTGGTCTTCCCCTTCCAACTTTTGCATTCACTCTAAATCCTTTTTATCAGTCTCCTTTCATTCATTCTCTCTACATGCCCAAACCATCACGTTCCCTTATCACACTATTTCTTACTCTGTCACTCAGTTTTAATGCACACATACTTTTCAACACTCTCATCTCTACCGCATTTATTTTACTTTTGTGATTCTTCTGCCATACCCAACTTTCTCTGCCATACACAAGTGTTGGCACCAACACCCCTGCATGCATAGATACTCTCTGGCTATTCATAAACGCGCAGGGCACCATTTACCATATTCCCTGCATTCACTCTCCTTTCAATATCACTTTCACATGTACCATCTTTTGTAAATTTAGACCCCAAGTATACAAATTCTTTCACCTCTTCCACTTGTTCCCCATCTATCAAAATATTGCCATTCATCATAGATTCATCTCGTTCAAAAAGCATAACTTTCGTTTTGTTTACATTCACTTTCATTCCTTTCCCTTTCAAAGCTTCATTCATAATATTTAGCATCTCCTGAAGCTCGTTAGCGGATGACGCAAGTATTACTTGATCATCAGCGTAGAGTAAACATTTGATGAGTAATTCATTCATTCTTAACCCATACATACTTTCTTTTAAATCTGTCAAACATTTATCCATGAAAAGGTTGAACAGCCATGGTGACGCAACACATCCCTGTCGAACACCTCTTTCGACAGGAAACCA
>JACTOM010000930.1:1515317-1554305 GCA_015832385.1 Elymnias hypermnestra | reverse complement strand
ATGCGAAAGTTGGAAGGGGAAGACCAAGGCGAACGTTCCTGGACCAAATCCAGGACATTTTAAATAACGGCCAGGTCAAGAGTACTCTAAACCGACGAACTTGTAAGAAAGGTTTAATGAGAATGAAAGAAGCGAAGGAGATATGCAAGGATCGTGGCAAGTGGAAGGATGTTGTCTCTGCCTACCCCTATGGGAATGAGGCGTGATGCAATGTTACTTCTTATGAGGCAGGCGCGGATAGTGTTCTGTATAGGGCACTAAATAGGATATTACAATATCATTGCATCAATTCTATGCGTTCATAACACAGAAAACTTTATATAGCTCACAATGACCTCCTAGAAAAAGAAAATCTCGAAGTTTCCCTTTACCGAAAAACAAAATGATTAATAATCTTTATACAAACCCCCTTTTCTATAAATATGGAAGTCAAACGTCATCTGCATTATGAACTGGCTTTCATCAATATTGACTTTTTATTAATTGAATTAACTAAGTAACTGAAGACATCTAGCTCTGACTATCTCAAAATTTCATTCCACGCCCATCAACAGCGTCCATGCAATCAAATGGTTCCTTTCATGAATTATACATCGATACGATTATATCCGTAATTAAGTTAAAAGCTGTTTCACGAACTAACATAGCAGACCCTTGCTGAGCAATCGTTAAACTTTGTCAATTATCCCGATCAAATATTGACCTTTTATCTGTATATATCGGAGTGAAAGTGTTAGAAAATATTGATAGGGACCAGTTTTAATAACGTTATCAATATCCAGCTGTAAAGCTGAAGGATTAATGATAGATCCAGTTGAAGTGACAGAACAGCCTAAGTAAAATAACAGTGGTGGTAATTATGGTGGTGTCCAACTGTACAAATAGGACTAGGCTCCTGCTATAACAACAGTTGAAGATCCCAGCAATAATAATAATGTAGAAGCTATTTTATATACCAGATTTACTGATACTTGATTGGTGGGCTAAGTTGTAGTTAAAAAAAAACAGCTTAATGCGTCTGTAGTAACAGTAGCAGAAAGTTGTAGTGAAAGTGGTAGTGTCAAGCAGCAGTAACTGTGGTAAATTCCAATTGTAGTAACAATGAAAGAGGCAAGCCAAAGTAGTTGTTGGGGAGGGATTCAAGTTCAGACGAATCCCTCCGGGTTCAGTGGACTGTATTGGTTCGGGTGCTTTGATCTTGCGGGTTCGGTTCGTCAATGTTCAGGTTCTTGAGAGTTCGCGTTTCGGTTCAAATCAGATCAAAATATCTTTATTCAAGTAGGCATATTACAGCACTTTTCAATCGTCAAATAGTTTTTTTTTCTTTCGCACACTCTAATTCTAATGTACGTCTGATGATGATACTCCAGAACGACTTAAAATCTAAAGTTACGAGGGTTCCTTCGCGCCCTGATCCGAGAAGAGCCCACAACAAACTCAGTCGGGTGTTTTGTTTTTTTGTTATCATCATCATTACAATATCATATTAGTTTAATATATTTCAATTCAAATTAGAGCAGTTCGTTCACTGCCACGCGTTTCTATCGTCTAAGTACTCTTGCAACTTATAATACGATTTTTCTATCAACTTTCTTTTAACAAAGACTTTTAATTTATGAATTGACATCTCTAAAACGTCTTGTGGGAGTTTATTATAGAAACGTATACAGTTTCCCTTAAATGAGTTGTTAATCTTATGCAGTCTACTAGAATTTACAACAAGTATGTTTTTGTTTCGTAAGTTATATGATATACATTCATTCCTTTTATTAAACGAGTCAATGTTTTTGTGCACGTACAACAATTTCTTCGTTGCTTGAGGGTTCGGGTCTTCGGTTCTTCTATATTTGATACGAGGTATTCAAGGTTCGAAGGTTCGGTTGTCCGTGTTTAGGCTTGGGTCGTTTAGTTCTCGCAGTTGTTCGGTTCGATGGTCACAAGTCGCACTTAGTACTGAGATCTACTCCGCTAGGGAGTCTAAGGCGAAATGTGTCCGATCGAATCATGGGAGTGCCCTTTTATACAAATCTCCCACCTGATAACCTCATGCGGTCAGGCGAGCGGGAGAAAGGACAATCGCGGGTGCTGAGGTAGGTGCGGGAGGGGGGTCGCCGGCGGTTGACCAATCAGAATTGGTCACCGCCGGCGACTTGCTAGGCTCGCTGCTCCCGTCCGCAACAGTAGTAGTGGTTAAGCCCAGCTGTAAATAACCGGGAATTAACAACATTATACAACAAAGTTAATTTAACATTACCAGTTTTAAAATAGGTTTAATGTAATGTGTCGATTTAAAAACAATAATAGGTAACCTCACAACTCACAATAAGATATGACTTATTCAACCATGCAAATAATGCTATACACATTTATGTTTCCACTTGTAATAAACCCTTTTATCAAAAAGCTGAATTACTGAACCCGAGCACAATTAAACATGGATCCGAGAGCAATAAAAGCATTCACAATCCCAAAGTTTGCGGCTGAAAAAGGTCGAGCTCGCCTTCAACTGAAATGTAAATTTAAGATACAAAAGCCTACAGTGAAGCTGACAATCAAACACTGATGAATATGTTCAAATTTGCGTAGAATTAGGAAGGTTATAGACATCAATAGATCTATCTATCTATCTATCTATGTCGGAGAATAAGTCGGAGAATAATAACAAGTGTGGATTAGTTAACTCAGTTCATAATGTTCAATCACTTAATGTTCCCGATATCTATTTACACAAATTCATTAACAATAATAGTAAAGAACGCGACAGTTTCAATAGTCGACCGCTCTGGCGGACCGTCACTCGAGAACTGGCGAGTCCGCCGCCGGCTCACGACACATGACTCTGTTCCACGCCGATAGATAGATGGCACCAGCGTTCCACTGACTACCGCACTCCGACATATACATCTAACAATAACAACAAGTTAGTAAATGTAGTTACAAATCAGTCTGCAGACAATTAAAATGGCAATAGACGGTACACAGAGTAAAGAAAATTGGATAAGAATAACTGTTAATGAGAATATTTCAAAGTAAAAGAAGGGCAAAGCTATGGAAAGACAATCTGAAGAAAGTAGCAGGACCAAAATGACTATATTTAGCAAAGAACTGGTATAGTTGGAAAGCATTAGAGGAAGCCTTTGTAGAAAGACCAGCTGTGAGGAAACAAGAACCAAATGCCGAGAATACAGTTAGTTAGTCTAAGGAGTTTCCACCATCTAGCCCGCCAGTGGAAAGAAGCTTTTAGAAAAAGAACTACAATTGACATATTAACAGCCGTGAAATTACCACATTACTGTTTACTTATATTAATTATAAAAAGGGTGTCAAAATAACTACCGATACGAGGCTATTACTGTAAGTGAGAAAGGGCGAGGGTTGCGATTGTAATTCGATTATCAACAGTTACGCAAGCCCTACCGAGGACTCGAATCGATGGGTGCATAAAATAAGTATAAAGATTAAAATAATCCGAAACTCTTTTTTAAATTTGTGTTATTTTAGATGGCGGCATCCAAATCGAGAATTTATCTATCCAATTCGACTTTAATTGTTTAAATTAAAAGTATGATCATTATTAAGCTTCTACTGTTAAAGTCTATTCAAAAAAGGCGAGTCCGTATTTTCTTATGCACGGTATTTCACGTGCACAGCTGGACCGATTTCGATAATTCTTTTATTTCGATTGTTATGGTCAGGAGGAGGTTCTTAGGAAAGAAAAGAATTAATAAAATTACGTGGAACATCAAAAATTTTACGAAAACTCAACCACCATCGTAAATTTTCCTTTTTAACCTCCTTAGTGCTTTTGACAATGTAAACTTTTTTAATGTAACCTAATGACGTTTGACATAATTGTCAGCGACTGACAGATATGCGTTTATACTCTACATGTGAGTGTGTAATGTGAGCTATTCCTCGAGGAGTTACTCGCGTAGTTCTCGATTCCGTACTAATTTGGAGAAGCCTGATTGAAGTGAGTATCTACATCGTGAATGGAAAACGGATGCCCAATTCCCAGTCAATCAGACCAATTTTTTACAGATTTCGTGGTGATTGAGTGGTATTTCGCTTATATAAACAAGGTTCTGTCTCATTGGTCTTAGTGGCTAGCATTTTCGACTACAGACATGAGGTAGTTGGTTCGAGTCCCGGGTCTGGCCAATTCGAAATCGGTATTGAGTTTTCTATTAAGATTTTCTCAATATTTTCCCGAAGTTCGGAAGTTGGCAGTTTGGTCTATCACCAGGTCCTGCACCTGTTCTCTCTCCACTCATGTTTGATTCCCGTCACATTGGACTATGACAGTGAAGGAGTAGAGAAGTGCACTTGTGTTCTATTTCTGCCAATCCACAGTGGCGCAACTATGCTCTAAAATTCCTCTCTCATATAAGGCCTGTACCCAGCAGTTGGACGTTGATGGGGTTACACAGGGTTATCCTGTTGTTATAGAGGTGACAGGTGTTTAATCATTTTAAGAAAAACCTGTTTTTAATCGATACTTTTACTCTAATAAACTTTTGCAGCCGCAATCCTGTCTTATTTTGAAAGAAGCTAAAAATCACGATAAATCAAAAATGGTTCAGCTTTGCATAATGCTAATGGGGGTTCAAGTTATCGGAATCTGTCATCTATATAACCTTCCATTGGGATTACCGATAACCCTACACATAAATGGCCATCATTTTTATGTTACATAACTATTTACTTTAAATAAACTATAAATATCATGATAAATAAACAGTTTCATAACCGTGGAGTTTTAAAACAAATTACCAATTTGATGTATACGTTCATGGCAGTCGTTATTGGATCTCGTGACGCTTTCTGCTCGTAATATTTCGCCATAAAATATTGATCACCAACAAACTGCAGTCACATATCGATTTATGACTTCGCTTCTTACTGCTCTGTCGCCGGAATCATGAAGTGGTGACATCATAAAAATTTAATATAACTTTAACTTACTGTCATGAAACGAGACGTCATATTCCATCCTTTTTACATTACTCACACTGAATTATTACCTTTTAGAGGGTTAAGTGAATCACAGAAGATTATTTATTTACTAGAGTAACGTTGTTAAATGCGAACAAATTCCTGTTGTCGCAATCTCAAAATTATGGATGCGAGGCTTGGATAGTGAAAGAAGACCTCAGAAGCATTCGATATGTGGGCATACAGACGCATGTTGGTAACAAGCTGGGCTCAGGAGTTATCCAATACACAAGTTTTGGAACGACTCAACCAAAAATGCGCACTTTTGCGAACCGCCAAGTTAAGGAAAGTATCCTACCTCGGCCACGTCCGTAGGCAAAAGAGGTACGGACTTCTTCAATTAATAGTAAAAGAAGTATTGACCGTAGGAAAATATAATGGCTTCGCAACATCAGATAGTAGGCTGGATTTGCAAAGGCTGCCCAATTATTCCACCTCGCAAGAGTATGAAAGGCACTTGAAGAAGAAGAAGATACTGCCATTGATACTGATATATATTTGTAAGATGATTTGCGCAACGTTGTCTGTTACTGCTTCATTGGTCTAGTGATTAGCATGTACGACTATAGACATGAGGTCGTGGGTTCGAGTCCCGGGTCGGGTCAATCCAAAATCGATATTGAGTTTTTTATTAAGATTTTCTCAATATTTGCCCGAGGTTACGAAGTTTGCGGTGTGATCCAGCCCCGTGCCTTGGAGAACACGTTAAGCCGTCGATCCTGCGCCTGATCTTTCTCTGATCGTGTCGGATTCCCGTCACATCGGACTATGAGAGGGAAGGAATAGAGAGTGCACTTGTGTATTGTACTTACCAATCCGCAGTGGAGCAGCGTGGTGAGGTGAGAGAGGAGGCCTATGCCGAGCAGTGGGACCTGACTGTGCTAGCCCTACCTTAAATAAAATTTAAAAACCATGTTTGACTATTGAAAAGCCTACTTGAATAAATATTTTTTGTATTCGAATTTGGGTACCTCGTCTGTTGAGTCACTACATCCGCATTTCTGTCTGACTTACCGGATTAGTCCAACTGAGAGATCTTGAAGGCAGGAGGACGAGTGCAAACATCCCACATAGACGTCATCTACTACATAAGACATAGAGAGTTAATGATTTGATTACCCTAAAAATGGGGGTCCCCTTTAAGGGTCTTGTTGGCGAAATAGTAGTCGTGGATTTGATTCCCGGCAAGGTAAATTTAGAAAATTGCATTTTCTAATTTGCCTGAGTCTGGACTATCGTAAAGAATATTCAATTTACTAAATTAGCCCTTCCGGTAATTGAAACCAAGAGCCTTGCTAGCAAACCAAGTGATTGCTATAACGTCAAACTCTGTATCGATCAGATAACAAAATCTAATTCTGATATTACTTCTTTTAGCAAAACAACCGAGTAAACAGAATCCGTTATCTCTTTCGCCGTGTTATCATTTTCCCATCACAAGGACGATCTCTTTGAAGGGCGCGTTAGTAATTCTGTTGGGGATCAAAGACAAGTAAAAGGTATTAATTAGAAGTCCGTCCGCTCGTTGGCTTCTCTTTCACTGATAAAAACTGTTGATTGTAGTAGTAGCAAAGCTCGTTAATTATTAAGGACTAGTTCACCCGTCCAACTTCTTCTGCATTTACTTAAATGTGGGACTTGACATCTATGGCGATGACTCGCGCGGTCATATTTCATATATGCCCAGGCAATGATGTATTGAAGCTACTATTTCATTGGCTTCAGCTTTGTTTACACCAAACCCTAATTTTTCCTTAAATTAATATAGATTAAGTCATTATAATATAATTTTTCCACCAACGAAAACTTCGTCTCAAGCTGTTTCAGAAATTAGGTATACCGTTTAAACTTTTATATGAATTTGGTGATGTTAAATAGAAATGACAAACAGGCAGTCCAATTTATTTACATAGATGGAATAGCTGTTGCCCTCTATTTGTACTCAAAGCTTTATACTACTGTGGTGCTACCAGGCTACATATATCCTAGAATACATGTCCAATCTCTTAAAGAGATGAGCCATTTATGCAAAAGATTGTAATGCACAGTTCTATGAGCAGTCTGATCTGCACTCTATATTCTTTGACTCCCATAATGGGACAGGATAGCATATACAACAATCATGGAGACTGATTAATAGCGAAAACGGCTTAACTTCTAAAGTGGAAAGATAGAGCTGAACACTATCGCCTATTAAACTAAGGGCTATGTGCCATAACAACAATCTTGAAATGGTCAACTTCGTAATCTGTAACAGAAAAAGCTGAACACTATGCCAATGATGATTAAATGTATGTTCAAACAAATCTGATTCAAACATTAAAGTTCTCTCTTTGAGGGTTCTAGTGCTTGTGTCAGAATAAACAGAGCGTACAAGGAATGGTTTCCTGTCGAAAGAGGTGTTCGACAAGGATGTGTTACGTAACCATGGCTGTTCAACCTATTCATGAATAAATGTTTGACAGATTTAAAAGAAAAAATGTATGGGTTAAGAATGAATGAATTACTCATGAAATGTTTACTCTACGCTGATGATCAAGTAATACTTGCGTCATCCGCTAATGAGCTACAGGAGATGCTAAATATTATGAATGAAGCTTTGAAAGGGAAAGGAATGAAAGTGAATGTAAACAAAGCGAAAGTTATGCTTTTTGAAAGAGATGAATCCATGATGAATGGCTATATTTTGATAGATGGGGAACAAGTGGAAGAGGTGAAAGAATTTGTATACTTGGGATCTAAATTTACAAAAGATGGAACATGTGAAAGTGATATTGAAAGGAGGATAGGTGCAGGGAATATGGTAAATGGTGCTCTGCACGCCTTTATGAATAGCCAGATGGTGTTTCAAAGGGCCAGACAGTACGGTAGTGAAAGTTGGGTATGGCAGAAGAATCACATAAATAAAATAAATGCGGTAAACATGAGAGCGTTGAGAAGTATGAGTGGATTGTAACTGAGTGTCAAATTAAGAAATAGTGTGATAAGAGAACGTTGTGGTGTAGAAGAAGATGTAGTGATTAAAATTTAGAATGGTATGCTTAGATGAAAGGCACGTAGATAGAATGACTGAAGGGAGACTGACATAAATGATTTATGAGTCTAAAGTGAATACTTCAATTGGAAGGGGAAGTCCAAGGCAAACGTTACTGGACCAAATCCAGGAGGTTTTAAATAAGGCCCAGGTCAAGAGTACTCTAAACCGATGAACTTGTATGAAAGGTTTAATGATAATGAAAGAAGCGAAGGAGATATGCAAGGATCGTGGCAAGTGGGAGGATGTTTTCTCTACCTACTCCTAAGGAAATGAGGCGTGATGCTATGTAAATTTACATAATGTAATATTAAAAGCATTTAACGAATTAACGAACGACTCAATTTCGTTTCCCGTTGTGTTACATGTATATCTAATCTTAATCGAGTGAAATATTTACGATACTTACTTAATAGGTTGTGATAGCACAAATTTCAATAACACAAATCTTAAATGATAAGATCTTAATACATAAAGACTAATAATTTAGACCTAACGATTTCTTATCCTTTATTATGTCAAGATTAAGGAATTTTAAAAACGTCTGATGTGGATTGACTTTTTTATTACCTCGTAAAGATATTATGGCGTTATATGTCATCTTCTATTTGATCCTAAAACCAGCAATTCGGACCACCAGTTGAAGCTAGTCTATCAAAGTAATAGTACTTTCATTATGTAGTATAATACAAATCAGATTTATTTAATTTTTATTTAATATAATCAGAATTTATCAGAACTTTATATGATGACCGTATTTTAATTTGCAATTGACGTAGGAACATTTAAAAAAGCGTATCTTTACATTTATTTCTATGTTCGAAGAACCATTTGCTGTAAAGTTTGACTATAATGTAGGTACTTTAAACATAAATATATAAAGATTACTTATCAATTGTCATTTTAATGGAATGACGTTTAAAAAAGAGACAAAAATCATTAGCACAGGTTATAAAGAAGTATTCAGGGTAGGTACTGTTACTAGCTATTGAAATAGAAGACTTTTAATAAACAAAAATAGTACATTACGTACCTAGGGAGAAAAATATGGCATTTTCGCCCGTAATTTGGCTCTGGAAACAGAACAACCGGGAGGAAAAGTAAGTTGTGCGTCAGCGAAATATATCTGGGAGAAAACAAGGCATTTTTTTCCGCATACACGGGCAGAAAAGCGAACTTTTCGTCTCATTGTACAAAGAAAGTAATATTGTAACTGAATTGACGTCACCTAATTAGATCTAATAGTAATTTAGATCCTTTGTTATCTACACAGCATCGTTTCAGAACCCAAAAAACTTTGATGGTGGCGTTACTTAGCTGGTAGGGTGATAATTTAACAGTAAGATCGGTTGGCATCAAATAGGGAGCACCTTTATCCGAAGAAGGAGACCGATGACATCAGGCGGGTCGCCGGCAGCCGCTGGATACAGTGGAATTTATTAGGAGAGACGTTTGTCCAGCACTGGACGTCTATTAGTTGAGACAAAGACAACGACCTTTTTGAATGGTTAAGACAGGCAACGTCCATGGTTCTAGAGAGTATAATTTCCATTGATCCTATGCCCAGGTTGCAGAGAGATCCATCTGCTCAGGGAGTCCCACAATCCTGGTAAAAAGTAAATCTTTCAACCAGTATGCGTAAAAGCATTTTGTAGAATTACTTTGTAAAATATACTTCCGAGTTTAAATGTTACGCGTATAAATTTACAGAAGTGAAAATGTAAAAGGGATATTTTTATTTAAAAGGGGCTCTCGTAAAGCCGAGATGCTCCGTACAATGCGCTGTATATTTTTATTGCGTAGTGTGACATTCGGAGTTGTATCCTGGCAGGGGTCAGGGCGGCCGCCGGCTAACGACTTCCTCTTCCGGCTGCGCCACCACGAGGGATAACTCTAGGAAATACATTCGGCTCCGAGTAGCCTTTATCACGTCCACGAGAGGTTTACAATGCGATAGCATTTCGTATTTCAATCGTTATTTAGTCACATGCGAACGACGCATGTGGAATTGGTTCACTCATAATGGTTCACCAAATTTATACCTACTAACATTACATTCGTAGGTTCATATATAGATTTTCTGATATTTTCATTTATCCAGTTCGCCTCGCTCGATCACACTATTCTTACGTTACGCATTTACCAGCTTTCTTCCCAGCTAAAACGTGCCTAAAGAAGTTTTTGGGGTGGGATTTAGGATCAGGCAAATCACTCCGGGTTCAGTGGATTTTATGGGGTTCTTATGAGGAGGCCCGCGAACGAGAGAGGGAGAATACAGTAGATGCCCCCTCTCATCGCCGAAGAAGGCGGGATTCTAGGCGGCGCATTTTTGCACACCTGCTCCCGCTTCCGTGAATCCTCAGTCGAACTCATCCGAGAAACCAGGTAGGAATGCACAAGCTGATCCTCTGATTTCTCACTCATGGTAGAAGAGGGTTCCGCTGAGTTTTAGTGGGTATTGCGAGTCTCCTCCCTCGCTGAGTCCCACACTCCCGAGCTACGGGTCGGGGTTAGTGCGTAAATGCATTCCCCAGCGAGAAAAAAAGGTACTTTAATTTTGAGGATTCGGTTCCTTAGTTATCTGTGTTCGTGCTTTGGTCTTCGGTTTGGCAGAGTTATGGGTCCCTGATTATTCACAAGTCGCTGTTAGTAAGGATCTACTCCCCTCGGGAGTCTAATGCGAAATGAGTTTGCAAACTCTGGGAAAGGACTTTGCCAGTCGGCATATATATATATGGCGTGACAAGCATGAGAAAGGACAGGTGCTGAGGTAGGAGAGGGAGGGAAGCCTCCGGTGGCTGACCAATCCGGATTGCCACCGGCAACGCGCTTGGCTAGGTGCTCTCGTCCGCAACAGAAGTTTTACTTCAAAAAATTTCGTTTCGGTGTTATGTTATGTAAAAACCATTATACGTTACCATGTTAGCTCACTGAGATCTGAATATCTCACTGAATATCTTTTGTAATTGCATTGTTAGATAGTAATAAGACAAAGACTTTCTCGGGAAAGAAATTACCAGGAAATAATGCTCCTTGAATCGATTGGTGGTGCAGTTAAAGGGGTAAACGTTATCGTGGTCAATCACCTAAAAGAGATGCAAAGATGTCATGAAAACTTCCACAAGGTACTCTTTGATCCAATGCACAAGAAATGCCACCGATAGAGAGAATTAGAGGAATCTCACAAAAGCCTCCACCAAAACAAATAAACATCCATGTCCATAATATTCAAATAAGCTCCGTAGTTATGCAGGCCTAACATGTGCCCACTTGTGGCCATTCAGTCATCTGTAAGTAATATTTTAATAAAAATTGACAAGAGATTTCTGACCCTGATGCAACTTGCCATTGCCTTCCCGTGCCTCAAGACCGCGTTTTTTATATTTTCAAAGTCACGTCTTGCACTCCGACCGATTAAGTTATTTAGATCCTCGAAGTTCGTTTTAAGTAGTAATTTATAAATAAAATTTTATTTACTTTATTACTTTAAAACCGTAAAGTTCGCCGTCCAAATTTGACTCCGTAGTATTCGAACAAGCTGTTAGAAATAATAAACGAATTTATTTGGAGGCACGCGGAAAAGAAATTAAATAATTGTAATATAATCTATTATGATTTAATGTTATATTTGTAAAAAATGATTGTTGGAAAAGAGCGAATGATGTTGTAAATAATATCGTGTAAGCGAATGGTTGATTGCGTACCGCTGTCAACGCGCGCTGCGTTCCGGACGCGGCGAATTCGTTGAATATTTAAACAGACACGATGTTTTTATCTACTGCACCCTGTCTGTATAATAGGAATACAACAATATACGTAACCAATTAGTTTACTTTCGTAATTTTCATAAAGATCTATCAAATAAACGAAGGAAAGTTTAATCCTTTAGCTGAAAGCAACACAAAGTCGAAAGAGACACATAGTTCAATCTTCTGCATCCTGAGTGTATATTATAAATACAACAAAATCCGTAACTTATTTATTTGCTTTTATACATAATTTACAATTAAATGAACGAAGGAAAGCTTAATTTGTCGTTGAATATCTACACATATTTTGCATTTTTATTTTCGTTTGTATATAAAGATCAATCAAACGAAGGCGAATCTAATTCTTTATGAGATTTCTACCAGCTGTTGGTTTACCGCTGAAATTCACTTTAATCTCAATCTAAATCACAATCTGACAAAATTTATTGTTCTATCAAATTGTCAACCTTTCCATCTTTAGTTCAACCATTGGCCTCGTTATTGTTTTGTTGTCAATAATACGAAATGTAACTGTCAAAATATTGGAATGCAGTACAGTTAGTGCACCTTTATGACTTTTGACGTGAATTATTTACATAGATATCGTTGACAGAATCGTTACTGCAGTACAGCCGACTGCAGACAGAATGACTGATGAGTGCAGGGACAAAATTGCGGCCCGAACTGGACGGCACATAATAACCCCATCACTGTTAGGAGAGTAAATGCTAAATATATTCAACATTATCATATATTTACTCAACAACACAGAAAGGAAAGACAATTACAATACAAGTGCCACAAATAATTGTGACGCTGATTTTCTGCTTACAAAAGTCACAGAAATCATCTTGAATACACCTTGATATAAGTTGACAAATAATATGTAAAATGTGCTGTTACATCTAAATCTACACCTTTGATGAATATGACAGAAAGGCGTGGATTTAAATTAAATTCCCTACATATATTTGATAAGTCAATAAGAGATATCCAGGTATCTATTAACATCTATTCTGTGATTTCGGGGATCCATCCAGTTATTCTTCGATTGTCTTAGATGGTGTTTCCCTTCGAGTCTGCTCCGATTTGATACTTCGGCTCTATCTTCCAAAAGGACGGCGACATTGACCGAGATACTAGCAAGATAAATGCAGGTTGTATGAAGTGGAAGTAGGTCAGAATGCCCCTTAAACTAAAGATGAAAATTTATAAGACGATCATAAGACCTGTCATCCTGTATGGATTAGAGTGCTGGGCCACCAAAGGAAAGAATGAAAGGAAATTGCATGCAGCGGAGATGCGAATGTTTAGATGGATGTGTGGAGTGACAAAATTAGATAAGATTAAGAATGAGTACATTAAAGGAAATGTGAAAGTAGCACCAGTGTCCGAGAAGTTGAGGAGTACAAGGTTAGCCTGGTATGGACATGTAATGAGAAGGGAGGATAGCCATGTATGCAAGAGGGTCCTAAATATGATGGTAAGCGGCAGGGCCAGGAGAGGGCGACCAAAAAAATTAAAATTTACACAATAAAAAGAAATTCACATTTACAAACTATACACCGATAATAGAGCCTGAAAATAGACTATAAGCTGTTTGCAGTAACACACAGCAAATAGCCCATTGAAATATTTACACGTATGTTTTTTATTTGTAAAATAATTTGCCTAAATTAATGCTACCCAAAAATGAGACGTGGTCGCTGACTATGAGCCTCATGCGGAAGTCCAGAGACGCTCAGCGTGCGATAGAAAGGGCTATGCTCGGAGTTTCTCTACGCGATCGAATCAGAAATGTAGAAATCCGCAGTAGAACTTTGGCTAGCCGGAGTGCGACGCGATGTGCGGGTTGGATGCTCCAGCATAGCCGTGGAGAAGGATTATAGTTGGCAGATGATTTATACATATGAGCGGAACATGACTTGACGGCGCGGATAACAAGCAACGACTGATCTCTTCGCGTGGCTGTCGAAATCTTCTCTTCGGAATAATTTGAATTTGAAATTTTATATTCGAAATTATTTGAATTTATTTTATTAGCACACGCGTAGAGGCCAGTCGCAAAAGATTTTAAATAAGTTCCCTACAGAACCAAAGTCACCAACATAGTCCTAGGAATTGCGAACCTGAAGTGGCAATGGGCGGGGCACATAGTCCGAAGGACCGATGGACGTTGGGGGCCAAAGGTGCTGGAGTGACGACCTCACACCGGCCTGCGCAGTGTAGCCAGACCCCCCACAAGGTGGACCGATGATATAAAGAGGGTCGCCGGTAGCCGCTGGAGCCAGGCGACGCAAGACCTGGCCTTGTGGACGTCATTACGTGAGACCTATGTCCAGCAGTGGACGTCCATCGGTTGAAGCGACGACCACAATGAGGAACGATACCCAAAAAATATTCCACGCAGATGAAGTCTCAGGTTCAGCTAATATTTAATAAGCCAATAAAACAATGTATATAGGCCTCTGTATGAAGTATATTTAAGCACTAAAGTATTGGAAACATAGTTATAGTATCTAAAGTGTATTAAGATGATGCTCCACCGCGGGTTGACAAAATTACTCCCGGGATATACAGGTTGCCTCACGCTGCTTTCCTTCTCAGAAAAACTGCTTAGAAAGAGTAATCAAGCAAGCAAATTTTATTTTTATAATGAGAACCGGTGCCTGTCCTGATTGAGAACTATTTCTTCATACATACATACATAGCATCACGCCTCATGCCCATAGGGATAGGCAGAGACAACATCCTTCCACTTGCCACGATCCTTGCATATCTCCTTCGCTTCTTTCATTCTCATTAAACCTTTCATACAAGTTCGTCGGTTTAGAGTACTCTTGACCTCACCCTTATTTAAAATGTCCTGGATTTGGTCCAGGAACGTTCGCCTTGGTCTTCCCCTTCTAACTTTCGCATTAACTCTTGACTCATAAATCCTTTTTGTCAGTCTCCTTTCATTCATTCTCTCTATTCTTTCTCAATTTTAGTCACTACGTCTTCTTTTATACCACAACGTTCTCTTATCAGACTATTTCTTACTCTGTCACTCAGTTTTAATCCACTCATGCCTCTCAACGCTCTCATCTCTACCGCATTTATTTTACTTTTGTGATTCTTCTGCCATATCCAACTTTCACTACCATACATAAGTGTTGGCTCCAACAGTCCAGCATGCACAGCCAGTCTAGCCCTTTGAGACACCATCTGGCTATTTATCTATTTCATCTTAATCTTTATTATTGCTTTTTAAAAATGTATTAATATGGTAATTAATAAAAAGTAGTAAACAAGAATAGCCGCAGCATAACACCTGTTAGATGTTAACGAGCAAACAAACAACCATATCGTAACGATTTCACGCGATTTCCATGAGCTTGTCAGCATGTTCTGTACACGGATCACGCGTTGCGATAACGAATTATAAATGTAGGTAACTTCGTGGACTTCAGCATAGTAACATGTTCTGGACATAATTAAATACAATACAAGATGTCACTGATACTGAGAGGCCTTAACTTGTTACTATCCACAAGAAAAAGAATGTTACGGCCTCCGTATATGGATTTTGTTTCCTTTTAAGAGTTATGGCCTACATAGACTTCCGTATTACCCAAAAGAAATGATTCAAACAAGCAAACTGCTGTCTGCGAGGGGAAGTGTTTCTCCTACTCCTTATTCTCCGAGACTGTCATCTTGCAGAAGGAAGTAGTGACGAGGGAGTGAGAGGCTATAGCCCATAATCTTTTCCTTTAGAAGAAGGTATGGAGCAGTAGGCGTAAAACTTATACTCTATCAAGAGTAAGGCCCTCTCCTTTGATAACGAAATTTCTGACATTGATTACGGGATCAGTTGCCAAATTTGGTGTTTCCAGCAGCGGTTTTCTCGCTGGATTATGATAAGAATGAGGTTCAAGGGGCGGTTAAACTCCTCCCTATTAAACCTTTAACGTCAGGTGAGCCAACAGCTCCTTTTTAGGCGCATGCTATAAAATCTCTGCCTTAAAGCGGTTATATAATCTTCGTCTTCAGCACAAAAAACCTATTATCGAATATTCAAAGCTTTCTCTCTCTAAAAATGAGCGTTTTATCAAAAGATTCCATTCACATCTTCACACAAAGACATAACATCTTATCATCTTCTCTAAACTGGAAATACAAATATGAAGAAATGGATTTAGCTCTCTTGATTACAGAATTACATGCACGCAGTTTTTACGAACTTCTACATTTTCACGTGTTAAATTATTTGTTTTCTTTCTATTGCTAAATTATTTAAGTTATATATAAACAGTCGTGCAAGTTATAATGACTTTTAACTTAGATGACGCAATATTTTAAGATCAATTGTTCAGAAACTGAACTTGTACTAGCTAAGATCTTTACTTTCATTAATATGATGGTGGGTAGTTCGTGAGGGGAATAAGATCAGAATACAAATCTGCGGAACATGTAAATGCGCCTCGATGAGATAGCAGCGAGCCTGCGGTAATGACATGGAATAAATTCAGTCGAGTTTTTGCTTAACCAAACAGAACGTTGCTTAAGTTAATCCTTCTGAATAAATTAATCCTACACACCAGATCTTATTTAGGAGTAAAGTCAATTCCAGCAAAAATACTACATAAATCCAGTCAATTTGGATGACATATAGTAAGTAAGTAAGTAGCAGCCTATTAACATCCCACTGCTGGGCACAGGCCCACCACGTTGCTCCAGTGCGGATTGGCAGGCATAGTACACAAGTGCACTCTCTATTCCTTCACTCTCATAGTCCGATGTGACGGCAATCCGACACCACCGGAGAGAGATCAGGCGCAGGACCGACGGCTTAACGTGCTCTCCGAGGCACGGTGGTGGATCACACCGCCAACTTCCGAATTTCGGTCAAACATTGAGAAAATCTTAATAGGAAACTCAATATTGATTTTTGAATTGGCCCGATCTGGGACTCGAACCCAGGACCTCATGCCTGTAATCGAACATACTAACCACTAGACCAATGAGGCAGTGAGGATGACATATACCTCAAGTTTATGTCAGATTAGGCAAAACCTAGTTTAGCCTAGCGAAAGGCGTGTTTATGAACGACTCTTATCTTCTCCATGAAATCCCTTCGTCTCTGACACTTCCATCTCAGGTTGATGAGGATGACGCTGACGATGAGGAACTTTTAGTGGGTATTCTGACACAGCTGGTGGATCCCATACTCTATATCTAACTTGGCAATGCGTAAAAGTACTAGCCAAAGCAAAAACGACCCAGGACGAGTTAGAACGGTCTTCTCACTGAAGGCAGGCCACGAATGAAAAAGATAAAAGTCGATGCTACCTCTCACTGTTAAACGACACCAGGCAGCGTATATTTGGGAACGTCCTCCCATCTTAGCAAAACTCTCATTCGGATTCAACCGGGTCGTCAGTGTCGAATGCTTCAGTAGATGTCCAATTAATGGATAAAGAGATCTTTGCTGGGTTAGTAGCTTTTACCCTACCCTCGCTGAGTCCCAAACTTTAGCATTTTGTCTGTTTTGCTTTGTTTTGGAGATTGGTCTCAGTCAGGTGTCCTTTTTTAATAGATACAATACAAAACTCTTTATTGTACATCCAATACATAAAAAAACAATACAGTAAAGACATAAATATATACACCATGGAGTAGAATTCTACAAATACAAGTTCTCTTCCAGGCAACCAAAAATGCTTAAAAGGACACAAAAAGAGATGTTGGAAATTATTGATTGATATAGTGGCAACATTTAAAATACCAAAAGCGTTGTGTAATATTACGAAATTTTATGCAATACGAGGTACTTTTTGATGAACGGATCTATTGTATGGGATAGTCTTTCGCGCTTCTTGTCTCGTGAAGTAGTTGTTTTAAGCGAATTAATGCTAAATTCAAATAGTGAATTAATTATGAGTACAATGCAAGTTTTACACTTTTAAATAGTGCAGAATACAAGTTATTAGTTAATGTAAGTAGGTGTGATTTGATAATATGTGGCACTGAGCATATTTTTGTTTGGTGTGCGTTTCTATTACTAAAACATTTACTTGAAAATACAAACATTAAATGAAAAATATAATAGGGGAAGTGCAAAAACAAATGCAAAGTGTCCAGATATAAAGGTAATTCGTTTACCTCTCAAAGAGAAACTCATTAAAAGTCGAAATCTGTGTGAGAGGGAGGCCAACATTTTAATTTGATGTTAGGAGAAAGTAACATACAACACCCTACTTTTCCTGTTCGGTTTATTCACAATAATCTAAAAAACTTATGAACAGGTTTTCATATGGGTTATACTGATAGATAGAGTAATTCATGAGGAAGGTTTTGGTGTATTATTGATCAAAGTTTTGTATAAATTAGTAAAATATTATGATAATTGTTGAAAGTGTCAGAAAATTCAAGACGTGTGGGAACTTTTATAGAAAACTCTGCCTTATCTATTAGAAATATAACAAAACAATGTATTATAATATAATTCCTCTTTATTTTCGCAATGGCGTATAAGAGAAGATGATTAATGAAGCTTTAGTAATAGATATAAACCGATATCACAAGTCGGATAAAGAACTAAATCTAATTAAGATTACAAACACGTAAATATTTAATCACCGATAAACCCTATTAATACGTTGAAACTGTATTAATTGTGTAATTAATTCACAAGGTCTTAGGATAGATAGAAGGCCTCTGGATAGATAGACAGATAGATAAATATTACACAATTTATTTCATTTCATTCAATTGGTAATACATAATGTTACATATACAGTTATAAAGTTGAGGAATATTTCAATGACATAAATGAATGGATTTGAATCCACTTTCTTATATATACGTTCAATCCATTAAAGAGGACGTATTAGAGATGCCAATTAATAAATTTTAAACTTTATCAAATAAAAGATGATAGAAAAATCATCCTATAAACATCGCCTTAATTTGAAGGCTTACTTAAACAAGAAATATTAATTTTTCTGCATTTGTGGCGATAAGTATGTACCTCAGCTGAGTTTACTGTGGCTTCTTCTCAAGACAGACCGCAATTGAAATCCCGTAAGTTTAGATTTCACATCATCAGTCTATATATTAGAAATAAAGATACCGATTTGAAAATGCTACAAAGATTTGTTTGATTGAAGATTTTGATTTATAAATTGGTAATTTAAATAAGGGATAGCTCCATGCTTTATATTATCCGTTGGATCCGGGGAATTTTGGAGCTAATAAACATTTTTCTTACTTGTAGGCTCATCATTTTACCAGAACGATTTCTCTCTGTCCGCAGACGACAAGCTATTAACAAAACCGTCCCGTTGCGCCTCCTTCGCTATTTAAATGCCACTGAAGGGAATAAAACAACCGAATTAAACAAAAATATAAGTTTATACCGATTTGTGACTAATTGACAAAGTATTTTTCATTGAATCGACCATGACAAAGTAGTATCTTTGAAAAAATCAACCAAGTAAGGCTAATCTATCAGAATCAACCAAGAAAGGCAACCTCTACTTTAAACCTTGTCTTGATTGATTTTAAGAAATAGAATGTGTTCTGTTATACAATGAACCAATTAAAGGTAATAGTCTTTCACACATAAACAACCAAGAGAAAGTTGTAACAATTTTATAATATCAACTGAGAAATGTTAAAAGCTATCTTATCTAAGTTGATTTTATGAAACACAAAATCTCCTGTCTCTCACGAAATAAACAAAGATGTGTAACAGACTTTTCCATTAAATCAATTAAGAAACAGTGGTATTTTTCACAGTTTTACTCAAATAAAGTCAGTATTTTTTAAAGAATCCACCGAGAAAATGTAGACTATGTTGTAGAAAAAACCAAGAAAGTAGGCTAATTTGTCATAAATGGTTTTATTATATACAAATTTTCTGTGTTTCACGAAATGAACTAAATATCAAACAAGAAAGAGTTAACTATGTCATAAAAACAACCAAAAGGTAGGCTAACTTGTTTTAATTCGTTTAAAGAATAAAAACTTTTCACAAAATAAACTCAAAACAACCAAAAAAAGGATATTCTGTATCAAATTATTAACCAAAATAGCTACCTTCTTATGAAAGTATATTTCATAAAACAACCAAAAAAGGGAAATTTCTTTTACAGAAACAACCAAAAAGGGGCGGTTTATTTCATAAAAACAACCAAGAAAGGAAGGGTTTGGGAAATTTAAATTAAACAACGAGTTAATTTATTCTGTTTTTATTCAGAAATTCGAGTTATTAACAATAGTTTAGTTATAAATTCCTTCTAGCGTAAAATCTAAACAACCTGCTTACAAGTCCAGTCTCAGCCCGAAGGCCCGCGCCCTCTATCGCTGACTTACCACTAAATATGAATATTGTTTAACATATTATATACATATTAAATCACCGTGAGTTGCTTATTGCTGTGGATTCGCGAAGCCTCCAATAGAAGCCTCGCAACGTTACTAAATAAACTTCAAATATCAAAATATTACATTAACAAATAAGTAGATGAGAACTCGTTGTACGTAGAGATAAATTTATTTATAATAATATTTAAGTCTCTAAATAGTTATATGTACAAATTGCGATTTTATAAATGATAACAATAAAAATGACTAGAAGTGAGATTAAGGTTTTTTTGTCCGCTTGCGAACGTTGCTGATTTTTTTTTAAACTTTACTAACCTGTCGTGTAATTCGTACAGTTTTTTTTTTATAACAACAGTTGCATGTTTTAGAAAAATGTTAGTTATATTGTTGTTTTTGGTTATACGAGGTGTGTTCAAAAAGTATCGCGAATTTTGAATTTTCGCGGGTTACGTATATTCGAATTTCGAATTTTTTGTGGCGTTATGTTGGTACTCATGTCTCTCACTTATGCCGACAAGCTCGGCCATTTTGAATGTTCATTTAATTGTTGACAGCTNATCGAATGGCACGAGCCAATCGATATGTTTAGGTCCTCAGCAACTTCTCTAACGGTGATTCGACGATTGGCCAATACCATTTTCTCCACTTCATTAATTTTTTCGTCTGTTGTTGAAGTGCTCGGGCGTCCGGCACGCTCTTCGTCGTTCACATCTTCTCGGCCTTCTGAGAACATTTTGTACCACCGATAAACGTTGCTTCGGTCCAAGGTAGCTTCTCCGTATGCCACAGTCAACATTCGGAATGCATCCGCGCACTTAATTTCGTTTTTCACACAAAATTTGATACAGGTTCTTTGATCCATTTTTTTGAATAGGTAAAAATCGAAGACGATCCAAAACACGTGCAAGCAAAGCAGCTGTCAACAATTAAATGAACATTCAAAATGGCCGAGCTTGTCGGCATAAGTGAGAGACATGAGTACCAACATAACGCCACAAAAAATTCGAAATTCGAATATACGTAACCCGCGAAAATTCAAAATTCGCGATACTTTTTGAACACACCTCGTATATACTTAATGTTTTGGGTAACTTGACTAGTCTTAGAGGTCTTTTTACCCACCATGTCTCTAAGTGAAAAGTCAAATAAACTAAATTCAAATATGCAATGACTACACATTTTTTTTAATTGCTGACAGATTAGCGCTTGACTGTGATCTCACCTGAT
Source organism: Elymnias hypermnestra (assembly GCA_015832385.1). Lineage (NCBI taxonomy): Eukaryota > Metazoa > Arthropoda > Insecta > Lepidoptera > Nymphalidae > Elymnias > Elymnias hypermnestra. The sequence continues at coordinate 1,532,930 of JACTOM010000930.1, read as the reverse complement.
GGTAAGTGATGATACAGTCTAAGATGGAAGCGCGCTAATCTGTTAAGAGGCGATATACCCCTTACGGTATCTACACAGCGTCGTACCGGAACACAAATCTCTTTGTTTGGCGGTACGTTTTTGCTGGTAGGGTGGTAACTAGCCACGGAAAATACAATTTCCTAAATTCATCCTATCGGGGATCGAACCCGGGAACTCCGCCAGCAAAGCGAATACCCGCACCACTGCGCCAGCGAGGCCGTCAAACACATACTTTTATTTTATGGATTTTTATCAAAAAAATACCGTGAAAACTACAGTTTCTTCAAATTTTACAAAATATTTTAAAACCAATAAATAATATACTCAAACAAATAATATGTAAAACTATTTAAAAATAAATAGCAATATACACGACCTAAATATATAAAATACAATGTGAATGAAAGCCTCTCAATATGAATGAAAATCTATGAAAATATTAGATATAAAAAGAAAACAATAAATAGTGAGATCGATATTATAAAAGGCTACATGATTATATTTTCGATTTATATATGAGATTGTAATATAATTTCGAAATTCGTGTTATAATGATTCGGATACATAAAGTTTACAGTGAATTAGGAATTGTTTTATGGAATAATTTACCCCATAAGGACATCGTGGAAATTGGCACTTTTGGAGACAGACCTTGGACGGATCGTACCGAAGAAAAACGCCTATATACTTCGCGAAAGCATACTGATTCACGAAAAGGCTTATTTAGGGTATATTCAATTAATATTTTCTGAAAAACAAAGCTCCACTTGTTTTTTTAGCAATAAACGTCTTTAGACTAATACGCAATCCGATATAAAGTAAAAAGTAAGTAGCAGCCCATTAACGTCCCACTGCTGGGCACAGGCCTCCTCACTCATATGAGAGAGGGTTATTAGAGCATAGACCCACCACGCTGCTCCACTGCGGATTGGCAGGCATACTACACAAGTGCACTCTCATAGTCCGGTGTGACGGGAATCCGAATCAGGCGCAGGACCGACGGCTTAACGTGCTCTCCGAGGCACGGGGGTGGATCACACCGCCATCTTCCCAACTTCGGGCAAATATTGTGAAAATCTTAATAGAAAACTCAATATTGATTTTTGAATTGGCCCGACCCGGGACTCGAACCCAGGACCTCATGTCTGTAGTCGAACATGCTAACCACTCGACCAATGAGGCAGTTTCAAATCCATTTTTTTATAGTAATAAACTGGCAAATGCTTATGGATTTCGTTCAAACTATGTGCTATTTGACTTTGCGATTCGTATTGCTATGTCGGTTCTCCTACGGATCTCCTCATCTCTGATTTGAATGCGTAGAAAAACTCCAATTTCCTCTGAGTAACTTTTAGCCCAAAGTAAGCGACCACATCTCAAAATCGTATGTCATCACACGCACTGTCTGAAGAATTTGGTCTTCAGACACTACGGAATATTGGACGAAAATGGTATCATGCTTGGTGTAAAATTAAACCCTTCACCTATAAGTAAGCGCTTTACTCTAATCTAATCTGTTGGAAAGTGATGGTACACAGTAAGAGAGAAGCTTCCTATCTTGGTAAGAGATAAAATAATGCAGGAACGCAATATGCTAGTAGTGTGCTAACTAGGGACAGCTGAAGCGTTCCATTAGTTCAGATTCCGACAGATAACTGTCATCATCTGTCTGATTGAGACAGTACAGTAAGAACCGAACCCAGGATCGAAAGCTATTCGCACTCGCACCAGAACAATACAGAGCACTAAGTGTTCGCGCACGATGTTATCGTTGCTCTGTGGGCATGGCGCGATATAGTCTGGTAAGATCTGTTATCTGTGGTGTAAGAATCCTTAGGAAAAGGGTTTAAACTCGGAAGCGCTTTGAGGACGGCCGCGGTCTAGGGCCGTCGCGAGATTTTGAGTTTTTTGTGCGGAAGGAAGTGCGGGATCCCACGCGTCTTTTGGTTCGAGGGAATAGATGATATCCTCGACGCGTTGGACGCAACAGAATTCCCTCCATTGGAGCCAGGGAACGGAAGAGTAAACCAGCGTCGCCGATCACGGACATCCGCGACGCTTTGGCAGGTTACATACTCTATACATCCCACAACTACACTTTACAGTACACACATTCACGTGAACAGACACCTGCCGGAGTCGACGCCTTCGATGAGAGGGGCGCCTGGACTCGAGGTAGGTGAGAGCTCCCTACTAGCCGTTCGGCACCTCTCGACGCATCTCATCTCTCTTAGACTCATCCCCTCCGCGCCGACGATTTGGCTGACAGCTGGCCCTATAGCTGCAAATGGGCCTCAGCCTTTAGGGCGGCATCTTTTGATAGCCAAGCGACGGCGAGAACACTAAGAATTGCTTCTACTTCCATCTCTGTTCTACTCCCGTTGGTCTTCTGTAAGAAATCCATTGCCCAGAAGTATTTGGATAAAATAGGGTAATAAATTGAGCCACCTACTCTTGAAAACTTTAATAGGCGACGGATTTTACTAAAGATCAGGTGAATTTTACACACATTTACCAGTATATATCTATAAAAAGCATCATTAGTATATTAAAAAATTATATAATGAGCAAAAATATACACTTTGCGTTTTGCAAGATGCTTAGTAACACTGTGATCCGCTTTATGTTTAATATACATAAATTATAAGGAAATCTATATCCTTTTAATGTGTATCGGAGGGATTGCTCCTACAGGAGTTGGGGGAAGGAACTTGGTGGCTAGGGGAGAGGCGCGTATCGTGCTGCAAGGTGTGGTGCACGAGGTCTGTACTCCTTTCCTGAACGAGGTCGTAGTGTACTTGTCGTCTGCCGTACAACCCTGTCAAACAACACCATTGTGATTGAGTTCGTCCATGTTTCCATACAAATTGGATTCAAATGGGTTCCAAGCTCCAAAATGGGTACTTCCATGAAATTAAGGAGCTCCTTTTTTCTAACTAAGCGAGCTAAATCTGGCAACCTGTGACCCACGAAAGCGTACAATAAACCTTTCAAGGATGCATCACGTTTGGATATATTACGTTACATGAGATAGAAGGATGATAAGGTTATTACGTCTGCTGATACGCTAAGTAAATTTTTTTGCAATTCCTCTTTGTTTTCTACTAAAAATCTATATATTCTCTATCAAAAACTTACTTAATTATAATATATATTCTAATTTTGCAACACTCAGGGTTTCATTTGTAATTAATGTTACTTGTTGAATGCAATAAATAAAAAGAGGGTCTATGGCCAAAATCCCTTTGATCATCTCTTTTTCTTATCAAATCAAAATAGTCTTTATTCAAGTAGGCTCAAAAAGCACTTTTGCATCGTCAGTAGTCTGTCCGTTGGTAACAAATCTACCACCGGTTCGGAAAGTTGATTCCGCTGAGAAGAAGCCGGCAAGAAACTCAACGGTTACTCCTTTTAACATAGCTTTTTTGTAGGTTACAATGTGTTTAGCTTTCATATGCAACTGGAATCATGTCCAAACATCTTTGTCGCTTAAATAATCTTCCACATTATAATATGCCTTTTTTATTAGGACATTTTTAACGTATTTCTTAAAACTATGTGGAGGCAAACCCAGAAGTGATTCAGGTATCTTATTAAATATGCGTATGCTCAACCCGACAAATGACTTCTCAACCTTTTTCACTCTAAAATTACAATTACTTACAATTAGATAGTAAATATTCAATGAAACTTTGATAACTTTGAGACACACAACAATTTAAATAAAACTTATATTTCTTACCTCATAGTTATCGGCGCATCAGAAGAAGAATGCGAAGAGCAAATAGACAGAGTCTCGATGTAATCTGACATATCAGAGGTACCACTTGACGTGCTGTGCGTGTCCATAACACCTGTGTACAAATAATACAAACATAAATATATTTTTATGACATCATACACATATATTCATACGTGATTATTCCTAGCACGTGATGCTGGAGCAAGAACAGCCTAATTTAATAAGATGAATTAGTCTCAAAATAAAAAATAGTGGAATAGTGGATTTCATTCAGGCACTCAGTGCCTGAAGACCAAAGTCTTCGAACAGTGCGTGTTGCCAGTGATGACCTACGGTTCTGAGACGTGGTCGCTGACTATGGGCCTCATGCGGAAGCTCAGAGTCACTCAGCGTGCGATGGAGAGGGCTATGCTCGGAGTTTCTCTACGTGATCGAATTCGAAATGAAGAGATCCGTAGTAGAACCAAAGTCACCGACATAGCCCTACGAATCGCGAACCTGAAGTGGCAATGGGCGGGGCACATAGTCCGAAGGACCGATGGACGTTGGGGACCGAAAGTGCTGGAGTGGCGACCCCGCACCGGACGGCGCAGTGTAGGCAGACCCCCCACAAGGTGGACCGATGATATAAAGAGGGTCGCCGGCAGCCGTTGGAGCCAGGCGGCGCAAGATCGGTCCCTGTGGCGGTCATTACGTGAGACCTATGTCCAGCACTGGACGTCCATCGGTAGAAGCGACGACGACAACGAGTGGATTTCATTTATAAAAACCACTTCTCAGAGTGCTAGTTAGACAGTTCTTGGCGGCTAAATAGGAAATTAAACTTACCTCGGAGAGGTTTAGCACTGAGCACGGGTACTTCTGCTTCAGCGGAACAACATTTGTGTGTAGGTGGCGGAGAATCCCGTGTGCCACCAGAAGACCGTGACCGACGTGGAGCCATATGCGGCGATAGCGCTGCGCGACGTGCGGAGCGATACCGACGACGCGCTGCAGCACTTGTCGCTGGCAACTCAAAATCAGCAGCACCCGGCGCTGTCTCTCCTCTCAAAGACCAACTAGATACACCAGAGTCATTAGAGCTCGATGAATCTCTGTTTCCCCCTGCTGTGACAGTTATGCATGCTTTCACTTTGGACGCCTCCGAGCTATCAGCATCCGAGTGTTTACTAGTAGCGCAATCGCAAGTAGTGCTCGTCTCGCGTACACCTATATCTCGCAGAGTCTCAATAGATGAAGCCGAACCCCGACTTCCGACGCTGCCGTCAAACTCTTTGACATCATCAAGAAACCTGGAAGAATCAGCTGAGCTCGATCGCTTCCGATATTCCGTACGATCTCTTCCCACTCGAAGTTCCACTTGCTGTGTCGTAGAAGTTGAACCGGATAGAGACTCTTCTGGTCCGCAAAGAGTCGGATTACTAGCGGATTTCTCATCCAATAACCTGCTGATTGGACTCTTGGCCGGATACTTCAATGTATGAAATCCGAAAGTACCGATCGGGGACATTGGCGTGTAGCCGGCCGGGAATGACTTCTCTTGATCGAATTTGTTGCTCTCTAAAGAGTTCGGTTCCATTAATAAATATTCATCATTAGAATGTTTTCTATTACACATTTCGTTCTTTTCTTCTTGGGGATGTCCACATTTAGTACAGGTACTTTTACCGCTCAATGTCGTAGAAAAACACATCATCGGCCTAAGATTAGCACTAAGAGCATCCAGTTCCGGTTGTGTCACCCCTGCTTTTCTTAATAGGTCTTTAGCATTTTCATAATGCTCTAGAGATAGAGCAAAATTGAGGTTTTCATAATTTGCTTGTGGGCCTTCATCGATTTCGACTATTCTTGAATCGATACTTCTACTCATTTGATTGTCATGAATTGTATTATCGTTATTTTGCGCTTTTCTTTTAGTTTTACGTGAAAGATCAACGGTGGCGTAAAGTGCATTTCTATCACTTAATAAATTAGGCATTAAATTTTCTTTGTTTGGTAAGGCCGCTTCGGTTTCACTTGTATTTCTTTTGCAATACGGAAGTTTTATCCAATTATTTGCCCACTCCGTCACCCTCTGACAAGGACAACCCACTGGCTGAAGGTTCTCTTCCGTATCTATGATAGTTGGTTGTTTTACTTTTTTTCCTAATTTAAGTAAACATCCGCAAGGTTTTTTCAATATAAGTGTGTTTGAGGTAGAATTTTTTGTAATTTTAAAGAATTCACTATTAAGACATTCCTTTAACCTTTTAGGTGTATCGTAGTATTCCCCTTCCACCTATAAAAAAATAAACATTACAATTTGTTATAGATATAACTTTGTTGTCATGAGCATGCAATATAAAGCCAATATAATAAATTCATTAGTTTTACACTGCATACTGACGCATTAGCATATTATAAATATTTATATACCTCAGCCGAAGGTATCTTCGGGACATCGTAATTTTCATATGGACCGATACTTGCTAAATTATTTTCTCCAATTGAAGCCAGATGTGAATGACTAAATGATCGAATAGGTAATGGCATTGGTAATTTCCGCGTAAGATTTAATTGTAAGCTTTCTGGCTTTGGTGGACGTTCCGGAGGCCGATCTAACGTGCAACGGCAAATTTCTTCAGTCTTTTTATTTAGGACAGGTAACGCATTATTTTGAACAGCAGAATGATTCAAAACAACATCATTGTGAGATTCATCTACTTCTTCCATCGTCCACGCCGGACTAAAGTGTTTAGCACCCGGTGTTAAAGCGGCGGTAGATGACCTAGACAAAGCACCCAACTTAGATATACAGCTCATGCATCTTTCAAGCATAACATTTCCATTTCCATTCCATGAAGGCATATCGGTTCCATCTACGGTTTCATTCACAGATGCAGTGTCACCTAAACCCATGTCTTGAAAATGCGTCCGTTCTGCAGAAGGCCAATATGGCGATATTGCACCAATCTCGTCCCCTATACAGGGATCTTCGTAAAGTCGTAAATCCGTCGGGGGAAGGGATCGGTCTATTGTATTTAAGTCTAATCTTCGCACTTGGGGTTTTTTAAATGTATTGTTGGAGTTCGGACTTTGAGTTCCTGTAGCAAAATAAAAATTTTAAATTGTAAAAGAGATATGCAAACCATTCATCACACATCATTATCTTACCCAATGGTCTTCTTCTTGGTGAAAGTTGCCCTCTTGAAGCGAGATCAAAATCTCGTGCTATCTCTTTCGCTTGATCAGTTACTAAGACATGAAGTCCTTCACCTTTACCACAGTGTGATCCGCCCTCGAAGCAAAATCGTCCATCGACTACTCCGAAGCGTCTATATCATAAAATATGTGGATAAATATTCTTTTAATTAGAATGACATATTTTTATAATTTTTAAGTTAATTTGCAGAACATGTAATATAATAGTATACTATTTTTAGGTACCTAAGGTGTGCAATCTCCCACACACCCAGGAGGCGCGGCGGGACTCCAGAAGTCAGTGCAAAGCGACGCTCCAATAGATGTAGACGCGCTGGACCTGCTGCCAATCGCCGCGCACGTCCTCCAACTAAGACCAGGAATTGTCGAGCCTCACCTAACACCGAAACCACCTTCACCTGCCATCATGAAGAACCAAACAAATGAAAAAGCAATAACTTTACACAACTAATAGTAGCGTGCAACATTTGCGTAATCAAACGATTTTAATGCAGTTATCCTATATCATATTTTTGTGCCCTTGGATTCAGATATAATATTTAATAATGTACAAAGCAATTAAATAAAGAAGAGGTAACTCTTCCTTTAACCCTGTAATATGTGTGTATTCACCTGCCATTGGATGAGTCTCTCACGGGTTTCAAAGGCCAGCACAGCGGTGAAGTCTCGGCATAGCAACGCAAGGGTGTGAGAGTGTTTATCAAGGGTAAAGCCAGCCTCGCAGCCCAAAAAGTGCTGCAGCGACAGCGCCGCCTTACTTGGTGCACCACTGCACCTCGCTTTCGAGTCACGGAAGACCTGCAGGTGTACGCAATCTGCGCACCACACACCAGAAATACATATATATATATAGATATATAAATTTCTAAGCCTGTATTTCTCAAAGTGACCTATATTGATTCCCAAAGCTCTACAATAACCCACAAGAAGTCCATGTGAAACAATAATGTATGCATCTTGTATAAGATAATTCTATTAAAATTTTAAGAAACGTTTCTAATGAAAACAAAGAAGCAACTTAACTAATAAATCTGGCATGACTCCCCTCAATCAAATCCTTTCTGAACAACAACTGAATCATTGATCCCTGATAAAAAATTATAGACCAGGGGAATCGCGTCGCATTCTTCAAGCTTTATGTAGTTGAAAATAAAATTTAGGGGACTCTTAACCCCTCCAAAAAGAGGGTCCATCAATGATTTATACACATAGGATTAGAGAAATGGTTCTGCTAGATCACTTGGCCAGTTTAAAGTTATTCCTTAATATACAAAAGATTTTGAATCTAACAAAGATTTAAAATTAAAATATATACAAGAAGCTGTTTTGTGTTACGAGTTGGTAACGAATCTGTCACTAGTTGGTAAAGTTGGTATTACAGAGAAGAAACTAGCAAGAAACTCTTAGGAAAGAGGTTAGAATATAGATCCAACACGCTGCTCCAATGCAGGTTGGTACGCTACACATACCCCAGCAGTACTTCCAGAATAAGCAGGCTTTCTCACGCTGTTTTCATTCATCGAATAGTAGAATGATGTATTGTTGACGAAGCTTTAAATACAAATGAATTCATGTTGTCTTCATCTGCAGATTAACGCAGCGAATGAATGCAAGTGATGATGTAACGTCCAATAATTAGGTCCCCGTTTTGTGATTTGCAGCCCCATACTCACAAACGATCGTATTTTAATTCCCCCCCTGCGTTATTTAAAGGCATTAATTGGACTACGTAATGGCTGCATAAAATTTATGGTCATTTACCGCAAATTTAAATTTTAAATTCGATATTTGTTCCGAATTATGACTGTAGTATGTGGTTAATACCATTTACTTGTTTTTTTGAATTACCGCTGGTGAAATTTGTAGTTTTTCCATCGAAAGCCCTGTATTAAGTAGTTTAAAATACACGATTCGACAAAAAACAATCATTTAGCTGGAAGGTGTTCTTGGGTATGTGTAGTGTACCAACTCTTAGTATTATTTTAATTATTATTATAGGATTGGGTAGTTCTACAAGTAACTCTTTAAACTTTTTTACTGTCGTTACACTAGTTTGTAAGTCTTTTACGTTTTAAGTTTTTCTTTTCCTTTGGCCTATTGCTGATGTCCGTGGCCACACAAGGACTTAGCTGAAAACAGCTTCTTTGCCTGCTGAAAAGAACGCATATCAAATTGCTGAGCTATATTCCTTTTCGAATTGATAATTGTTATCACTATGTTTTGTTAAATTTGTATTAGTTGTACAATTCGAATAAACGTTCTTTCTTCTTTCTTAGTGGAGCAAAACTCTCTCACCTGTGAATGAGTACGCTTGTGCCTTTTTTTTCTTAACGGGGAGAAAATGTTCAAAAACATACCCGAGATCTGGTGAAAAGATATCAGGTTATGTGGGATTTTTACCCACTAAAACCCCCTCGATACATCGCATGCCTGCTGGGGGTTGGTACTGGCTACGGGGGCAGAACATACCAGCGCCACCCTTGCACAAAAATCTGACGGTCATCTTGGAGCAGACAGTGTCCCCACACTGACAGCTCACGACCTCGCAGGCATAGCGGCAGTTCGATTGTTGCCACGGCACAGAAGAAGACTACTACCCTCCACGCATCTGGCTCTTTGAGCATCGCTGCTACTACGGATAAGCATTCGGACGATAGTAGACTGAAACCTTACCTTATAGCAATCCTTTACACTGCACGTGAAAAGTTCCTAACAAAGGCATTTAACGGACGTCAAGCAGAAGTCAGTAGGGAAAATTTTGAAAATTGTTCTTTCTTATTTGTCTGGGTTTAGTCTGATTTAGGCTAGTTACCATCCTATCAACTGCCTCATTGGTCTAGTGGTTAGTATGTTCGACTATAGACATGAGGTCCTGGGTTCGAGTCCCAGGTCGGGCCAATTCGAAATCGATATTGAGTTTTCTATTAAGATTTTCTCAATATTTGCCCGAAGTTGGGAAGTTGGCGGTGTGATCCACCCCCGTGCCTCGGAGAGCACGTTAAGCCGTCGGTCCTGCGCCTGATCTCTCTCCGGTCGTGTCGGATTCCCGTCACATCGGACTATGAGAGTGAAGGAATAGAGAGTGCACTTGTGTACTATGCCTGCCAATCCGCAGTGGAGCAGCGTGGTGGGTCTATGCTCTAAAAACCCTCGCTCCTTGGAGTGAGGAGGCCTGTGCCCAGCAGTGGGACGTTAATGGGCTGCTACTTACTTACTTACTTACTTACTTTACCATCCTATCAACAAAGACTGCCTAGGAGCTATCATTGAAAACTCTTAGAAATCCATTAGAAATACTGTCGATATACTCCTCTTCTATGGCATATACCCGTCTTTCTAAAACACCTAGATCAGTTTAGTCTTATAAAAAATGTGTTACGACATACAAAACTTGTAGGCATAATATGCAAAACCTGAGAGGATCCCTAGTATATAAATAAAAAATAAAAATATATATACTATTTCCACTGCTTTGGTTGTTAGTACATATAAGTTAAATTTCAAATTGAAGACAATAATTAATGTAATTAAGTAAAAGCTCAATGTTAACTGCCTCATTGGTCTAGTGGTTAGCATGTTCGAATACAGACATGAGGTCCTGGGTTCGAGTCCCGGGTCGGGCTACTTCTAAAATCAATGTTGAATTTTCTATTAAGATTTTCTCAATATTTGTCGGTCCTGCGCCTGATCTCTCTCCACGAGTGTTGGAATCCGACACGACCGACGAGTGAAGGAATAGAGAGTGCACTTGTGTACCATGCCTGCCAATCCGCCGTGGAACAGCGTGGTGGGTCTATGCTCTAAAAACCCTCTCTCATATGACTGAGGAGGCCCGTACCCAGCAGTGCGACGTTAATGGGCTGCTACTTACTTTTTTCCTTTTTTTCTTACAATGTTAAGAGCTTCCATGTACAATTCGAATTAAGTTGCTTTAAGTAACTTTTAACTGTACTATTGTTCGTGTATAAAAACGTCAATGATATTTTAAATTATGCAAAGACAGACACATCGAAAACTTAACGATGCGACATTATTAAAATGTTTTTCTGAATCTGAAATTAAATGAAATAATTGATGGTAGAAATTCTTAGAAAGTATAAAGCTAAAACAGTACAAACGACAATGGCTGACATACAATATATAAACTCATTTGCAGAAGACATTCTTTGCAGACAATAAATTGCAGAAAATATCCTTTTCGTCGTAAAATCCTTACCAGTCTTTAAACTTCTTGAATGTAAATCAAAATAGCGTATTATAAGCGTATTCATATGTCATGCACTAATTACTGTACATAACAAGAATTGAAGCTACTAATCGATTTTAATCATCATCATTTATTAGCGCTCCATCAGCGATCTCTAAACGGTCATAAATATTTATAATCGCAATCACTATTGATTCGCAACAATCACTGTCCCTACCTGCTCCCTCGGTACGCGCGTGCCCCGATTGCTGATGACCCCCTGCTCCTATTTTACCCTTCGATCAACCCCTGTCTCCCTGGGGATAGTGGCTCCCTTCAACAAGATCCCTAGGGAGACTCGTGCCGCCTCTTATCGCAGTCAGAACAATGCAGCGCTGTTCTATTAAACGCTGTCGACCTTGACTTATGACTAACAATACTATAAAGGGCTAGAAACCAGAGCCTTAACACAAGTTTATAAACTTGAGGACTAAAATTGTAAAGCTTTCACAGCTAAGCGTTATGTATCGAGCCACAAATAAGCGGATTTGCTTGTAGTTTTAAGCAATGATTATTAAATTATAAGGCTTTTATGAAATTCCTTTGAAGGACAGCTTTTCCACAGGGCTACGTAGTGAGGAACTGCGGCGCTTCGTTAGTGTTGCGATTATACTCGTTAAGTGCTCAAGCGAGTACCAAAAGCGGGCACATTCTCTTTGTAACGCTAACTGGCCTGAACGGTGTTGGAGCAACATAAATGTACTCATTTACCGTTTGAATTTTCATCGAGTATATTCCTCTATAATATACTTTGGAAAGATCCTGTTTGTAATTCTTAAATGGTTAAAACTTTACGCCATATACAAATTCTAATTGTTTTATTCAAGTACACCTTTACAGCACTTTTAAATTCTTATAATCTAAAGTTACGCGGGTTCCTTGACGTACTTATCTTAGTAAAACCAATAACAAACTCAATGTGGTGTCCTTTCTTTTATCATCATCATTGCAATGTCATTTTTAATATTTTTTACATCGATTTGAGCCGTTAATTCACTCCCACGCTTTTTATCGCTCTAGAACGTCTTCTTATGGAAACTTTCTTTGTATAATTGTCAATATTTATGTGGACGTACAAGTTTTCAAATAGGTTTTAGGCAGAAACCACTTACCATGATCCTTGCATATCTCCTTCGCTTCCTTCACTCTCATTTAACCTTTCATACAAGTTCGCCGGTTTAGAGTACTCTTGACCTGGGTCCTTATTTAAACTGTCTTAGATTTGGTCTAGGAACGTTCGTCTTGGTCTTCTCCTTCCAACTTTCCTATTCACTCTTGACTTATAAATCCTTTTTGTCAGGCTCCTTTCATTCATTCTCTCTACGTGCCCTTCTAAGCATACCTTTCTCAATTTTAGCCACGACATCTTTTATACCACAACGTTCTTTATATTGACTACTCTGAACAGACCTTTTCTGGAGTACAAATATTGCATCTATATCATCAGAATTAACTCAAATTAAAATATCAAATGATATAATTCTGTAGAAACCATTTGACAAATGTATACATAGTGAAAGAACATTTAACATAGAACGACTACTTTCATTTATATCTATTTTATCATTTAAAATTGTATTTATACCATTGGAGATAACAATATCATATTTATCCGCGAATTTGTTTATCGTTTTATCAATAGGTCTCACCTGCGACAGGTGACAGCTTCCGCATGACACACCACCGAGATTTCCACTGCGAACAAAAAACAGTGTGATAATCACGATATAACAGTTTGGCTATGATATCTCTTGATGTGGTATCACGCTTAACTGATAAAAGGTATTGTAAAAGGCGAGCACGGTGTACTACTTCTGTGCACACTTAAATATAGTGTTATATAACAAGAACAGCTAGATCTATTTGATGCTTCTGTATCTTAGAACTCATAATTTATGATCTCTTGGTTTAAAGAAATAGATTTTTTTTATATCACAGAGAGTTTAGAAAATGTCATCCAATTCGTAAATAGTTTCGGAATGTATTTTCGACATACATCGTGACACAACATTTTTATATCGATTAATAATTTTGCCAACGAAAATATTGCATATCAGATAAAAAGCCTTCTAAAATTGACAAACATATTTTGGCGTAATACAGTTAAGTCGTAACCTGGTGTCTTAGAGCCAACATGCTTGCTCGCAGGTTTTCACGATGCTCTAACATGGTAAAGATAACCTTGTGTAAGGCTTATTGCACGATCTTTTACACATGTAGCCTGTGGAGCAAATATACACAGAAAACGTACAATGCTCTCCGTGTCCAGTACAATAACGCGTTTAGGGTGATGTTGGGGCTGCCTCGCTATTGTATCGCATCAGGGATGTTCGCAGAAGCACGGGTTGATTGCTTCTATGCAACAATGCGAAAGAGATGTGGATCCCTGGTACGCAGGCTGCGGAGCAGCAACAACAGCATCCTAAAATTAATTGGCAGCAGATCAGACTGCGCTTATGTGAATCACTGTTGTGTCGTTTCTAATGGGATGGCATAACAGTGATTCTCGTAATTTAATTTAATTATAATTTATGTTACTAACGTAGATAATAAGTAATGGTTACTAACGTGTGTCGTGTATTATAAGTTTAAGGAACTAACATAGAAATAAGTTAATGTTACTAACAATATGAGTCTTAGTTACTTGAAAGAAATGAATTATTATTATTATTATTATTATAAGTACCCCATTTTTTATATATAAAAAAACATATATCACTTTTATGTCAGGTTAAAAACATTGTCTCAACAAAGCAGTCGCAAACTGCTTTATTGAAATTTTGGATATCTTTTAACCTAGCTTATTGAATCACTGTGTTGTAAACATTTAGAACCTTATCGTATTGGAATTAAAACATATCTACACCACATAGCACCAGAACGCAAAAATTGCTTAAGAAGACGATACATTTAAACGATCACTGGGTTTTCATTGAAACTATAGTAAAAAAACAGTAAAAATGGTTAATTTTCCTATTTTTAAATACCTGCTAAGTCATGTCGATAAACTGTTCTCGAGAGTCATTACGAATCGTCTCGCTCGCAAGTTTGACGACTTCCAGCCACCCGAACAAGCCCGAACAAGCCGGATTCCGATAAGTCTTTAGTAACATAGACCACATCTTTACGCTGCGGCAGATTATAAAGAAGACCGAGGAGTATAATCGGCCACTTTGCTTGGCGTTCGTGGACTATAAGAAAGCCTTCGATTCGGTGGAAACATGAGCCGTGTTGAAATCTTTGCAGAGATGCCGAATTGACCACCGGTACATACACGTGTTAAAGTGCTTGTACGAAAACGCCACCATGTCAGTTCGTACACAGGAACAAAGCACAGAGTCTATCCAACTGCAGCGTGGAGTGTGACAGGGAGATGTTATCTACCCGAAGCTCTTTACTGCGGCGTTGGCGGACCTGTTTAAGCTTATGAAATGGAACGGACTGGGCATCAATATCAATGGCGAGTACATCAATCATCTACGGTTTACCGACGACGTGGTCATTATGGCAGAGACTCTGGAAGATCTCAAATCAATTCTTGATGACCTCAGCAGAGCTTCTCAACAGGTGGGCCTAAATATAAACATGGATAATACAAAAGTTATGTCCAATATCCATGTTCCACTCCATCCAGTCATCGTTGAGAACTCAGCACTCGAAATTGTAGACGAGTACACACACATAGTCCAGCTAGGTGGGTCCAATTTCGTCAAGGAGATTAACCGCCGAATCCAACTCGGTTGGGCAGCGTTCGGGAAATTACGGCAGATCCCTTCGTTCAATATCCTTCAGTGTCTGAAGACAAAGCTCTTCGAACAGTGCATGTTGCCAGTGACCTACGACTCCGAAACGTGGTCGCTGACTATGGGCCTCATAGGAAAGCTTAGAGTCACTCAGCAGCGATGGAGAAGGCTATTCTAGGAGTTTCTTTTCGCGATCAAATCAGAAATGAGGAGATCCGTAGCAGAACCAAAGTCACAGATCGCGAACCTGAAGTGGCAATGGGCGGGGCACATAGTCCGACGGACCGATGGATGTTCCAACGTCCATCGGTCCGTCGCCACTCCAGTCCGTCGCCACTCCAGTCCGTCGCCACTCCAGCATCCAGATGCTGGAGTGGCAACCCCCCACAGGACGGCGCAGGGCAGGGAGACCCTCTCACAAAGTGGACCGACGACACAAAGAGGGTCGCCGGTAGCCACTGGAGCCAGGCGGTGCAAGATCGGGCATTGTGGATATCATTACCTATGTCCAGCAGTGGACGTCCATCGGTTTAAGCGGCGAAATACCTAAATACTCGCTAACTACAGCATTGCAACGTGACTTTATCCAAAAATACACTAGCGTGATTTCAATCCATTAAACTCAAAACAGTCTTTATTGAAGTATCAATTGTTGTTTTGAATCGTCATTAATCAGTCCGCTGTAATTAGTTTATTTGATAATATCATTCACGTAGATACCTTGTAACATCCTGCAAGAAACTCAATAGTCAATCTATTAATGAATCTATTTAAGAGAAATCAATCTATTTAAGAGAAATCTCAGATGGTGTCAAAACAATGCAGAACAAATAAAGATGGATATCCTGGCCACCTCGTATAAGTCGAAGCAATTTGGTAAATTCTGGCGACATACCAACAAATTGAATGCAAGGCCGACACTTCCTGCCGAAGTGGGAGGTATCAGAGATGCTTATAACATAGCTAATATGTTTAAGACACAATTTCAGACCCACCCACATAAAACTAAATGTACTACAGGGAGTGACTGTTCTGGGGAGGTAATTAACTCGAAGGAGGGTCCGATGTGCTTCTCACTGAACGAAATTGAATCGGTAATAAAAAATATGAAGCGTGGAAAATCACCGGGTCATGACAGCCTTAGTGTCGAGCATCTGCGGTACGGTGGTGTGCACCTTTCCAGAGTTCTCCAGTTACTCTACAATTCCTGCGTTGCACATAGTTACCTGCCAGACTCGATGATGATGACAGTTGTAATACCCATCGTCAAAAATAGAACAGGAGATGCGGCGGACAAATCCAACTACCGGCCAATATCCCTAGCGACGATTCTAGCGAAGGTTCTCGACGGTCTGATGAATACCTACTTGGATAAAGCACTTAAATTACACGATGCTCAGTTTGGATTTAGGCAGGAAATGTCTACAGAGAGTGCAATACTATGCCTCAAGCAGACCGTGCGATACTATGTCGATAGAAAGACGCAGGTATACGCGTGTTTTCTGGATTTGTCCAAAGCATTTGACACGGTGTCCTATAAGATCCTCTGGCAAAAGCTTAGGACGGAATCCAGCTTGAGACCGGAATTGATTTCCCTTTTCGAGTTCTGGTATGGACACCAGTCAAACATGGTGAGATGGGGTAACTCACTAAGCCAACCCTATAGGCTGGAATGTGGAGTCAGACAGGGCGGGCTGACGTCACCCAGGCTTTTCAACCTCTATATGAACGATCTGATCGGGAGACTGGGCAGGGCTGGGGTCGGGTGTTCAGTAGATGGCATCACTATGAACAATATTAGTTATGCGGACGACATGGTTCTGTTGAGTCCCTCGATCGGTGGTCTTAGGAGGTTGATGAAAATATGTGAAGAATATGCGGAGGTAAATGGGCTCAGCTACAACCCCAAGAAGAGTGAATATCTCATCTTCAGGGGTAAAAACAAATCATTAAATGTTGACCCACGTGTACAACTAGGTGGAACGCCCCTGAGGAGGGTGGCTGAGTTCAAGTATCTCGGGCATATTGTTACGGAACGTCTGAGTGACGACAGCGACTTGGAGCGTGAACGAAGGGCTATGTCGGTGCGAGGCAATATGTTGGCTCGCAGATTTGCATGTTGTACGACGGAAGTTAAACTGGCGCTATTTAGAGCCTACTGCCAGTCCTTCTACACATGCAGTCTGTGGACCGACTATACGCAGCGTACCTACAATGCCCTGAGAGTTCAATACAACAACGTGTTGAGGGCGGTGTTGAGGATGCCTCGGCACTGCAGTGCGTCAGCAATGTTTGCGGATACAAGGGTAGATGATTTCTACGCGATCATCCGTAAACGTGCTGCGTCAGTAATGAGTAGGGTGATAGGCAGCACCAACGTCCTCCTCAGCACGTTTGCCAACAAGTTGGATAGCCCCTTCTGGGGGCATTGGAATGGTGTACACGTCGAACCCGGGAGAGTCGCGGCGAGAGGCCAAGCTAAATAGGCCATAATTAGTGTAAGTCCTAGTATATAAGATACTCTAACATAGAATTAAGTCTTTGTAACTAACAGTATTTTTCGTTTTCTATTCTTACACATTAAGTTAGTACGTAAGTAGTAATTATGTAAACAAATATGGGCACTTTGAGGGCCTGCAATAAAAATATATTATTATTAT
>JACTOM010000930.1:1409300-1506671 GCA_015832385.1 Elymnias hypermnestra | reverse complement strand
TCCTCGGAGCTTTGTAAAATCAGAAGTTTAGATGGAAGTTTAATAAAAGGAGAAGAATGGATATTGAAGAGATGGAAGGATCATTTTGAAAGTTTGTTTGAAAGAAATGAAGCAGAGGTAAATATGGCCTCTGCGGATAGCAATGAATGTAAGACAAGTGATAGCGAGATTAGTATGGATGACATCATGAAAGCGATAAAAGGTATGAAATCAGGTAAGGCTGCTGGGTATGACAGAGTGTCAGTCGAGATGCTGAAGGCTGGCCGCGGGATTGTGGTAGCTCAGCTGTACTGCCTTTTCAATATATGCTGGGAGAAAGGTCAAGTCCCAAGAGATTGGAGCAAGGCCGTAATTGTCCCTCTATATAAAGGAAAAGGGTCACAGCAGGAGTGCAAAAATTACCGCGGTATCAGCCTTCTTAGTGTCGTCGGCAAATTGTATGCAAAGATATTAATTGAAAGGGTGATTAATGAAACTGATGGGAAAATATGGGACGTGCAAGCGGGATTTAGAAGAGGAATGGGATGTACGGATCAGGTCTTTTCTTTACGGTGCATAACTGAAAAATGTTTGGCTAAACACCAAAAAGTTTATTGCGCGTTCGTAGATTTAGAAAAGGCCTATGATCGAGTGGTGAGGAATGAGCTGTGGTCAACGTTATCTACGTTTGGGGTGAGCGGTTGTCTGATTCAAGCATTGAAGTCTCTCTATGAGGGTTCTAGTGCTTGGGTCAGAATAAAAGGGGCGTACACGGAGTGGTATCCTGTCGAAGGAGGTGTTCGACAGGGATGTGTTGCGTCACCATGGCTGTTCAAACTATTCATGGATAACTGTTTGACAGATTGAAAAGAAAGTATATATGGGTTAAGAAAGAATGAATTACTCATCAAATGTTTACTCTACGCTGATGATCAAGTAATACTTGCGTCATCCGCTAATGAGCTACAGGAGATGGTAAATATTATGAATGAAGCTTAGAAAGGCAAGGAATGAAAGTGAATGTAAACAAAACGAAAGTTATATTGTAGAACATTTTTTTATTCTATCATCAATAGTTTCCGCAACATACACGATGACAGATTTTTTGAGACTAATTTTTCTACACCTGGGGTTACATTAATACATTTTTATTAGAGATCCCTATTTTTTTTAGCGAAAGTAATATTGCCTATGTCGCTCAGTGAAAATTCAGCTTTCTAATGATGAAAAAAATTTTAAAATCGGTCCAGTAGTTTATGTTTGAAGCTTGTGAACTTTGTGTTATAATCGACTTCAAAAAAAGGAGGTTATGTTTGTTACCTCATATCTCCCGACTGGGTGGACCGATCTTGATGATTTTTTTTAAATGAAAGATGGTGCTCGTCATAGGGTTCCATTTTTTTTAATCCAGTTCTGATGATGGCATCCATGAGAAAACCGGATAAGTGTTAAATTTGCGTAAGCATGTAAGCGACAAATGGACGAATAACTCAAGATCACGCCAACTGATGTCGATGATTCATTATTAGAAAGGATATACTTCAAGGGTTGTTTTGTGATAGTTTGGTAAGGTTCTGATGATGGAATCCATGACCAAGTGACGGAACTCTTCAATTCTTAGGAGTAAGTGAACGATACTCGACAGAATCTTCTATAGGCTATCCAGATATTTGAGTCGCCTACCTTAACTTCAGTATGGTCGTGCTAGTCGTAGTTAAATATGAAGATCAATGGAACTCCTCAACAGCTTACAGTAAGGGTGCGATTTATGGCAGAATATATAACTGTCTGTAATCAAATGCCAATGCCCTTACGTTTGTTGCTGCATTGCAATATTTGAAAGGTAAATTATGTGTGTATAAGGGTATCGGGTTTGATGCCGGGTGTGGCGATATTAATGTAAATTTAACTTTGTAAACTTGTTTCATTTAAACGGTGTTATCTCATGAGAATCGCGTTTCAGGTGTACACATATTGAGACAAATTTGTTAGTTTACTTTAGATTCACTAAAAATCAAAAAATAAATAGAAATTTTAACAAAAAAGAACCGCCTTCTAAACAAACTTACAAATTCATTATGCTCTAAAAAGTAAGAAATAATTGCGTATTCTTTTATAGTGTTCTTCGTATTCTTTTATTCGGAGTCGGTGAGCATATTAATATATTTGTAAGTTTGTTTTGAAGGCGGTTCTTTTTTTTGTTAAAATTTTTATTTATTGTATGCACACATACAAAAACACAAAAGTTTCCTCTTTATAGTATTAGTTAATATATATAATTTTAAACATAAGCTTTTACAGGACTTCTGAAACATTAAATCGCATTTTATTAGTATTTCCAAAGTACGAATAGTTTTACTTTAAGGGACGACTTGATGTTTAAAAATAGGAAGGACCCTTCGCGTTCTATTCTAAGCAGAACCCACAACAAACGCAATCGATTATCGTCTAGGATATCCTTCAATTTATAGTACAATTTATTGTGTGACATCTGTGAGTTTATAATAGAGCCTAACAGAATTTATAACAATTTTATTTTTTATGTTACATGAATTACAAAAGGCTTTTCTTCTTGAATAAAATTGGAGTGTATGTCTGTAAAATTCATGGCAATGGCGTAATGTTGCGTGTAAGCTTCTCTAACAGAGGTCCTGGATTCGTTTCAACGCAGAGCAGTAAGCAGAGCATAAATTTGCATTTTCTAATTCGGTTTTATTCTGGACTAATAGGAGACTTCTCCTGTGGCTAGATAACAAAGTGTATAGAAACCATATCATCACAGTGAGACCACAGATAAGTGCTGACGTAAATAAATAAAATTGAAGTGCCTTCAAAAAACAAATCTTCACTAAAGGTACTTATATTCCCGCTATTATCTAAAACGGCTGAACCGATTTTGACGGAATTACATTGGCAGATAACTGATGTTGTAATAAAAAATGAGGCTACTTCTCTTTAAAAAAAAAGCATCCAAAATTACGCGGTTCCAGTATGATTATTTAAAAAATAGAAATCTTTCACGCGTTCAATGTATGATACACAACACATAATATCAGCGATTATAATCATTACGAAATAATACAAAATTTAAAGCAGAAAAATATGGAAAACAAACAAAAGATAGCATCTCATTATCAATTCGTAAAACACATCGATTTGGAATTAATTAAATTAGTTTATCTAATGATAACAAATTGGAAATTCAATATTTATGGCAAACAATCAATCAAAATTTAGAACTAATACAAACTGTTTCACGGAATTACCCAGATAATAGATTTCATCATGTTTTAGGATTTAAAAAACGCAGAAAGATGTAGCTATTGGCTTGTCACAGCATAAAAATTAAAGTAAGTAGCAGCCCATTAACGTCCCACTATTCCTTCACTCTCATAGTCCGATGTGACGGGAATCCGACACGACCGGAGAGAGATCAGGCGCAGGACCGACGGCTTAACGTGCTCTCCGAGGCACGGGGGTGGATCACACCGCCATCTCCCCAACTTCGGGCAAAATATTGAGAAAATCTTAATAGAAAACTCAATATCTATTTAAAAATTGGCCCGACCTGGGATTCGAACCCAGGACCTCATGTCTGTAGTCGAACATGCTAACCACTAGACCAATGAGGCAGTTCACAGCATGCACTAAGTTAAATAAGTGAAGAGGAGGAAAAGAAGAGTACCAAGACCCATTAAGAATAAGGACTCAACTCGAATTTTAGACGTTTTGACGTTTTTGTCATTTTCATGATTAAATTCCACCGACTGACTGCCAATCTTCATTTAGAAGAACGCACTCGAAAATAATGAGGATATTTATCGATTTCAGTCATCTAATTGTTTTAATCCTATAGCTATTCAAGTATGGTGCTTAAAAAAACCATATCACAAATCCAAAAGCTATTTATAAATAGTTTATCTTTGAAACAATGTTTTATAAAATTAAAACTTTATTCTTTATTCTACGTTCAGGCAATTAAGATGTACTGTTAGGATATACAAGTTTTTCAACAGGATATATTAACAAACAAAGTAATTAGGAATTGGCTAATGTTATATATATCGTTGTTATGGGACAAGGGAGGAAGTAAGCAAGATAACAGAAGACCCATTCAAATAGCAAACCTCTGGCAAAACCCGAAAATCTCTATGGTCACTAAAAAGAAACTTATTATATCTTTAGTCCTCTCCAAACTACGGACACGATTATAAAGAATAACAGCAATCCAGAAGAGAAACAGGATAGCATTGCACTGAAAGTGGAGAAGAAAAACTAGCTATGCTGCTCTTATGGGGACTGGTAGGCTGTAAAGACGTCATAATTGTTTGGAAGATAAACAGATGTTTGATAGAAAAGAAGACAGAAAAAATATAGGTAGTAACTGGTATAAAGTCAAACAAAGAAGTGATGAAGCAGCTCTTTTAAAGTAGAAAGAAATGATTCACCATGTTTATTCAAAATGGATTGGGAGGCAACATAAACGGCAGAATGTTTTCTGTTTATCAGAAAAAAAACCAGAAAAAGCCACTGATAGCTATTAGAGAGTCATCCAAGCGATTGGCGAGACAGTTCGGCCGTTTGACCTTAAAGAAGACATACAGAATGCTGTTCAATTATGGATTGGCATGTCTGAACCTGCTTCAATGAAACTAGTCTAGTAGAGAGCTGATATTATTAAGAAAAGTATATTCTTTCTTGACCTTGACTGGTGCTCTACTGTGACCTTGCCTGGTGGTAACTCTAGAGTAGAATAGGTACCATCTGGTAAGTTACCTCTTGTGATTTTTAAGCAGCATCGTGCCACAAGACAATTCTTTTTTCTGGTAACATTCCTGACCTAGGCGAATCAGATAACACGATTTCCCAATTTGGATAAAGTAAACAATCCGAGGACCTCTGCAAGCAGGCTAGTCGCATTATTGCAGCAGTGAGGCCGTCATTACAGACATATTAGTTTTATGATTGAGTAAAAGCAAATCACAGCCAGATTGTATTAATTTCACATGAAATTGCATACTATTTATATCGATATTATTTTTTTTTAATATTTAATTTTTTAGAAAATTTAAAGCGGCACAAGGCTTACGTCTCTCATTAACATAATCCTCACGTAAACCGCTCAGCTGTACACAACTGGACTACAGCGGTCTCCAGTGTCCTCATGTTTATCCCCAACGCAACCACTGACTTTATAGAGTGGCATGTGGTCTAAATGATTGCATTATTTATTTGGACACTAACAGGTTATAATATATATTTTTTTAATTAACTTTGTTTTTAACAAAGGATTTGAGTTCATTAATTGTCATCACTAGAACGTCTTCTGCGAGTTTATTATAGAAACGTATACTGTTACCATTAAATGAATTGTTAATGTTATGTAGCCTTCTAGAATTTACAACAATTTTGTTTTTATTTCTCATATTATTACTTCCGCCAGGGCAAATTTAGGAAATTCTAATTTGTGTCCATGTGGACCGATGGGAAGCTTTGGCGATTGCTAGATTAGACAGCCTACGAAAAATTCTTTCCAGTACGATACTGTGTAGAAACCATAAGAAGTCAATCTTCAAAAGGTTTGCACCGTGAGACTATAGCCCAGCATTAACTTATCAGCAATAAGACACTAGGGATGAACCAATGTTGCGAGGCATTACTCTGGACCAGAGAAGTTGCGATTGAAATCCAATGCAAGTAATACTAATTTGTTGTTTCTACTTCAACACCCTTTGTTATTGCCGGGAGAAGAGAGTAAGAAGACAATAAGCTATTTGGGCCATCACATTAATTACAATGGAATAATTAGAAGATATTCACATATAACACTTAAAATATTTCCATAAACCTAAATCCATTCGGTTCAAGATTCGGTCCAAAACGAGATCTTACATTGGGAACAACAAAAAGAACCAAACAATGACAAAGATTTTCATACGTAATAAGATGCTTGATAATTTAAACTACTGTACACTTACAATAACTTTATAGAAACCTTGAAGAACAAGGATAAGACGAGCAAAGGAATTTCAACATTTAGTAACTATTCAAATCACGGTACACATTTTAAGCTCAATAACATTTCAAATGCCATTGATGAAACACGATTTTTTATTAGTAAATCATCAAATAATAAACAATTTAACTGATTACGTGAAACTACCATTGCATTGTTAATTATGATAGCTAAAACATCTCTTTCATATTCAGAATTATCAAAAGCATTAGACAATCATTCATGATTGTAAATCCCTAATTTGAAAAGACACTTGGCTTTATAATTAACAAATACAATAAGATTGATTTTTTCTGCAATATTAATCAGAATAGCATCTTTGACCACATCTTCAATATAATAATAAAAGCCTTTATTCACTATTACGCATACGAATGTCAAGTTATAAAATGTCTCCAGTACAATTGATAGTATAATTAAATAAACAGTAATCTTGCAAATTGCACTTTTTGTCCTGGTTAATTTTAATTTTTAAATTTTAATGTCAATAATAATATTCTTAATGTATTTAGTCAAATTAGTCTCGCGTCAGAGTCGCCTCTTCGGCGTAGGCCTCCCCCAAATTCCTCCAATTAGCTCTATCTCTGGCTTGGCGCATCCAGTCTGGACCTACTCTTTCCCTAAAGATATCTCTCCATCTTTTCTTTTGTCGCCCTCTTTTTCTTTTCATGTCTCTGGGAATCCATTCTGTCACTTTCTTAGTCCATCTTGAGTCAATTAGTCTGCATACATGTCCTGCCCATTTCCATTTTAACGCTCTGATGATTTTTATTGTCTTTTACTTCTTTCTCGTATTATTTTGTCTTTGAGTTTTAATCCTAACATGCTTCTTTCGATTTTCCTTTGACAAACGACCAGCTTTTCTTCCTCATCCTTTCTTAAAGCCCACGTTTGGCAACCGTATGACAAGCATGGTAGGATTGCGACTTCAAATAGTTTTTTCTTTATATTAGCACTAATATCTTTTCCTTTCATGATTCCCTTAAAGCTTCAATATAAATGCCTTATTTTTAAATAGCATCAATTATTTTAAAAAGGAGTATCTAAAAATATACGAATGGTCAATGTTGAACTGTTTAATTATCATATTATAAATTTCTACAAACTTATACCCTTAGATTTATATTATTAATTTTAATTTAAGTTATGCTTTTTTATTGTGTATTTGTTTTGTTTTTTTATGTTACTAGACTGTAAACTGGGACAAGTGCCTTTTAATAAAGACTTCTTTTTATTTCTATCAATGCACAACTTTAATTGAAAAGCGTAAATATTTTAGTTTAACAAGTATTTGTATTAATTGGTAAGTCACTAAACGCAGTAGCTTCTATGAAACTGGGTTTCCTAGCGATAAATATTTAATGATAGATAAAAACAATTAAATACACGGAACACTTACATCGGTGCTGCAACAAATAAACTTTCCAACAATCTGCACACTTAACAGACACTTCACATCAGAATTTGGTTTGTTTATCACTGTCTACGCTTTTGTTATATGTATTAGTAAGGGGATTTGGAACTCGCGATGTGAGAATGTGGGTTTCGGCGGGAAAGTTTGCACTGGGACGCTTCGCGTGGGCTTGGGGCGTCAGGCCAGCAGGGCGGGCGGTTGCGACTGCCGGAGCCCGGGCTTGGGCGGCGAGTGCGGGGCGCGGGCGGGGACTCCCCGAGAGAGCTCTCTTTGGGGAAATTTTGACGAATGACATTCCGTAATGTGCGAGCTGCACTCCGCTAATTGCGCTTTTAATGAATGCGGCGGGTCCCGCGGGATCGAATTTGTTACGCGTTGCCGCGTCTAGTTCTTCAACGGTGTCGCTTGCGATCGCATTCATTTCCTACCGTAACGAATTCCATAACTACACCTGCTGTATAGATTCTTTTAATAAATTTTCCTGTTTTAAATGTCGTTAAACTCAGTTAGTTAGTTAGTAGCAGCCCATTAACGTCTCACTGCTGGGCACAGGCCTCCTCACTCCGAGGAGCCAGGGTTTTTAGAGCATAGACCCACCACGCTGCTCCACTGCGTACACAGGTGCACTCTCTATTCCTTCACTCTCATAGTCCGGTATGACGGGAATCCGTATCAGGCGCAGGACCGACGGCTTAACGTGCTCTCCGAGGCATGGGTGTGGATCACACCGCCAACTTCCCAACTTCGGGCAAATATTGAGAAAATCTTAATAGAAAACCCAATATTGATATTAGAATTGGCCCGTCTGTAGGCGATCATGCTAACCACTAGACCAATGAGGCAGTCGTTTAGCTTATCCATATTTTAATGACAATATAATATAAAATTAACCGTGATAACATTATATCGAACCTTAACATTAATACAGAAAAATAAAAGTAATAAGACTTGCAGCGTTACCTCTTTGGACAGCGATACTTATACGCTGTCCGAAGTACCACCCGGCCTTAGGGTCACGGGTGACATCAACTAAGTGAGATGAGATTTCTTTCAAAAAGCTTTTAGCCTCAGGACCCCACGGTCCCAATGTCTCCACGCCAAAAGGCACAAATATGTATTCTAAAGCAAGGCTCTCATATTTGCGCCTCTTGGCGTTGTCAGCTAATGACGCCGCCGCTCTCGCTGATTTGGAGGTAGCGTCAATGTGAGATGGTGCAAGCGTATCGAAACATGTAGCATCCCACACCAACGACCTTCCTATTTTCCAAGGCATCAACGACATACCATCAAGTCTCTTACCATCATCATAAATAAACACAAAAACAATAATGGCAGCATTAACTTAATCCTGATTGTGTATGATTGGTATATTAAGGTATATATAGAATAACTAACGCTAACCGAAATAAAGTGGCCGTTTTAGAATAGTGCAAGGTTAAATAAGTAACAACACACACACACACCCACACATAAATGCACGCACATGTACGTCAAGCCTGATAATCAGCGCCACAGACTCCTGACTGCAGCATAAAAGCTGAGCCAATATATATGTAGGATATAGATAATTTAATTTTGTTGTTTCTTTTTTTAAATTACGTATTGGCTGAATAAATGGTTTATTTATTTATAATAACATCCATTTATGTCCCACAGCTGGGTAAAGACCTCCTCGCTCATAGGGGAGTGTATTTTTAGATCATGTCCCACTGTGGGTTGGCAGACGTAATATACATATGCACTCTCTATTCCTTCATTCTTATAGTCCGATGCGACGGCAATCCGACATGACCAGAAAGATTTCAGCCGCAGAGACTGACAGCTTAGCGTGCTCTCCGAGGCACGTGGCACGAGAATACCGCCAACTTCCCAATTTCGAACAAACGTTGAGTAAATCTTAAAAGTCAATGTCGATTTTTGATGCTCGTATACGATCGCGTTCATTTCGTACCGTTAATTAATTCACATTACCTACCGCAGATTTTTTCGTTGGTCTATCGCATGTCGCATATTGTTGTCGCTTGCGATCGCATTCTTTTCCATCCGCAATTATTTTATAACAACACCTACTGCATATGATAATATTTTAAAGTGAAACTTATTCTAATTACCCAGCCGTTTTCGGCGATCTGTCGAATGTTGTATTACAGCTGGCTTTGGTAAGGATAAATCTAATCGTGATGCATAAAACAACAGAATGATTTAAAAAAAAAATTATCATTAAATGAAAATAAACAAATTTTTCTAATTGTGCCTTTAGTGAATCAAATGTGTTACTCGATGCTGCATCTAGTTCTTCATCAGGGACATAACATTCGTTTCGATTCGTAATCGCGTGGAATAATATCTGTATATAAAAGTAGGTCGATCTTACAAATTTTAATTATATCCTAAATCGTGGTTGGTTAAAAACACATTCTTTATATAACACCAAACTAAATGATCGCGCCGGCCCTGACCCTGGCATGGACTCGACCCTGGACCCGGGCCCATAAAGGTCCAGGTCTTGTCGGTCCCCGAGACGGCAACGAGCCCTGGCAGATGAATAGTCACGTGAGATGTATATTTGTATGTATGTGTGTGTGTTGGAATGTGTCTGTAACCTGCCAAGGCATCCAAAGCTGCTGTAGGCGACGCCGGTTCTCTGTTCTACTCCAAAAGGGAAGTCCAACTGCGGCCACCGCGTGGACGAAATAACCTAGCAGCGCTATGACCCGCCACCTTTCACTAGAGGACTACGCTTTGGGCCTACAAAATGCTACGATCTACTTCATTAGCCCCACAAACTAATTAACGCATCGAATCACCGCACTTTCTCGACAAAATCAGGAAGCGGGGTATTTTTGCGCCCATCACCATACGCTTCGAGAGTTGACAACTCGCTCGGCTTCTTATGACTACAGACTACCGATAATCTATAGACTATATTGCTCTATGCTCATAAAGCAGCGCGGAGGCGCCCTCTCGTATCGTAGTCGCACGCCTCCCGATAACCCGTGCATTAGTACGTCGGAAAGCTGGCAGATGGCGCGAGTATGGCGCTTCCGAGATACCAAGACTTCGCGCCAGTTGGCGCGAACACTAGGTATACACGATGAAATTTCAATTAAATACTTCCACTTTAAAATTGACTATTTGCAAGTTATATTTTCGCAAATAAAACAATAATGACAATATTAAAAAGGATATGATGTATAAAAATGTAAAATCTATACTTCAATAGGACCTTTATATAAATAATTACGAAAATAAAGCAGTCTTTTGTATTAATTTTATAGGCTTTCAATAGCCCGACCGCTCTACTGAAAGTCTAAGCGTTTCGATTCAAAGCTCATCTTCATCTTGATATCCAAATATCTCATTGAGAGAGGTTTAGCGGTTTGGACCCTTAAGGATAACGTTACACAGACACTCAGAGATATTTTATATATAGCATTATTATAATATACAGGAGATGCTAAATATTATGAATGAAGCTTTGAAAGGGAAAGGAATGAAAGTGAATGTAAAAATCTGAGATGACTCTATGATGAATGGTAATATTTTGGTAGATGGGGAACAAGTGGAAGAGGTGAACGAATTTGTATACTTGGGATCTAAGTTTACAAAAGATGAACCATGTGAAAGTGATATTTAAAGGAGAGTAAATGCAGGGAATATAGTAAATGGTGCTCTGCACGCCTTTATGAATAGCCAGATGGTGTCTCAAAGGGCTAGACTGGCTGTGCATGCTGGAGTGTTGGTACCAACACTTTTGTATGGTAGTGAAAGTTAGGTATGGCAGTAGAATCACAAAAGTAAAATAAATGCGGTAGAGATGAGAGTAGATAGATGCGGTACATATGTATGTATGTATGTAACAATAAAAACTGGCTTGTGGCTGTGTTATGGACATGACCGTTTGTTGTACGTGTAAAAATCTCTTAACGGGGGCTTCCCCCTCCGCCGCATGCTATTTGTTACAGTCCTTACTTAGAAATTCTTTGATATTTTAGGTATCCCGTGGATTAGTTGAATTTCGGATGCATGTGATAGGTTGTTATCATTCATTTCATCCCTATGGATGCTGTTCGCGCCCAAAAGCGCTAGGCTTCGGTGCTCTGTGGGCATGGCGCAATATACTCTATGAGCAAAGCTAACCTGTGGCTGTTAGAATCCTTTGCAAACTATCATCCGCGAACTGGACAGAGGACGGGCGCGATTTAAGCTCGTCTTGGGAATTTAAGCGATTTTCATAAGGAAGTGCGGGATCCTACGCGTTACCATTGGTTCGGGGGGCCAGCTACCACCCTCGTCGCGTTTTGTGGGCTCTCGTTGCCCTCTTGTAGGTGGCGAGTCATAACGCGGTCAGGCTAGCTCGTCCACGCGTTGGCCGCAATAGTCCTTCCTTCCAGTAGATTAAGGAGTAGAAGAGTGAACCAGCGTCGCCGACCACACCTGCCGGAGTCGACGCTGTCGAGGAGAGCTACGGACGAGGTAGGTGCGAAACCCTACTAACTGTCCGACCTTTCTGGAATCTAGTAAAATTTCTCCTCCCGCCGTCTACAGTGCTGTCTGCATTACGAAGCTGCCTGCAGCACTGTGGGCCCTGGTGACCCTTGGTAGTCTCCACGACCTGGTCACGGACGGCGTGAACAGATGCCATTTTACAGACGTATTCGCTTGAAAATCATACAATCAAAACGAATAAAATACAGCAAAATAAAAATTAGTGGAGTAGTTTTTGATTTGAAATCAAATTAACGTCCTATTATAATAGTTTTGAGAGGTTAAAAGCACGCAGCAATTTGCCGCAAGTAAATTGCAGGTGGACAAAAGACTTCGCTCGCAAGAGTTTAACGGTTAGAGTTAAATTAAACCAAGGCCAACCTATTCAGTTAACTATATTTAAACATTGTGAAACAAGTAATTTAGTTTTTTAATTGCTTACAAGTAAGGGTTTCATTGTGATGTGATATGACTTCGTGGTATTCAATTAAGAAAAAGCGAATTTAACCCTGATCGTTGTAGTGTTGTAGCTACATATTTATTACCTTCCTCTAAAATTCAATTACATCAATGGATGGCTTAAAGATCAAAGTATTTATGACGCTAAGTAAAGACTGTAAGACATCGCATGCGGCGGAGGGGGAAGCCTCGTTACGAGACTGAGCAAATGGCTGTCCATATCACAGCCACAACCCATTTCTTATTGTTTTATAGATATAATTCGTTATCCTTAAAAGATAGGTATGGGTTATGGTATACTTTTTTGTAGATTTATAAATGAGGTACATCACCTCATACAGAACTTTGTTATATCACTAAGGAATTGGGCAAGGTTTTCGGTGATAGTCAGGAGGCTTTAACTTTCCCTATACTTTCAACAATTGTCGCTGTATTTCCAATAGTTTTTAGAAAAACCTTAACAGATTATATACCGAAACCATTATCGTGAATCATTCTATCTATTGGATAAAACCGCATGAAAATCCGTAAAGTAGTTTTTGAGATAATCGCGAACAAATAATAATAGTAATAATAATACTAAGAGCAAGAGCTCGCCGTGATGTACGATCTTCTTGATGAGAGACTGCCGTATTATAGGTACCAGCCGGTGCCAGTACTCGAACGCGACGGTGTCCGACTCTATTGGGACCGGTCCATTATCACGGACAGGACCATACTGGCCAACAAGCCTGATATCGTGATAATGGACCGGGCACAGTCTCGGGTGTTTTTAGTGGATATCACGATCCCGTATGACGAGAATCTCGTGCGAGCTGAGACAGAGAAAAAACGTAAATATCTGGATCTGGCGCACGAGATTACCGCCATGTGGGGAGTGGGATCCACTGAAACCATCCCAATCGTAATATCTGCGAATGGTCTGATCCCAGTCAGTCTCGCTCACATGTGTATAAGAGACAGCCTCTATGGTTCTGCTTGTCCCTAAACCCCCTCAGTTTTCTGCTGGAGAGGTCTGGGACGGGCTTTCAGTTTCGGAGGGGAGGGGCTAGGGTACCTCACCTTCTCTACATGGATGACCTCAAGCTGCTAGCACCCAACGCACCACGCTTGCAGGAGTTGCTGAAGATCACCAGTGACTTCAGCAATTCCATCAGGATGGAGATGGGGCTAGATAAGTGTGCGGTCCTTCATGTGGAGAGGGGACAGGTATCCCACTCGGCCGAGATCAACCTCGAGCCGACCCAGCTCGGNATAAGACAGATTGTGAAAATTTGCAATCAGATCTTGACAGGCTTTGCAATTACTACAATAAGAACAGAATGTACATAAATGTGGGCAAAAGTTTATTAATATCATTCACTCGTAAAAAAACATATTGCAATGTCAGTTATAAATTGAATGGACACAATATTTCCAGAGCTGACATTGTAAAGGACTTGGGTGTTTTACTGGACTGCAAATTAACATACTCAGAACATGTTGAATCGATTGTTAACCGTGCTACTAAAACGCTCGGGTTTATTCTTCGTGTAACCCAACCTTTTACGGATGTAGTGTCTTAAACTTTTGTACTGTGCACTTGTCCGCAGTGCGCTGGAATATTGTAGCTGTATTTGGAACCCTGCTGTTAAATCAAAATTTTTTAAACATCTTAATTTCCGCTCACATCATAAAGTAGATATGTATTCAAATAATTCCCAACTTTGCGTCGTTCATAATCTATTGTCTCTTGAAAGGAGGAGATCACTTTTAGACATGCTGTTTCTGTATGGATGCTGCCATGGTCAATATGACAGCATCGAATTAACATCTAACATTCTCCGGTTTCACACACCTAAACTCAGAACGCGCCAAACACCCCTCTTTTTTACTTTACATTGTCAAACAAATTATGCAAATAATTCCATAATTTGCCGCATTCTAAGAAATTATAACGAAACTTAATCTGACGTCGATATCTTCCATGGCAACAAACTAAAATTTAAAAAGAATTAATAAAATTAATGAATTCAAATAAGGAGAAGGTAGCTTGTATTTGACTCCAGACACACCCACACACACACACACACCCACCCCCCCACCCACCCACCCACACACACACACACACGCACACACACACACACACACACACACACACACACACACGCGCAATCTCTCTGGCGCTTATTAGTCCAATATATAAATGTAAAATCCATAATTGGCCTTAAGTTAATTTAATTAGATTATATGTTAGTTTTAAGAGGGCTGTGGATTTTGTAAAATAAATAAATAATATCATCTGCATAGCACAAAGAGACACAGACTTCGTTTTATTATGTAAGGACATAAATTTAGTTTACAGTATAACAGAATAGACTCTGTTATCGTATCGGGAAGTTCAATAACATTATATCGATCAAAGCTCGGTTAAGTATCAACAACAAATTTTACTATCCATCAATAGACCGCGTTAAGTGTATCGTAAAAAGGGACTAACATTTTACACATATATTTGTTTTTATACAAGTAATACGGTCATGAAAATAATATTTCAGTGTAGAAATAGCTAGGTGTTTTTATAATTTACAGTAACTCGTAATAAAGCGAAGAGTTTCACATTCCCGGTTGTTAAACACGTGGATTCTTGCAAATGGTGCAGCGTGGTGGGTTTATTCCCTAAAATTACAAGGGAATCATTTTTGAGTTATAGTAATTTTTAGCTTCAGTTTAGCTCGAACACGAATTTCCACCTGCTTTCTTTGTGATCAATTTTTTTAACCGTTTCCTTGAATAAGTTCCTAGTTATAATACATTGTTAGAAAGGTAAGAAAACGTTTATTTTTTCTAAATAATTTGCAAACCAAGTTTCATAACGTTATTTTTATTTATAAGACATTTTACTGGAAAATAATCATCAAATATTGAAATTATGTCGTCTTCCGTCTCTCATTTTTAAATATGGACCAATAATTGTTTTATTATTAAAAAATAACGAGTGTTTAATCGTTTTTATTAAACAGAAGAAAAAATTACATTCAAATTCATATTTTTTCTTTAGTAATCTTTTGAAGACACAATTCCCAATAAAGAGCTAAAATTACGATAACTTTTAAATGCCATAATTCTTATGGGGATGCAAATTATCATAATTAGTCACCAGTAATTTGAGGGAATCATCTGAAAATACCCAACATCTTAGAGGAGAGGCCTGGTTACTTGTGATTATTCTCTCTAAAACCCTCAAAGTCCAAAGGAAGTCCTATCCAACAAAATACTACCCTTGTTTGAATCTCCTACAGTTTTAATACACATAAAGATCGTTTTATATACCTACTAGCTGTGATTACAGTAACACGATAAACTCGTGAAGAATTCCCACAATCGGCCGCACACCATTAATCCATGTCGGCAGGACAATACCTGTCAATAAGTGGCACTCCTCCGATCGTTTCAACCCCTCCTCCCTAGAACTGGCGCCCACCCAGCTCTTAGGACTGCTGCCTTGATTAATGATAGACGAGTGGACATCTTCATCATAAATACTACAGCAACTCTGTCTATATAGGTAAGGTAAGCAGCCTATTAACGTACCACTACTGGGCACCATTTCTTTTTTGTAGCTGGGAAATGCTATTTACGCACTAACCCTAACCAGATCACCAGTCAGGATTGAGGGACTCGGCGATGGAAGGTCTCAAGTACCATGCTCATAGGAAAGGTTCATTGCTGGTTTATAAATGACGACTCATGATGATTTTAAGGAACGATTTAAACGCTGGGCTTAAGTGTTTCTTCAAGTTCCTAGTCGTAGAAAAACCCACATGAAATAATCCTTCAAATTATAGTAAAGTAAGTAACAGCCCATTAACGTCCCACTGCTGTGCACAGACCTCCTCACTCATATGAGAGAGGGTTTTTAGAGCATAGACCCACCACGCTGCTCCCCTGCGGATTGGCAGGCACAGTACACAAGTGCACTCTCTATTCCTTCACTCTCATAGTCCGATGTAACGGTAATCCGACACAACCGGAAAGAGAGAGATCGGGCACAGGATCGACGGCTTAACGTGCTCTCCGAGGCAAGGGGGTGGATCACACCGCCAACTTCCCAACTTCGGGCAAATATTGAGAAAATCTTAATAGAAAACTCAATATGGATTTCGAACTGGCCCGACCCGGGACTCGAACCCAGGACCTCATGTCTGTAGTCGAACATGCTAACCACTAGACCAATGAGGCAGTCAAATTATAGTATGTATTTTAAATTACTTTAAATTTATTAACTTACGTTTAATATCTATCTATCTGTGTATCTATTTATCTAAAACTAATACAATAAACCAAACTATCAACAGATTCATGTAAAGTAAAATTAAATAAACATAACGCATTGCAAGTAGTCAAAAAAATGGGGTGTAAGGGAGAAACGCGTCCCAATCCGTTTCCCCAAATGCCAACCTCACCTCACGCGGTGCACCCTGCTTTTACCGACGAGGCTCGGGTGACCGACAAATGGCGGTATAACCATTCTCTATAGCTGACATAAATGCCACAGACCGATAACGGTGCAGCGTTATCGGTGCGATAAGGTCAGCACTGCGATCATCAACCCGCCTGCCAAGCGTGGTGATTATTGGCACAACCACGAAATGATTGACACAAGGCAGCAACGGCCCCCAGTCCCCGGCAGCCCCCGCTATGGTGCTGGAGTGGCGACCCCGCACCGGACGACGCAGTGTGCCTACACTCCCCCCACAAGGTGGACCGATGATATAAAAAGGGTCGCTGGTAGCCGCTGGAGCCATGCAGCGCAAGATCGGGCCTTGTGGACGTCATTACGTGAGACCTATGTCCAGCAGTGGACGTCTATCGGTTGAAGCGACGACGACGAATGTAAAAAAAATACAGTAAAAACAAATTTATATATTGTACGTCAATAAATAAAAATATTTGATTACAATTTCTAGAAAGGCTTGAGTTATAAATATCGTTGAACTCCCCATATTTTGACCTAATGACGAGGACGAGGTGGAAGACCAGCTGCAAAAGCCATCAGATGAGGCAGCTGACTTTGCTCATAGACGCCTGAGAACATACCACTCTGTGGACCTTGGGCAAACACAGCCACATCGTCACCACCGTGTGTTTCTGATTCTAGTGGAACATCTGAATGACTTTTCCATTGCAGATCACCTAAAATAGAAATTGATTTCATAAAAAAACCTCAATTACAACACATTACTACCCTAAACGTATATATTGTATGAAATACACTTACGATAATTTGCATCGCGAGTCACGTCAACTCTTTGTTCATTTTCATGTCGTCTATGACCAGGTCCGTTTGCATATGATAGAGTCATGTAAGGTACACCATCGTCATCGCGATCATCAGAAGGACCAAGGATATCTCCACCACGATGAGTATAACCATTGAAAGCCATAACATGAGCATGATCAGAAGTCACCACAATCAAAGTATCATCGTCAGGTAATAATTCTACAGCTCGAGCTACTGCGGCACTTAGCTCTATGGTCTCATCTAGTGCAAGTTCTACTTGGTTTTCATGATGTGCATGGTCTATACGTCCACCCTCGACAAATAGGAAGAAACCTTTCTCATTTCTACGCAAAGAGGTTATCGCAGCTTCTGTGAGTTCAGCTAATGTTGGCTCAGTGTCTTTGTTCGCTTCCAAATTATACTGTAGGTGACTTCCCTCAAAAAGTCCCAGTAGGTATTCAGGTGGTGCACTATTTACAGAGAGCAATTGATCACGATTCCATACATATTGATAAGTGACGTTACGTCCAATCTTATCTATTTGCCATTCTTCAATGAGGTTACGACCGTCCATTCTTTTACCAGATGTACCTTCTTCATCTACATTATCTTTCGGCAGAAATTCTCGTCTGCCACCTCCAAGTATAACCTGTTAAAATAATCGATATAATGAATCTGAGGTGATTGTGGTCTTTTTGATTAAATTGGTATTTGACAAAACAATTTTAAAATCAGTTCACTAGATCTTGAGTGCTTACAAAGCATATAATCATTTCTTAATTCTTTATATAACAGTATACCTTGAACTTATTGCCAGGATATGAATGTACAAGCTGATACGCAATATCACGGCATAATTCTGGATCGTAAAGATCAGCCAGAATTTCAGCATCATTTTCCCAGTCCCTGTTCGCTGAATGTGCATATGCACCAGCTGGAGATGCATGCGTTACACGAGTCGTGGTCACGATTCCTGTGTTACATTTAAATACATTTTTAACACATAGATTTAAAAAAAATCAAATATAACAGATCAATTTTATTGTAATTGTTGATGAAGTTTGTGAAATCACCCATATTTTTATCGATTCAATATCTTTTTCTGTATTTGTAATTGTATTCTTGCGAGGCTTTATGTGTATCTCAAATTGATATAAAAATCATTTGAGGGTATAACTTTACCAATGTATTATCTTGAAAATAAATATCCAACATCACAAACCAGCGTCACGGCCATCTTCCAGGGCCCAGGATGCGATTGAATCCACGTGTGATGCAACATCAAGTGATGCTGAACAATCTCGTCGAGGAACTGCAGCTGTCACACCAAGGGTACCTTGATTGGTTTTCACACCACACAAATATGCTGTTGCTGTGCAGGCAGAATCTGGGATTTGAGAGTCCACACAGTACGTCTGAATGGACAATACATATACTAACATCTCTATCCTTTGTCATTTGAAAAAAAATCAAAGTCTTGTTAATAACGCCCTTAAGGGAATTTGTGTAAAAAAAGATTAAGCAAGAACGGAACCAATCAATTGACCTTTCCTATTCTGAAATATTGTTTAGTCCTTATTATTGCATAAATTACATATACTACACAAATAATATTTTTGTGTCCTAAAAAAAGAAAACTGCTTTCGAGCTGGAGAGAGAATATTTGCACAAGACCAAAAGCTTGAGAAATTGGAGATTTTTGAAGAGGTCTTTGCTGTATCTTAAACAGTACTATAAATACTACTGTAGCAAGAAATGTAAATGAATGAATAAATATAATTAGGTGTTGAACAGACGCTAATACACTTCCAGATTTTTTAATGACAAAGCTTTCCTTTATATGGTGAAAATAAAGAAGGAAGGTTAAATTTGCCTTGTAACGTACCTTTGAAAGACCTACTACAGGAAATTTTTCAAAGGACAGTTGTGACTCTTCACCAGACCTATTCTGACGTTGCCCGAGCAATGTTCGGGCAGCACTCAAAGTGGGTATAGACATACCATCCCCCAAAAACATTATTATATTTCTTGCAATGCCTTCTTCATGAATATATTTTAAACGAGCTTCAATACCAGCCTGTGCTTCGTCTATCCAAAATTCTGGTGTAGCTTCCAATTGGTTTCTTGGAGCGATTTTTTTATCTGGTAAAGCTCTATGATATTCATCGTGCTCTGTAAGAAAAACATTTTTTTAATTGATCCTAGATCCTTGCAGCTTCTTTTATCTGAAATCGGTTTGAACGTACTTGAAATATCATCATAGTCAGTCCAATTGTTTTACCATAAATGAGCTCACTTTTGTTTTTTATTGAGCGTGGGACTAATAATCAAATTATCTTTATATAGTTCAGCTTCCATGCTATTTTGATGTATAAGATATCACACAGAGATTTCGTCGCTATCAGTCTAGCAAATATTTTGTAAAAGAGGGACTATTTCATTATTTGATGCTCTTGTATCCGCTATTTCATCTATAGAATTAGTACTCAAATTATCTTTATGTATTCGTGCCTCTTTGTGTATTTAATCTATATTATCTACTAAACTGTGGAGTTGAATCACTATCCATCCAGTAGTTTTTACCCACAATTTTGCGTGCGTAAAATTAGTAATCAAGTTCTATCTATGCTAATGTTGTATATAAGTTAGTAAACTGTTAAGTTTCATTACAATTTTTAGTATTTTTTACATTAGGACGATTTTGATTAGATATAAACTAGAACCTAGAGATTCCATTACGCTATCTACATTTTGATTTCGTAATTTAATATAGAAACTTTCATTTACCATGTGAATATTTGAAAAACAGGAACAGAAACAACGGAATCAGCTTGTTTTTTCTCATAATATGCATTATGATAGACTATTAACTTTCAGACTAAGCTCCTTAACTATAAAATACACAAAACGATAACTTTTCAAAACGTCTCAATAACAACTGATCATACCTTTTCTGCATAACTATCATCTGTCAAGATTTTGTACAATCTTACATGTTTTAACACTGATAAGAAAGATGTCACGATATCTTTGACACTGAGAGGTTATTAGAAAATTTTGTCTTTCAGATTAAGTTATATATTTAATAGTCTTATCAAGATATCAGCTGGATTCTACGACTTCGTTTACGTAGAAATAGTTATCGTGCCTCCAAAGTACGTAGTTATCTAGAAACACAATCTAATGCAAGGTATAATAAACAATAATCTCTCTGTGGTATGATAAATCTTTTTTTTTTTAAGTAATTGTATATAAAATCACACTTTTTTTTTTAGAAGTGTGTAGTTGCTGTTAGCCCTACTGGCTTTGACAGCGTAACCGAGAGGATTGGCGAGCGCAGAAGCTCCGCCGAGGGGTGGGCCCGTAGAAAGGCCCTGCTGCGTCGTGGGGGAAACGTCACTCTAAGGGCGCCTCCTGCGAGGCTCGGACCTAGGCTTAGAGCAACGTTTGCTGCTGAAAAGGACAATCGGACAGGTGTTTAGTCTTGACGTCCATGGGTCCGCGTCTGGGTGCGTCAGATAGCGGGGACCTGGTCTTCGCCGGCGAAGACGCTGTGTTGCGGCGTTGTCAATAGTAATCTGGTCGTCTGGGTCGTCAAGGACGTGTTTGGGCCGCTTGTTCCTAGGCGGGATGTTTAGCCTAATCTCATAAGAGGTGGCATTTCTAATGAGGGGGTTGGGGTTACTGATGGCTCTCTTGAAGTAGTCTACGGAGAGCGTTTTGAAGTAACTGTTGACCGTTGCGAGGTTGAGATCCCTGTGGAGTCTCTGTCGGGGACTTCCAGGGTGCAACCTACGAGAGTGTCATTCAGGTGTGACGTGAATCGCGTTTGTAACTAGGACAGATCTGTGGTCAGAGCTTAACTCGTGTTTTACCTCTATGGAGTCCTGGTGAAGCGTGATGTTCCTTAGAAGCATAACATCGAGTATATCTCCGGGGTCGAGTGGATCAGTTCGGTTACTGTAAATGGTCGATTCGTCTGGTGCTATGACTGAGAACTGTAATTTTGGAAGGTGGCTGGGTCAAATAAAATGCACTCTCTATATCCAACGCAAGCTACTGACAAACGTTACTTTATTAGCAAGTAAGCGCATTGGGGGTGTGTCCTTATTATTCAATTAACTATTCATTACATTCTATTTTGTCTTTAACTTTCTATATAAAGCAAACAAATTGTTTTTTTGTTTATGATGATGTTTTGCAAAAAGTATCTATCGAATGAAAAATGTTCTATTTAAGCACCCTATGAGCACCATAATTTATTTTGATCTATTAAAGAAGCGCCAGTGCGTCAAAAATTTGAAACATGCGCACTAAATTACACATTTATTTATTCGGGAGGCAATGTGGCACTTTCGTCAGTCAAAATAGAGCCAAAAGTACAAACTTTCGATGCAAGTATGATGAAAAAGTACTTTTTTAAATAACATGTACCTGCGATTGTTATACTTTTAGTTATATTGAGCCGCTATTATATTAATGTTTATAAAAAGGCGAGGGTGTGAGCTATTTCGAAGTAAAAAAACGTGTTATATTGGTATAAACTTTATAGATAAAACATTGCTTACAATCTGAATCATTTAAGGACTCCAACGATATATTTATCGCGGACACACATACACAAACACACTCACTCCTTGGAAACCATGCCTTTTTTGGACAGTCGTGTAATTTGCTGAATAAAATAATGTTTACTTCACATCACACAATAAAGGAATCTCTGAAATTTCACTTCCATTACTTGTCAGTATACATTTGCTCTCAGTCTCCTTACTAATATTATAAATGCGAAAGTAACTTTGTCTGTTGTTCATCCATCGTAAAACTACTGAACCGATTTTAATGGAATTTGGTACACAAATAGTCTAGAGCCTGAGAAAGGCTGCTTATTAATTTGAAAAGTGGTTTTTGGGCACTTCGCAGTGAAAGCTCATTAAAGTATTTTTACAT
The DNA here is from genome assembly GCA_015832385.1 of Elymnias hypermnestra. Classification (NCBI taxonomy): domain Eukaryota; kingdom Metazoa; phylum Arthropoda; class Insecta; order Lepidoptera; family Nymphalidae; genus Elymnias; species Elymnias hypermnestra. The sequence continues at coordinate 1,484,102 of JACTOM010000930.1, read as the reverse complement.
AGGTGTCTTATTTGTAAAATAATTAGCCTAAGTCATTAAAAATGCTGTCCAAAACAGTATTCCGTAGTTCCTTATATATAATACACAAATATAGCTTTAAAATAAAAGGCAATACATTAATTTGTAGAGTGTAAATCACAATTCATCATATAAATATGTAGATTAGATTAAAAAACAACCTACTGTCTATTACATAAGCGAAAATTGAAATATTTCTTTATATGCAACAAAGAGCATAATACAGCACGATTTTTACGGTATCCATTTTGATAATTTTCAAACTATTCCATTGTCTTTCCTTTTCTTTATTCATTTAATAAAAAAAAGGAAAGGCAAAATCGTACTATAACTTGGAAGATTACATAGACAATAGAAATCGTGGTAAATAATGAATAGGTTTACTCTAAATATCGTCGTTGTCGTCGCTTCAACCGATGGACGTCCTCTGCTGGACATAGGTCTCACGTAATGACCTTCAAAAGGCCCGATCTTGCGCCGCCTGACTCCAGCGGCTACCGGCGACCTTCTTTATGTCATCGGTCTACCTTGTGGGGGCCTGCCTACACTGCGCCGTCCGGTGCAGGGTCGCCACTCCAGCACCTTCGGCCTCCAACGTCCATCGGTCCTTCAGACTATTCGCGATTCATAGAACTATGTCGGTTCTACTACGGATCTCTTCATTTCTAATTCGATCACGTAGAGAAACTCCGAGCATAGCCCTCTCCATCGCACACTGAGTGACTCTGAGCATCCGCATGAGGCCCACAGTCAGCGACCACGTCTCAGAACCGTAGGTCATCACTGGCAACACGCACTGTTCGAAGACCTTGGTCTTCAGGCACTGAGGAGTATCGGACGAAAATATCTGGCGTAGTTTCCCGATTTCTTACCTAGCTGGACTATATGTCCCAGGTATGTGTACTCGTCTACAATTTAGAGAGCTGAGTTCTCAACGATGATTGAGCGTCGCGGTACATGGATATTAGACATAATTTTCGTCTTATCCATGTTCATTTTCAGGCCCACCTGTTGAGAAACTCTGCTGAGGTCGCCGAGCATTGTATTGAGATCTTCGAGAGGCTCTTCCATAATGACTACATCATCGGCAAACCGTAGTTGATGTTGATGCCCAGTCCGTTCCACTCCAGAAAATCAAAAAGTTTTTAAGCTTCTCAACTAATATGAAGAATAAATATATTCTAAGGAAAGCGCCATGGATATATAATATATTACTAACCTAACATATAAAAGTATACATTGTCATGATGACGGCGAAAAAGTAAGTAAACCTTTGTTAGTTTGTTGCAAAGGAACCCTATTAACTTTAGTTTTTAATCGTCAGTAGTAATACGTGGAAAAACTATATTTGACGATTCAAAAGTGCTGTGAAAGCCTACTTGAATTGAGATACTTTGTTTTTCTACTAATACGTTTGGTCTTATACTGTCAAGCAGCACTAGTATATCCAGCGGTATGTGCCCGCCATGGCGGTGAGGACGAACGTGGTGAGCGCCAGCAGCGGACGCAACGCGGTTGCGGCGCTGCATGCGTGCGGTGCGGCACCGAGGCACGCGGCATATGCGGCGCGGTGCGGCACGTGATTCTGCTCGTACAGTCCCGAGAACAGCGCATGCCGCGGCCCGCGCGCGAACACCGCCACATCATCAGCGCCATGTGTCTCCGAGTCCAGAGGAACCTCCACGTGCGACCGGAAATTCTGTCGACCTGGTTGCCCACCAATACACTTATAGTATCACAAATGATAAGGCAAGGAAATATATACCATAACTTAATAATAGGGTAAAAAATGGGCCTTATCGCTAAGTATCGTTTTGTTACAAAAACGAGTAGGTGGAGATAGGGAAAATAGTGATAGACCTTAGGTACTCATCGCCGTGAGTATAGACCCGTTTGATAAATTTAAGATTTAAATAACACCCCGAGGTATGCCGAGGGAGCTTTATAACAGGGGGTGACCAGCGATGTGACTGTGGACAATTTAATATCACCAATAGTAGTACATACGGATATAATTCACAGTCATGCTTCGAAGCTCCGAGTTGATTTAGAAGTAGGTGAAGAGATCGTTCCAGTACGTATGAGTCGGAAACACTCTTCGGGAAGGGGATCTTCTCAATGGGACAGTATAATGTCTGAACTACGGAACTAGTTTGTGAATATGTCAAGAGAAAAAAAATATGTTTCACTAAAAATATATGGATGACGGACTTGAAAATAATAAACAAGCGAGAATATAAAATAAACTTACCAAAATTATTCTCCTGAGTAACGTCCACTCTTAGATTATTTACTTCACGGCGATGGCCAGGGCCGTTTATATAAGAAAGGGTCATATAAGGCACGTTATCTCTATCTCTGCTGTTGGAACGTCCAAGGACATTGCCACCTCTTGGAGTGTATCCATTAAATGACATTACGTGAGCATGGTCGGCTGTCACCACGATCAAAGTATCTTCTTCCGATACAAGTTCCATAGCCCGAGCGACTGCCTTACTGAATTCGATCGTTTCATCCAAAGCGCGTTCTGCTCGATTATCATGATGAGCGTGATCAATCCGACCCCCTTCAACGAACAGGAAATAGCCTTTCTCATTGCGACTCAACATTTTAATTGCCACTTCCGTGAGCTCCTCCAAGGTTGGTTCAGTCTCGGGATTCGTTACCACATTGTATTGTAGATGGTTTGCCTCAAACAGGCCGAGCAAATACTCTGGCAGAGATTCGTTAACTCGATGTAATTGCTCTCTGTTCCAAATATACTCATAAGTAACATTAAGTGCAGCCTTCTCCCTTTGCCATTCCTCTATTAAATCTCTGCCATCAGTCCTTCGTCCTTCAACTCCTTCTTCATCGACCACTGTCGTAGATCTAAAGTTCCTTCGACCGCCACCTAACATGACCTACAATTTAATTTAAATTCAATATACGTAACTTTTCATAAGTAACTTGACCTTTTAAATACCAAAGTGGTCTTTACAATTTACCTTGAATTTATTTCCAGGGAACATGTGAACTAACTGATGTGCTATATCAGGGCATAGATTAAGGTCCTGACCATCAATGAGCACTTCTGCATCATTTTCCCAGTTACGATTGGGTGCATTAGCATAGGCCCCAGCTGGTGATGCGTGAGTGATCCGCGTCGTAGTTACAATTCCTGTAGGGTATAATAGGAATACTACATAATATCATATCCGTTACGTCGTAAACTTCGTAAATTTATCTGAGATCAGCTTTGCGCTGATACCTGACCCTCGACTAAATCAAATTATTCTCAACTACTTTCGTTGTATGGTTCGGCGACCGTGATAATTTATCTAGGTGACTGTGATCCCACCTCATGGTAAGTGGCGATAGAGTCTAAGTTTGTATCAGACTAACCTGATAAGAGATAACTCACTCTTATGGTTTCTACACAGCATCGTACTGGATCACAATTTTTGGCTTGGTGGCTCAACTTTGCAGGTACGATGATAACTAGCGACGGCGAAAGTCTACTACCAGGATAGACAAAGAAATTAGAAAAAGCAATTTCTTAAATCAACCCTTTTGAGAATCAAAGCCTGAACCTCTGCTAACCCAGTATCATTATACCCTGCACCATTATCCTAGCGAGGCCGTCTAAATTGGAATTGACTCGTTGTTTTAAAGTTAAGTAGTTCTTTCACCATAAAGATTGCAGTCAAGAAGGAAAAAAGAAGACCGTAAAAGTGTTGTAAGCATTACCAGCATCTCGTCCGTCTGCAAGTGCCCAAGCAGCAATAGAGTCAAGACGCCTGCCATCTTCGAGTGAAGCCAGACAATCCCGTCGCCTCACAGCTGCTGTTACACCTATGGTACCACTGTTGGCCTTTACACCACAAAGATATGCAGTAGCCGTACATGCTGAGTCGGCAGTCTGAGCATTCACGCAGTACGTCTGTCAAATAAATTTAAGTTAGTATACTTTGTATTACCACACCACGGCCGTAGAATAAAATTGAATATGTAAATCAAGAATAATCAAACAATTTCCAATATAAATCCTAACACTATCTATTAAAATATATAATAATGAAATGGTGCATCTATAGTTATCGAACATACATGCATTACGTCTCTCGTCAATTACTTTAATGGTAGTGTTACATTTTAATTGCTATCCAAGTTATACTTGCAAGCTTTCAGGTTTTCAGTTCTTTAGGTACATCTTCTTGCATCGAGACGCTCTACTAGTTTCAATTTTTCTATTAGCATAGCACAAAGTTAAATACTTGAAATAAGAAGATCTGCCATAAATCTTATCACTATCACACTGCAACACCATTGTAACTTTTCCCTCTTTTTAAATTGGGTTTAGTTCACACATTTATGACAGGCCGAGTTCTATATTACGCATAAAAGTTGTGTATAAGCACCTTCGCTAGCCCCACGGTAGGAAAAGATTCGAAAGAAAGCTGCGCTTCTTCACCAGATTGATTGTTCCTTTGTCCCAAAAGCGTACGAGCAGCTGCCATGGTCGGGACCGACATCCCGTCGCCAAGAAATAGTATTACATTCTTGGCATTTCCAGGACTGCCGGCGTTTCCTTCGCTATGACGTTTTGCAATGGCGGCTCTGGCATCTTCAATCCAAAAGCTTGCGTCTAATTCCGAGGATCGCACTGATTGCGCTAATTGATCGTATATATTATCAGGATGATAGCGATCCTCGTTGGAGTGATAAAGGTCAGCATTTTGTTGGTAAGGGTTTGGAACGGAGACGGAAGCGTTGGGGAAAGCGCTCCATAATACCAGAGTGACTAAGCAAGTCCAGCGCCACATTGTCAAGCGTCGGCAAACAATGAACAACGACAACGCGTTACATTTATTCTTATACTGTTCTGATGGCTTTATCTGATCGTACGGTTTGCTACCGTAATAATCTTTCAACCTTTGCATTATATTATAGATACATTATTGATTGTATCTTCCTCCAGACATCATGTCGCTGTAGGTGCAAGTGTTATCGTAGATTACATATATCAAGCTTACAATGCAATACTAGAGATGAATAAAACATTCTTAAATATTGTAATATATTTTATCAATGTCAAAAATGTCTTAATAATTGTTTTTCCCTGTAAAAATGGCATAAGTCCTAAGTTCCCTAGATGAAGCATAGGTTTTGCATCATTGCAGACATAGTGCAACGCCACCGAGATCTATATTGGGAGAAGCTCTTTATCTCAGGCTATTTCAATCCAGCTCTTTTCATAATCGCTATCACAGTCCACCTCCAGGTTTGTCTGGGCCGACCACAGTGACATTTTCCTTAAGGAGTCCTTTCTGAGAGTGTGGACTATCCAGGTCCAACTACAGCGTAACATTTTGTTCTAGATTAATGTTTCGTGGCATCTGTGTCAGAGGTTTTCATTTTTAATTCTATTGTGGCAGATATTTTAGAAATTTTTTGGCCTGGCCCATGGACAATATAGACTTCCATATTTGCATAGCTACATTTACATGTTAATTAACAGCTTTCCATTTTGTATGGTTTTCATATTAACCAGGTGATGTAAACAGTTAAAAGCTTCATCAAAATCATTTTCTATGAACTTCGTAGGATTTTCTTATAATTTCACTAGACTATATAACTAACGNAACCATCTAAGCATACCTTTCTCAATTTTAGTCACTACGTCTTCTTTTATACCACAACGTTCTCTTATCACACCATTTCTTACTCTGTCACTCAGTTTTAATCCACTCATGCTTCTCAACGCTCTCATCTCTACCGCATTTATACTTATTATTATAACTATTGTCATTATAATTTTGGTTAGATACATAATAATAGCATTTCAAATTAATCGAATATAGTATAAGATTTGGTGGATACTGAAAATGTCACGCAGTAAGGGTAAATCATTTTTGCATACTAAAAGTTCCTTCATTTTGTAAGACTAACATGGATACATCTCTTTGTAGTTGAGTTTACGTACGTCACCTACATCTACGTGATACTGGCGAAAAAAATGGTATAGTACTGGAATGGGAAAATATAGGCCTATAAATAATGTAAGGCCACATCTAGGGAAGATGGTATTTGGTCAGTTATTTAAATATTAAATAAAAACTTATGTTGTTTATTATATATTTATTCGTGTTTATAATTTACTGTATGTATGTACATCAAATAATAAAGGAATCTCTGAGATTTCACTTCCGTAGTAAGGGAATATTTTTTTTTCGCTGGGAAATGCTTTATGCACGCCGGATGAAGTGTAAACATCCGGGAGTGTGGGACTCGCTGGTCGTGCCAGGATACCCACTAAAAACCAGCGGAACCCTCTTCATCCAGGTGTTGGGGTCCAGATGTTCGCTGACGCAGCTCTGGCGTCCCGGATGAATCCGAATTAAGGGTTTAATTTAGTTGAGGGAGAACAGGCGAGCAAAATTGCGTCTTCTAGCGCCCCTCCTCCGGCGAGAGGGAATAGCGTCTGCCATAACCTCCCTTTGCCTCCACTGCCCTCCAACTTGACTCATCGCCAATCATAGCGCCCACAATGCTGGGGAGTGAGAGGTCACTCCCAATCAGCGATGTCAAGATGTGACGCTGAGGTCCCCAAGCCTGACAATTTGCTACTGTGTGGTGCGCAGTGTCTACGGCCGCCCCACAAATACGGCAAGCAGGCTTCTCTTCGCAGCCTACAATCTGGTGCAGATACTTGAAGAGAATGGTATACTTAAATTACTAAAATAAATTATACGTACATGTATCAAATAAAAATTTATCTACCCTCGTAATAAGTTTACAAAAATTTTGTAATATATATAAAAGGGATTGCTCACCAGTATTAAAAGGATCAAAACATAAAAGAAACTAAACATTACATATTGTCATTCACTCTTTGGATACTCTTTGACTAACTTATGTTTTCGATATATATATCTCCGTTGATAAATTTGGGTCATCAAATCATATTATATCATATACTAAAGCATGATGGTAAAAAATAAGTTAGTAAATTATTTCGCTCAATTTTTGTTTTACTTTTGAAAAAATGCATTTTTCCTTAATCTAATGATTCTTGTCACTGATTATGTCACTGAACTCCCTAACAGCTTGACCAATTTCTCTAAAACTTTATGTCCGTTTTTTGGATTGACATTTCGATTGATAAATAACGAAGTTATCCATATCATCACGGAATCATGAACTAAAGGTGGCCCCGCCAGATACAACATATATTTCTAACCTAACATAAAATGAATTATATTATTATAATGACGGTAAAGTTTTTATATAATATAATCAGTCGTACATTGAAATAATATACGGAAAAAGACATTTAACAATTCAAAACAGTTGTAAAAGCCTTTGAATAAAGACTTTATGATTTTCTATTAGTCCTTTCGGTCTAAAATGGTTAATTTAATGATGTATATAAATGAGGTAGAGATGAGAGCGTTGAGAAGTATGTGCGGATTAAAACTGGGTGACAGAGTAAGAAATGGTGTGATAAGAGAACGTTGTGGTATCAAAGAAGACGTAGTGACTAAAATTGAGAAAGGTATGCTTAGATGGTTTGGGCATGTAGAGAGAATGGATGAGGAAGACCAAGGCGAACGTTCCTGGACCAAATCCAGGACATTTTAATTAAGGGCCAGTACTCTAAACCGACGAACTTGTATGAAAGGTTTAATGAGAATCAAAGAAGCGAAGGAGATATACAAGGATCGTGGCAAGTGGAAGGACGTTGTCTCTGCCTACCCCTATGTATGTATACAGTTCATTCGGCGTACATCCTCATGTCTATAAACAGCGTTATCATATATTGCTGCCTGTGCTCGCCATTGCGGCGAGAGCGAGCGCGGCGAGCGCCAGCAGCGGACGCAACGCGGTTGCGGCGCTGCACGCGTGCGGCGCGGCACCGAGGCACGCGGCATATGCGGCGCGGTGCGGTACGTGGCTCTGCTCGTACAGCCCCGAGAACATTGCGTGCCGTGGCCCGCGCGCGAACACGGCCACATCATCAGCGCCGTGCGTCTCCGAGTTCAGAGGCACCTCCACGTGCGACTGCCAAGTCGTCTCACCTATCAATAATTCGCATATTCAATTATAAAAAAGCCTTTATTTAAGTAGGCTTTTACAACACTGTTGAAACGATAAATATCGTTCTCTAATTATTTACAATCTACGATTCATGATGATATTAGACAACGGCTTAGAATCTGAAGATACGAGGTTCCATCGCATCCTGTTCTGAAAAGAACTTGAAGGACACGTTCGCTTCTTTCACTCCCACGCTTAATTTTTATCGGTAATGACGCGACGGCAATACAACCTAGATTTGCCGCTGAAACAAGACATTACCACCATAATCCTGTCAGATCCTTTAACCACCGGGACACCAGTTTGGATTGCGCAAGTGAGCAAAAGTGGGCGTCACAAAAGTACCTCAATTTAAATGTAAATTGTAATGTAAAAGCTTTTCCTAGCGATAATAAATGGATGGACAGAACCGGCCTGTTTGATATTCAATGCCGGCTCGAAGCAGCTCAAGAAAGTTACTCAGATAACAAGGTATAGCCTCGTCGCCGACTAACTGCTAGCCTATGAAATTTCAAATGCGTTATCAATTGAAGGCTGTTCTTCAAATATTGCTAGCCTATTAACACCATAATCAAATGAAGCTAGGGATTTTAGACTATACATTATTATGGGCTACGTTACTACACGTTTGTCCCTACTGGTATTTATACGCCAGCGGACTACATGCAATAAAGTAAAATAAGCTCAAAACTTCTTACAAAATAACATTAAAAATTTCTAGAAGAATTAAAACACTTACGATAATTATTCTCCTGAGTAACATCAACTCGTAGGTTATTTACTTCGCGGCGATGCCCTGGTCCGTTGATATAAGAGAGAGTCATGTAAGGCACATTATCCCTGTCCCTATCGTTAGAGGGTCCGAGAACGTCACCACCCCTCGGGGTATAACCGTTGTATGACATTACGTGGGCATGGTCGGCTGTGACTATGATCAAGGAATCTTCTTCTGATAGTAATTCTGTAGCTCGAGCGACTGCTTTACTCATTTCTATTGTCTCGTCCAAAGCGAGTTCTGCTAAGTTATCATGATGTGCGTGATCAATACGACCTCCTTCAACGAATAAGAAAAAGCCTTTCTCATTGCGACTCAACATTTTAATTGCAATTTCGGTGAGTTCTTCTAAGGTTGGCTCAGTCTCGGCGTTTGTTTGCAAATTATACTGGAGATGATTTGCTTCAAATAATCCAAGTAAATATTCAGGCAGAGAATCGTTAGCTCTGTGCAATTGTTCTCTATTCCAAATGTACTGATAGTCTACATTGCGTGATGCTTTATCAGCTTGCCACTCGTTTATTAAATCTCTGCCATCAGTCCTCAATCCAACAGATCCTTCCTCATCGATGGCTGTTGTAGGTCTAAATTCCCGTCGACCTCCGCCTAATATGACCTATAAATCAATTTGAATTTAATACGTAATAAATTCTTGATAATGTAAATGACGCAATCCTGTTAATAAATTTGCTAAAGGCATTAATTGTGATACAAAATTTGTTTGGAAAATAAAAAGATTAGTAAATACAGATTTGCTAAAAACTAGTCCTACAAATTGATAAACATTTTGTGCACGTTTGGAGTTCACTTAAAATCTAATAGACCTCAAATGGTCATTATCAAATACCTTAAATTGATTTCCAGGATACGAGTGAACTAACTGATGTGCAATATCTGGACAAAGATTTGGATCCTGTCCATCATTGAGCACTTCTGCATTGTTTTCCCAGTGACGATTAGCTGCGCTAGCATAAACTCCGGCTGGTGAAGCGTGGGTGATCCGCGTTGTTGTTACAATACCTATAAGGTTTCAGAATAACAACTTTAAAGCTCGTAAATCTATCTTAATACAGCGTCACGCTAACATCATGTTCGCAGCTAAATTCTTCTAAAATATTCAATATAACACAATATAACGAGAGCACTTACAAACTTTTAGCTTAAGTTCATAGCCACACAGAAGAAGGAGAACGTAGTAAAGGAATGGCAGATATTACCAGCGTCTCTTCCATCAGCGAGCGCCCAAGCAGCGATGGAGTCGACTTGCCTGCCTTCTTGGAGTGATGCCAGGCAATCTCGTCGTGGTACGGCTGCTGTGACGCCGATGGTACCACTGTTAGCCTTCACACCACAAAGGTATGCAGTGGCTGAACAAGCCGAGTCAGCTGTCTGAGCGTTCACGCAGTATGTCTGTAAATTTGGAACATTGAATTACTAAAACTGGTCTGAACCGTTAGGAAAGATTTAGTACTTGAAAATATGAGGAATATGGGAGAGCTGTTTCCAATAATAGGACCTAAATAGGTTGTCATATTTTAACCAAATACATTATCTTCTGTTTCTGATAAACAGAAAGTTTTTGGGTTTATTTTTGTTAAAGCATTCATGGAAGCCTAGGCAGCTTAAAGGACCAGTAAGCATAACTTGTTTCACCACAAACTAAAAACAATAATTTGAATTCACGACATAAACTTGGACTATAAAACGACTTAGTCGTGCAATGGTATACATTTGCAAAAGCTTCAGTAATTGTCAGTGATTGATTGGTAATATTTTCCACTTGTCATTCACTTTATCACATTTTACAGACATAAAATAAGTACTTGAACACCTTTGCTAGCCCCACAGTAGGAAATTTCTCGAAAGACAGCTGAGCTTCCTCGCCAGATTGATTGTTCCTTTGCCCTAAAAGCGTACGAGCAGCTGCCAAAGTAGGGTTCGACATCCCATCTCCAAGAAATAGTACTACATTCTTAGCACTTCCTGAACTGCCTGCATTTCCTTCATTATGCCGTTGGGCTATAGCTGCTCTGGCATCCTCGATCCAGTAACTTGCTTCGAGTTCCGAGGATCGCACTGTATACTTTGACTGGGCATTTCGCAGTTCAGGATGATAAGGGTCTGCATTTGAGCGATAAGGATTTGGGATAGAGCTACCAGCACAAAGCCACGAGCACTCCAAAATCAAAGTGACTACACCAATCCAGCACTTCATGATCAAGCAACAACGAATGAACACCGACCACACCCGCTTTTTGTTCTTATAGTACGATCACTTTATCAGATCGCACAATGAGCTACCGTTATATATCGACCTTTATTAGTTTATTGCCATTTTATCGATGAAATCTTACACCAGACATACACGTGGTTGTTTTATGTGATCATTTATCATAGATTGCATGTGTTAAGACCTACTGGTTTACAGCTAACGCAGGAATATCTACGAGTATATATGTAAACTGCCTCATTGGTCTACTGATTAGCATGTTCGACTATAGACATGAGGTCCTGGGTTCGAGTCCCGGGTCGGGCCAATTCAAAAATCAATATTGAGTTTTCTATTAAGATTTTGTCGGTGTGTTCCACCCTGGTGCCTAGAAAAGCACGTGAAGCCGTCGGTCCTGCGCCTGATCTCTCTCCGGACTATGAGCGTGAAGGAATAGAGAGTGCACTTGTGTACTATGCCTGCCTATCCGCAGTGGAGCAGCGTGGTGGGTATATGCTCTAAAAAACCCTCGCTCCTCGGAGTGAGGAGGCCTGTTCACAGCAGTGGGACGTTAATGGGCTGCTTCTATATATGCAGTAGCTTTGTTCCAATTTACTTCTTAAATTTGACATGTAATATCAGCTATCTAGTAGTTAAAATAGATGCAGCTATTAGGGAAACTAAGCAAAATAAATATTACCAGGTTTTAGACAAAGAGATCCCTGTTAAAATCGATTTTGTTGGTTTGGAGACAAACTGAGGCAGGGATAGGAAGACAAATAGTTTCTTGATATGAAATATCTTTAAAATTACAAACAGACGCCTATTTTAATAAATACCTTTGAAAAACGAATACAAAACTGTATCAGCAATAAATTTATTCGGATTAATTTTGATGCTACGAATTGATCTAATCGTCATTATCGTAAATATCAACAAATTATTACCGCTTATTATGTCTTAGTGATAAAGTTTTATCTTTATATATCCCGTAATAAGAAACCGTTTATGTAAATTTTGAACGTGAAACCTTTTTTTCATTATGGTATCGCATGTCACATTACAACTGCCACGGAGTGAGGGTAAGAGAATGCCCACAATAACGACGCCTGTAGTTTGCATCGGCTGTTTTAATTGTATCATGTTTACATAGATCCAAACAATGTGTTTTGTTATAAAAGGTTCTTTTAGGCAAGCTGTTAAACTTGAACGCCTGTGTGTAAAACTCGATCTAGTAATGTCTGCTGTCTGATTAATCATGATTAATCAACGTGTCACTGCCATATTTTAATTCATTATTCGATAAACCATTTCTGGCTGTACATTATTGGGAATAATTTTTATAATAATAAGTTTTTATTCAAGGCAACATTTGGCCCAAATTGCTTTAGTGACAAATAGAATATGAGAAAATAACTAACTTAAATTAAATCAAATAAAATAAAATCGAAATCACGTCTATCAATTAAAATTACAAATGTGAAAATACTATAAATATAAATACTAGCTGAGGCTTGTCCCTAGGCATCATTTTCTGTTGCTCGTCAGATGAACAGACAGCCAATATGTGAATATAGGGCTAGGCATCCCCACACATCGTTTTTAGTATGCTGTTATGCGATGCCCTCATTCTCTCCCAGAAAGAGGCAATACATGCCCTCATAACAGCATAGAAATCGGGCACTCCTGATTCAGCATCGTAAATGTTACTATTTTATGAATATAGAACAAAAAATACTAATTGTAACATAACCTTGAAGTTTTGATATGATAACTCATGGAGGTTTTTAGAGTCGCTCACTAATTTGCAGGTTAAGTAATACTATTCTCATATTCTTCATCATTGTATTACATACTTTGAATGACTTAAAACACAATACTAACGTCGATACAATCTAAAAACTGTTACTAGGCGAATATTGCTTCACTCCCCTGTGCTACTCCTCTTATACCAAACGCCCCACTCAAAATAATAAGTCCACCAATCAGCAGTCGTGAAAACGATGACTTCTTCAATTTGAGAATTTAGGGACTGGATTAAATCGGATGTAGTGCATGTGAAAGTTTCACTGATATAAAAACCACAAATAACAATCATGATCGCTAACAGAGTGTAGACCAATTCGTTACATTACGTTCTTTTTCTCTCACACAGTATGCAGGATCCTCCTCTTTCACTCTAACCCAGCGCTGTTATCCAGATTTCGGACAGACTCTTCCCTCTCACGACTCAGTACTTAGTGTGCGATAGACATATACCAAGGACAGTGAGCATGTAATTTAAAACTTACCGAATAAAAGATTTTATTAATAAATAATTTTACCTTACGTGATCAGATTAATAAGAGTCGCTAAGAAACAAATTCAAGGCAGTTAACATAATGACAGTTCACTGCGTATACATATTAGAAAACTTGTTGTACGTACACAAAAACATTGACTCTTTTAATAAAAAGAGTGAATGTATATCATATAACTTACGAAACAAAAACAAACTTGTTGTAAATTCTAGTAGGCTGCATAAAATTAACAACTCATTTAAGGGTAACTGTATACGTTTCTATAATAAACTCCCACAAGACGTTTTAGAGATGTCAATTAATAAATTCAAAGTCTTTGTTAAAAGAAAGTTGATAGAAAAATCGTATTATAAGTTGCAAGAGTACTTAGACGATAGAAACGCGAAACTGAGTTTGTTGTGGGCTCTTCTCGTACGTACGTACATTAGAATTAGAGTGTGGAAAAGAAGAAAAAAAATTTGACGATCCAAAAGTGCTGTAATATGCCTACTTGAATAAAGATATTTTGATTTGATTTGATTTGAATAGACAAGACATTCTTAAGTTTATCTCAAGTTTTTGAAGTGAATCTTCTTTAGACGCATGAGGGTAAAATTCTTTTGTATGGAACGCGTGATTAGTGTCACGAAGATGCAGGGTTTTCTATGCTAATTCATTTGAAGTTTAGGTAGTTTTAATATTTAAAAATAAAATGTGACATTTTAATTTGCCACTCGTCATTTAATAATTTATATTTTTCATAAATTCTCTTTTAGAAATTTTAAATTCAAAAACATAAGAAACGTGACATTTTTATTTACAATTAATACATCATTTGAGTTTTCAATAGATGATTTGTATTTACTTTCGACACTTTTAATATTTTAATGACAATTAATGTCATTAAATCCATAACATATCTTCCTTTTTACCCTCCCTCTAAGTCTCGGATATCTAAAGTTACATAAACATAAACAAAACTTAAAAATTTGTTTGTCAAAGAAGTTTCACTTCTGACATATGTATTAATTGGTTATATATATTCAATTTCTTCGAACGTCTGGACTGCGATACAAAGAAGTTAACAAGAACATAGAATATAATTTTACAATAAACTATTTATGTATGCGTTTGTAAATAGGCGGGGGTAGACAGAAACGAAAACATATGTTGTTTATTTATTTAATAATATTAAATAAATAATTAAATTCAAAATTATTTCTATAATAAAATCTCTAACAACAAATGGCACAATTATAACACATCTATATAATGTATATCTTTTTTCGTTCCCTTTTATAATTTACATATAGATTATATAAATTAATCCGTATTTATATAAATATTTTGGATCTGTTATAAAAAATATATTGACGCTGATATAATCTGTGCTTATGTAGATAATTAAAAAGTGCATTGTCGGTATATCATATAAACAAAAGCATTATAACTATTAAAAAAACATTGGAGTTAAATATTAATTATTGCATTGGGTGTATTATATATATGTCTGTGGAACGCTGGCGCCATCTATCGGCGTGGGACAGAGTCAATGGTGGCAGTCTGGCGGGAGTCTCTCGGCAGTTGTCGAGTGGCGCTCGACCGGAGCAATCTACTGCAGGAATTGTCGCTTCCCTAGCTATTATTGTTAATGAGTTTGTGTTAATTGATATCGGGAACATTAAGCGATTGAACATTATAATTCGAGTTAATTAATAAAGTGTTTGATTGCACCGGCAGTACTCACGAACGCCCACAGTATAAGAAATTAATAACGATGTCGGCGGAGAACCCTATGCCCCTGTGCTTTATGTTTCTCCGTTCTCTCTTATTCTCCGACATATATATTTATATAATATATTAGACTATATTGTCTATAATTCATTAAAATGAATGTTTTGATGTGTACAGATTTATGCTTAACATTTAATTGTATTTTGTATATCTCAAAAATTTTATAAAAACATAATGTTAACGCTGGTAGAATCTTTTGATTTATTAAATAAATATACATCTATATTATTTAATTTTGCATCTGTATTGCATTTAAATAGATAACATTAATATACAAAAATAATATTTACGCTGATATAATCTACAATCACATGTATCAATATAAAACAAATATAAAACATTATCTATATCGAAAAAGATTAATTGAAAAAATCCTGAATTTAAATTAAAGTTATCATACAAAAATATAATAGTGGCGCTGATATCATCTGTGTTGCATTTAAATAAGAAAATACATTGAAAATAAATATATTGTCGGTTTACAATTAAAATTTAATAATTATTAAAACAAATATATATTGAGCTAATCAACAATATACAGATAATATATGAATTAATTACACTTAAACTATTCGTAAAAAAAGAAAAGCATTTAAATTATTAATTTGGAAATAATTATGAAAAATAATTTAGTTTTTACTTTGTTCATATTGTCTGTGTGTCTGTGTGCGGCACCTTGTAATGGCAGTGATTATGTATTTTACAGTAACGTCTTCCTTCCGACCGATTTCAAAGACCACAATTAAATTGTGTTAAATTCAGGTTACAAATTATCTATGTCTGTCTATGGACCCAATTCTGATGACATAAACAAAGTCGCAAGAGTAACTAATATCATAATATTTTATATCTAGGCTAACACAATCAGAGCTAGCCTCGACTCGATCTCGGTTAGACTAAAACTAAACTAAGTTCTACATAAGTTAGCTTATAAGTAGACCAAGCTTGATCAAGGATTCTACAGACATCCCGGGACTCTCCATTTTACACAGAAAGTGGCCTCTGAGAGGAATTTTAAAATTGGGTATCTTATGAAGAAAACATGAAAGAATACTTATAAGCTAGTCTCAATCTAGGCTAAAAACAATGTAAACTTGGCTCAATATACGCTTAGATCGAACTCTCCCAGGCTCAATATAGGATAGGATCAATGTAGTCTAAATTCAAAGTTTGCAAAATGTATTAATCTAGGCTAGACCCAATTTAGGCTAAGCTAGACTCATTTAATTTTGGGCTAGACATAATTTTAACCCAATTTAAACTAGACCTAATTTAGGCTAGAGCCAGTTTTGTCTAGACTAGACCCAATTTAAGCCAGGCTAGACCCAATTTAGTTTAGTCCAGAGCTAATTTAATCTAGGCTAAACCGAATCTACGCTAGAACGAATTTAGACTAAACAATCTAGGTTATATTTAATCTAATCAAAATTGAGATTGAGATAGACTCAAATTTAAAATCTATGCCAAGCTTAAGAAGTAAAAGGTGATGAAAGCCAGTGTGTACAGCGCTCCACTCGCCGCCAGCAGCACTCGCACTGCTGCTCTTTGTTCGCGAGCCTCCTGGCACCGTCCCCCAACCCCTCTTCCCCCCACCTCCCTGTTCAGTACTTTCCGAGGCGCCATCTCCATTGTTGCCATCTGACACGACTCGTACGAACGCTCCTCGAAACAAAAGATTTTTCTTATTTTACATGTATATTCTCTGTGGAGTGTATCTCCAAACGTAGTAGAATTCGTTACCACGGACAAACCGTTGGGAAAACGTTAACCTGTTAACAATTTATTTTGAAATAAAGACAATACGCGTACACTATATAAAATGAGAGATATAGGTATATCTCCAATATTCCATATTGGATGCGAAGACTCGTCAATTAAAAAAAAAACAATAAACCTTTTGTATACAAAACAGCATATTTACAAACGTAAATGTATCAGGTTTTAAACCTAAGATTTCGGATTCCCTGAAATTATTATATATTTTTTATCTCTTATCATATTACCTCGTAAGGTATATCCTCGTTAGGTAACGTGGCACCGTTGGCCAGTGCGAACTCGGGCCTTGGAGCAGCATCTGTAGTAATACGGGGCGGGGATTCCCGACGCCAGCGTGTTGAAACGGCACGACGTCTTGGTGGGGAAGTTCCGTCGCCCGGCTGCCTATATAACAGCGGCAAACACCGACTGGGATATTCCCTTGCCAGTCCACGGCCTTCGAATACCCGAGGTATATCTCTACGAGTACGCCTCAACGGTGCCAGTCGCGGAGAAACCTTCGGAGCAGGTGGTGGTGTGTTTTGCAATAGACCAGCACGGGGTGCTAGTGTTGCTATGGACGACGGAGGCGCATGATGAGCTGGTGCGGAGGCATCGGACGGAGGTTTCATACGAAGCTGTAATCCATAGCGGAAGTATCGGTCGCTGTAAACAACCACGGATAATGCACCAGTAGTCGGTGGGAGGGAGTTGTAGAGGCGAGTCGAATCGAACGTTGATGGGAGTCGGGAGGTGCGTGTGGAGGTACGAGTGTTGGGACGGTTGGAGGAGCGGCGGGGGATTAAGGGAAAGAGGCGGCGTAAGGCTGGTTTGCGTCGCGCAGGGCGCTCGTAGGGCACGGCGTAGAGGCGGCGCGGGGAGGCGACGCGCGGGGCGTGGCGGAGGCGCCGCGCCCGCCCCCGCAATACCCGTCAGTCCGCCGGCAGAGGTCGTGCCCTTCGGACCGCCTCCACCTCGTGCAGCACCTCCAGGATGCAGGCGGAACTCCAGGCCTTTAACAAAATGTATATGATCTGATTATCATAATTTTAAAGCTTACATTATCCACCAAATGTTGATGTTGTTAATTACCACTTCTATTTAGGGTCGAATCAATATGACTACTTCAATCTATTAACACATATCACATCAACTCGTACAACGTTACGGTTGATAATAAATCAATGCATACCTGTGTACGACAGGAGTCACGGCAATAGGCACCTCCTGCATTGGTCAGCTCCGGCAGACCTCGCCAAGGTGTTGTAGCCATCTCCATAGCCATGGGTGCCAGGGCGGCCAGCACAGAACAAACCTCACGTGCCAAGCAACCCTCACCCCTCGCAACCCAAAGACGAGCTCGCAAATAGAAACCCATCGGCCACACCCATTCAGGCCCTTGATGGTAATTAAACCCGTGGGCTACCGCTGGGTCAGAACCGTCATTGGAATTGTCATAATCTCCTCTGTAAGCCCAATCAGCTGGATCCAAAGTCTTCATTCCCAAAGGACCTTTAAGTATCTTCTCGGCTGCATCCAATGCTACACGAGCATGTTTCAGCTCGAAAAGTTCCGGTGCCACTGCCATGGCTACTGTGAAGTTACAACGCAACTGGTAGTCAGACCAGGGTCTAGAGGCTCCGTGGGAGTCCTTGTATATGCCACGTCTGTGGATTAAGTCAGGACGTGTGTCAGTGGCTGATGGTGCGACGGGGATCCAAAAGTGACGCTCGAAGTTCCTACGGATCCTTTCAGACCATTGTGTCCAGGTCCAAGCTGTAATGGCACCATCTCGATGGCGTCTTGCCACGCCTGGGTATGGGTAGCTGCCAGTTCGATGTTGATTGGCCAGCCACGTGGCGGTACTGTAAGCCAGTGCCACGAGTTCTATGGCGCTACCGTCTCGTGGCGTGGCTGGTGTGCCACGAGTGCCAGCTGAGTCTGATGAGCCCATTTTATCCATCCAGGTGCCGCAGTTGGCATCGTTGCCTCCAAAAGGAAAGCCGGTCTCTGGATCGATTCCAATTTGTACGTTGAAGCCCTTGTCAGACATATGTGCGTCGATTTGACGTCCGGCGTTACGTTCGCGGAACACCAAACCCTGTAGATGGGAGCAAATTAACTCGTGAGATTAAAGAATAGATCTATACACGTAGGTTATACTGGTTCTGTTGTAATGAAATACGATAATGTAAGTTAAAATGCAGATAATCAGTACTCAACCGTCAGTCTTTACCATTGTGTATGAGAGTCAAATTACATAGTCATTGAGATAATAAGTATTTAGTGTTTTCGGTAATGTCACACGTGTAATCAGCGAATTCGTAGGGATATGGAGAAATCAGCTATTTATCACATCAAAATGTCAAACACCTTAAAAATATCATGACAATCCGTCCATCCATTCAAAAATTCACTCACATAGGTACTTACAGAATAATTAGATATATATGTGGTTCACCTGGAAATGTACATCAAGAGCTTCTTGCATGACATCATGTAAAGGCTGTAGAGCGCCACCTGCTGGTGGTTCGGCATCATCAGTGGGGAAAAGCCTCGGAACTGGCTCCACAAGTAAAGCTGCGCCATGTGGCGCCTCAGTGCAATACTGCTGGATACTTTGCAACCACCACCAGATGGCATCGCGACAATTGAAGCGAGCGTTCTTTCCACCATCTAATAAGTTCGGAATCAAACCGTGCCTCAAACAGGCACCGAACCCGAGGATATGGTTGCGTGCGTCCTACAAAACAATAAGGAGTTAGTGCCACATGATTGTACAACAAAATCTTGATATTTTAATTTAATAAACGCATTCAAAAATATCTTTATTCAAGTAGGCGTATTACAGCACGTTTGAATCGTCAAATTATATATTTTATTTCCACACTCTGATTCTAATATACGTCTGATGATGGTACTCAAAATCGGCTTAAAATCTAAAGTTACGAGGGTTCCTTCGCGCCCTGATCCGAGAAGAACCCACAACAAACTCAGTCGGGTATTTTTTTTCCATCATCATTACAATAATATATTAGTTTACTATATTTTAATTAAAATTAGAGCAATTCGTTCACTCCCAGGCGTTTCTATCGTCTAGGTAATCTTGCAACTTATAATACGATTTTTCTATCAACTTTCTTTTAACAAAGACTTTGAATTTATTAATTGACATCTTTAGAACGTCTTGTGGGAGTTTATTATAGAAACGTATACAGTTACCCTTAAATGAGTTGTTAATCTTATGCAGCCTACTAGAATTTATAACAAGTTTGTTTTGGTTTCGTAAGTTATATGATGTACATTCACTCTTTTTATTAAAAGAGTCAATGTTTTTATGTACATACAACAAGTTTTCCAATATATATACGCAGTGAACTGTCATTATGTTAACTGCCTTGAATTTGTTTCTTAGCGACTCTCTTGGACCCATATTGTAAATCGCACGATCGGCTTTTTCTGTAGTACAAATATGGCATCGATATCAGCAGCATTACCCCAAAGTAGAATACCGTATGACATAATGCTGTGAAAATAGCTGAAATATACCAGTCTGGCAGTATCAACATCTGTCAGACGACTAATTCTTTTAACCGCGTAAGCCGCAGAGCTGAGCCTGTTCGATAGACCACTTATATGGGGTCCCCACTGTAATTTGTTATCTAACGTAATGCCTAAGAAAACTGTATTGTCTACAAGGTCTAGTTCCTCATTATTAAGTTTAACATAGATATACAGATGCGATATCTAATTGTACCGCTCAAAGAATCCACACTGGTTTAGTCCGTTCTAATTTGATCTGGTCTGGTACCTAAGCAGACCAGACCAGACTAGAGCAAACTTTGTGACGTTTATGACGAATATTTGATTGGTCAGTGACAATACAATCTAAGCTTTAATTTTCCTCTTACGGTTTCTACATCATACTGAAATGCAATTGTTTTGTTTAGCGGCAGGTCTTTGCTGGTGGGATGGCAACCAATGATAAATTAAGGATACCAATACAGACCTAGATAAATTAGAAAAACCAATTTCAGTAAATGCCTGGGACCTCTTTGAACTTTGCAAAATCACTGGTTTAATGACAAGCAATACTTAAGCCACTATAAAGTCGACCCATTACGAACTGAGGCTTCTGGTCATAAGAGGTCTTATGAAGAGCTGCAGAGATGTGTGAAAGAATTGTAGAGGTGTTTATCGACAACTATCCCGTCGTTACGATCGATATGCTAAATTACGTTAAGTATTAAACGCACAATTTTTTTTTATTTATAGAAAAACAACAACCCTTACGCCTCTTTCACAAGGCAGTCCAGTTTTTTTGCAGGATCCCGTTTGACGGCGAATGTGTTTATACGTTAGCGTTCACAAGAGCATCCCGCATGCGGGACCCTGCAAGAAACAGTCCAGTCCAGTAAAACGCGGGATCTCATTTAACCACACGTATATTTCAATAGCAGTGTTCAAGGCTCCTTTGTTCGATTTTTTGCTGGACACTGTTTTTTGTGGGATAGTGAAATGGTGACAGCAGCCCTAGCTTTGCGTCTTCTTCTCAAATATGATGAACCAAAAATCTTCTATTTCACTGCCGACACCGATAATACCAATAAAATATTAGGAAAGTATTCGCGGCCGTTACACCTGATAACCGGTGTAGGAATTTTACTGCATCTTCCAAAACTAGACAGTCGTGTAAAAGGGGCGTTACTCGTATCGACCAATCAGGAGTCAGAGAGCTAATGAAGGTCAGGGGTAACGGGTTGGAATGCGTGCACATTCCTACTGTCAGTGACATTTATAATGCGATACCTGGTAGCGTTCCGTGAGCAGGAGAAGGCCACGTAATGCGATGAAGGTGTCACGACCCCAGCAGCGCATGTAGCCCACGGTGAAGTGTGGCAGGCCGGCTGACATGGTTGGTGCGGTGGGGGGTGCGGGTGGAGGTAAAGGGGCTGAAGGCACTCTGCTTGTCAGCTGCACACTGGTGAGTGCTAGCGCCCGCGACAAGGGCCCACCGCGAGCCCCTGCCCCCAATCTCCGCAACGCGCATCGTACTACCACCGTGAATAGAGCACGCACAACCGCCTGCAAAAGAAGGCTACGTTTATACCCACAAACGCATCAATTCTTATCAGCCCCATTAGAAGTTGAGGTGATACTTCTTAAAGCACACTACAGTTTGTCCGCGATAGGGGGGCAGAACTAGAATAATAACTCACTGCATTCTTAACGCGAACAAACGGTAGAGAAAAATTTTCATTACTCGTTACGCGACGTACGTATGTACATGTCCATGAATTAATGCGTTTTAATTCTTTACTGTACCTAGTCACACTTACAAAAATATAACAAAATACATATACATACATTATATATATGACCAATTTAAATCAAATTTATATTATAGAATAATATACAATATAAGCCACAGAAGTTGCAGGGATATAACAGATAGGAAAGACGAAATTCTGAAACTATTATATTGTTTCTTTTTCTTGAATTTATTTACTTATATATTTTATGAACGGTTTACTTTACCTTTAGTCAAAAATACAATTTCTTTTCCACTACAAAGAATATTGTCCTCTTTGCTCTAAACTATCTGTATACAAAATTTCATTTGAATGGGTTCAGTAGTTTTAGTATGGATAGCCTTTTGCATTCATAACATAAGCCATTCGGAAAACGCCAAAAATATTACCCTCACCTCATAATAAGCGGGTACTAAAAAACGTGGCAGCTCAGTAATTGGCCGTAACGCTTCTCTATAACGATGTGCCACTGGAGCAAGACGTGTATCGGCCTCAAGACGACGCCACAGATAACTCAATAACCAATCACCAGCGCGCAAATTATCGCACAGCGCGTGACCCAACGCATTCTTCGGAGCCACGTCATCCAGTAGCGCCATCACCCCTGAAAACCAACGATTAAAAGATTATTATATCTACTCCTTTAATTTATCATGAACCTGACAGGATATCAAATAAGAGTTGATGAAGTTCTTAATTACACAACATCGTACAAGAACTTGACGAGAAGATAATTGCGTAGTTCAAAAGGCAGTAAATTTCTAAAAACGAATACCCGGGTAGTAAGAAATCTACTCACCTTGTAGCCCAGCATATGGAAGTGGGCCATGACCTGGCACATCATAAACGCCACCTCCACATCGCTCCTTTTCCTCAGCATCACAGCAATACAGCAGCGAAGTATAATCCGCTAGATCTAGTGGCGCAAGTGCTGGCCCAAGTCCTGCCACATCGTGGCCCATATTGGCTGCCACCAGCCAACGATGTAGAGCCGCGATTGCCGTTCCATGAGCAGGATGAGGGGATACTCGTATCACCACAACTGTTCCAGGAGATAGGTTACGGAAGTCCAGAACGGACATAGAGCCTTCACGTCTCAAAGCTGCCACTGTAGCACTTTGAGCTAGGGTTATCCCGCAGGACATTCGGACCACGTACTCTTCTAGTCCATTGATGATCCTCGGATGTTTTGTGAAGGTTCCCGGAGGTTGAAAAGGTCGACCCGTACTTCTGTGGTGATTTGTTAGTGACATCAGTTATGAGACGTTAGCCATACAAGGGAGGAGGCAAATATACAGTCTGCCCCTCCCCAAAAACTCCTTGTTAGGTACAAGAAAAGTGGGGCAGAAAGATATCCAATTTCCCCCTAAAATTCTAAAGACAGCAATGTAATTATTTATTACATAAACATAAGTAAAAAAGTAAATTATTGTAATAACTAAATCTTACTCGTGGTCTTTGTGGCGTAAAACGGCCTCCAGCACGATCTCCTCCAGCTGGCCTTCAAAGCGAAGGGGTGGCACAGCTCGACCGCCAAAACCTGGCTCAGGAGCACCAAACGCTGTGTAAGCCACCATTATCACTGACTGAAATATATTAAGACCTATTGAAAAGCTCTTTCAAAGTCAAAGTGAACAAACCTACCATCCAATGATCGAAATCGGTCCAGGCGTTATGTCTGTAAAGACTAGACAGACTTGGACACGACTTCCACGGGGTAAAACCCGATGTTATAAGGAGTTACACTCGGATTCACGTGCAACACCGTGAAGAACAGCTAATGTATGACTAAAATTAAAACTGTTATTTTACATACCTTCCTCGATACAGGATCGTGTCTTGTTACTGACACAAATTCATTGTCCATTTGATCGATGTATACCTGGAACAATCATTATTATAGTTTCTAATTGGTGGGAAACTTTTGTTATTACATCAACACCACCGTCGTCATTATCATCACCACCGTTATTAACATCATCACCATCATTGTTACCACCGTCGTCATCGTCATGAAAATATTTGACTGAAGATATTCTATGATTCTGGTAACTTTGCTAACGTTTGCTAAGTATTCATCACCGTTGTCATTGTCATCAACAGAACTTATAGACATTCAACAAAAGACAGTTTTAGACAGACATCTTTTTATCATATTTGTAACATTTATACACGTGCACATAAACCTAAACAAGTTTTTATTCCAAACAACTTAAGACTCACTTCGCAATAGCCTTCGGCTGCCAGGTTTTGGTGCAGTCGGGCAAGCTCCCGACGAGCTGGTATCATACCGCAGAGAGTGTCATCGTCACTCCATTCAGCGTAAAGACGTGTCTCATCCACAACATGGATGTGGTGGGGAACCAATTCATCATAACCGCGGGTCGAACCTCCACCACAACAAGCCATGGCCACCAGGGCAGCTGATGGAAGCACGTCGAAAACACTCCTAAAATATAAAACACATTACTGGGCCATTGTAAAAATTCATGTTTCAAATCCTGGCACCATTGAGATAAAGTTTATCTGCGTATTTTTTTTTTAATTCATCATTATGCTTTCGATGAAGGAAAACATCGTCAGGAAACCTGCATATCGCGGGAACAATTCAGGAATATGTGATGCCTGCCAACCCGCAATGGAGTACCGTGGTGGGTTAATAATTCATCTTTCGTCATCAGTGTGACGTTGCTAATATGACAATATATATGACGATAACATACTCTGATATTACCTCTATCTGATTTTTCCCTCAACAAATATCGGGTATCTTATAAAGGTACATAAAATATTCATACGTAGCATTTCGGTGTCACCAATTGAAGCAGCGTATTCTTCACAATATTAAACACTTGTTATAAAAGATTCAACGGACAAAAGGAGTGGAATAGTATTTGTTTTATCAAAATTCGTAATATAAATACAATTTCACCAGCCGTTTCCCCAGCACAATAGTTACAGCTGGAGCAATTACTGTTTCCTAATCGAAGACCAGTGTGCAGCACGAAGGTGCTATCATTTGTTGCACACTGGTGCCATTTAATTTATTTTCAGATTTATCCGAGTCTGGACTGGTGGGAGGCTTTCGCAATGGCTTGTTACCACCCTACCAGAATTTTTTTTTAAATTATGTTTAGCTCTTAGCCCTACTGGCTTTTACAGCGTAACCGGAAATACCAGCAAAGACGTACCGCCAAACAAAGAGATTTATGTTCCGGTACGATACTGTGTAGAAAACATGAGGGGTGTCGGCAATAAAAAGAAAGAAATAATGATCCCAGTGTAATGCCATATGTCAAAAAGGTACAGAAAGCATTTGTCGACTTGACCTTTTAACTAGATACCACAATCAGTTTTCTATTTGCCTTTAGATAATGTTAAGGATAACATTCTTATACAAAAGACATATTATACTATTTGGATCCGACTCCAATTTCACGTGGAAGCTAAATATTACACAATCTTACTACAAAAACTATGCTCGAAAGAGTTACTAATAAGATAATTCACAATAGGATCAGCCGATTTAAGAGCTTTCTGAGCCTACTTCATTAATAGTCCATTAAAATGTTACAATTTAAGGACCTTATATTGCTTTTGGTTAAGAGGATGCAATATTATTTTTGGGACAGGTGTGGGAGGTCAATAGAAGCTTAACCCCAAGTTTGTGAGGTTGCCGCTCTTGCCCCCCGGCAGCCATCTTGGAACAAGGGGTGCTAAAACCTTTTACATTCGTAAAAAAATAATTTGCAGCAAATCGCTTTGCCTACAAATATGTTCATATAACTTTTTGCCCTAAATTTAAAATTGTAATAATTTAATGGACTACAAAGAAGATCTTTATTTTGATCTTGATACAGATATCCCACCAGATAAAAAATATACCGTTTTTCCAGTGGTGATGGATTATCGTGTGTGAGATCAAAGAATAGTGCGTGTGCAACTTGAGGGGCTGCAGGACGACGTGACGCATGCAGGAATGATCCAACAGGACGTCCGCCGAAGCGATGTACCAGTCGTCCCAGTTCACGAGCATCCCAAGCAGCCTGAGCCTCTGGAATACAAACACTGACTAGTATCACTCCATCCTATTATATTTTTAACGCGTATGAGACTTCATACACGTTAAGAATCAATGTCCACAGGTTTGCGTGATATAAAAATTTACCACTTCCGTTATATCTTTTGCAGTCAAGCTCAATTTTTACATAATACATAAACTGGCACACAATTAAAAAGTTTATTAAATACAATAGTTTGATGTTCTGTTTTTCATTCATTTCGTTCATACAGCAATATTCAATTATCACTCATTCATTTATTCTCCCAATCTCTTGTTTATTCATTAGTTTAAATTTATCATTTATTCAAACAAATCACTGATTGATTAATTTAATTACATAGCATTTTAAATTTAATTTTAAGTGCCAACTATACCGCTGTTGAGATGCGAGTTAAAGCGGCCATTGAAAATCAGCATTGGGATTATTATACCAATCCCATGTTCCATATTCACACCATAATATAAGTTTTATTTCAATCTCTATGATCTTATAGATTTTACAAAAAGGTGTATAGAGAATAAATTTTCATTCTTGTATTGTCTCTATCGGTTTATTTATCCATGTCCACATACACGCAACCACCACCAGGAATATTTGTTAAAATTGGTAAAACATATTTTTTTTAAATTACAAACTCATCAACTCAACCAATTTTATTAAAGTAAGATTTACGTGACCAATTAAAGGTTTCCATCTCATTGATGATGATAAT
Source organism: Elymnias hypermnestra (assembly GCA_015832385.1). Lineage (NCBI taxonomy): Eukaryota > Metazoa > Arthropoda > Insecta > Lepidoptera > Nymphalidae > Elymnias > Elymnias hypermnestra. Next base: position 1,457,105 of record JACTOM010000930.1, on the reverse strand, counting down.
GATGTTGATAATGATTCAGTTAACGCTGCTATCACTTCAAAAAGTATTTTATAAATGGTTAAATTATAGGACAAAATGTATATAAAATAGAGGATGAACTCTGTTATTCACACGTTGACAATGAAAACGTTACCTCGGATAAGTGACGTGATGCCCAATCTATTGACGAAGATGTTGTCAACGTGGTCGGAGTTAGTGAACAGCTCTGCTGCCACGTACAGATTGGGTTTGACATTCCGTGCGCAGTCCAACATGTACTCCGCTACCTATGTAGTAGTATTAGTTTTCAACATTTTTTTTTTACCAAGATCATTACTTTGCGTGTCCGCATTCCACGTTTCGATTCCATTGTACATCTAAGGTAAGAAGCATCCTATTAACGCCCCACTGCTGGACTCAGGAATCCTCATTCATAGTAAAGAGATGCTCATTATCCAGGATTTTTCCCTCGCTACCACGGGATTTCTCAAAGAAGTGTTTCTTATCCGCAAAGCACAATTATGAACTGTTTATGCATAAATATGAAGCATATTAAACAACCATTAAAAAACTTTGTTTTTCTAAAGAAAATCTTTCTGATCTGAATGCGAACAAACGATTTCTTTAAGCACGATATCACGAGTGTCACTACCAGGCCCTCATGTCTCATAGTCATGCGTATACAATGGTAATACCGAAAATTTATGATATCAAAAGGAAGAAAAGTTATAAAAGCTGCACCTATTGAAAAAGTGGAAGCTCCGCAGAACTAGTGAAACTGCCAAAGCGTTGCCGGTTAAAAGGTCTGACATATCTACCCAATCTTTTACTACCCCAACTCCCTAAAGTATAAATACCCTCGCAAAGAAACGCAGCAAGGATTCCACTTCAAGCTGAAATATTATAGAAGATGCACTTCCCCGTTCCGTGGTATTTTGTTGTATGTGATTAAGAAGACTTACATGCAGTGGTGTGGAGTGGCAGTTGTCTAGCCGTACGCCATCAAAGACGCTGGCTGTGAGTTCTACATATCGCCGCATGTGTGCCCACAGGAAGGGGCTGTCCTCAGGTCTCGCGCCGTACCTGAACACGCGACCCGTACATTAAAAACACAGCGACACATACCCGAATTACCAATAACCCCGTAATAGCTACTAAATACAACGGAACCACTCTTCATCTACGACTGGGACAACGGTGGACCGAGTAAAGGCTAATGGAGTGAAGAAGTACGGGATTCTATGACATCTCCTACATTATCCGTGAATTTAAGGCTTCGCAACATACTTTAACATACGTACTGTACATGCAGCACACTTTTTTCTAACTGAGAATATGGTATACGCACTAAATCTGATTGGGAATGAAGAAAGTGTATTACCCACTAATGCCAGCTAAACTCTCTTTATCCCAAACTATGACATCAAAGGTTGACTTATTGAATTTTTAATCAGATGTTGATTCGCATTATATCCCAATGTCCCGAATAAATCTGGGTATGGGTTCGTAGAACCCGGAAAACATATGGCTCATTATGAAATAGAATACCATTAGACATTTTGCGATGAAATAAGTAAATTAAGGCAGTAATGAATCTGCAAAATTCAACTATTTATATGTGGTCCCCGGTAACATTTAGAATCCAGCGCGATACCTAAGGAAAGTGTAATTAAGGTAACTTTAAATATTTTTATTTTTCCCATAACTTACAAATAAATTACGCTTTTATTATGTGTATTAATGGGATTAACTTTTAATATCTCGGACGTATTTCCAAACAAAACAATATCATGATCGTCCTTGATATAAATAAGGAACAAATAAGGTCCTGATATGGAACCCTGCAGAACTCCATGTCTAGTACAGACCCAATAGAAAGTTTTCGATTCTTTTTGTTTTTTTATCGATTAAACAAGAACTTAATAATTGTAATACCACATTTTTAACATCTTAGTGATGTAATTTCAACTAAATTTTCACGATGAACACAATCAAAGGCTTCAGACAAAACTTTCATAAAATGAATAATGTATACATTACGTAATTGTGTGTTATACTGACCGTAGTTTAACACTGTCACCCCAAGCGATAAGCTCACGGCGGAGGTAAACGCGACCGTCATGTTCTTGGGCCGCAAAGTCCTGTAAGGGGTCAGCGTTCATAACCCAGCCGTTATGTGCAGCTAGCTGTCTTCCTCCCTCTCCAAACACTAAGGCTTCCACCTCAGTAGCAGAAAGTGACCCACCCGGGAACGTAAAATATCTGATAATTTAACATACAAAATTAATCAACGATAAGTTACATAATGACCTTATGTCAAGAACATTAACTACTGCATCTAATGATTGCTTAAACGCTGCTCCTATTATTAAGTAAGTAAACCGGATTCATACTTTTTATCGTTAAAATTAAAGTATTATGAATATTATAGTAGATTTAATTTCGTTTTAATTGTTTTTTATTTTAAGCTGCCAGTATTTAATAAGTAATATAATAAATATATATTTATTATGTAAGGAAGGAAACACGGCGTTAACTCGACGAAACGTGAAAAAGGTGGACACAACAGTTACAGTGAATACAAACGTTAAAAAGTATATGAAAGTAAAGAACAGCAAGAACGGCTTATATCCGAAATCAGTATACCCACCTCGGTACCAAAGGATTCTTGTCACTCACTTCTTCAATCTTAGGGCCATCTGATTGAAGCCGGAAATACCTAAAGTAAAATTGAGAAAACATTATACGAGTAAAACAAAGTCCTTCATCGCGTTTGTCTGCCTGTTTATTCGCAATAAACTCAAATATAGAAAGGGTATCATGGGAAAGGTTAATGATTTGTCTAGATTTTGGACGTATTGACTGCTTTAAGGTTATCGTCAAAAACGATGCACCTTATATTTTAGGAAGAACCCACTAAATGGATATGCTTTAATGTTCTATAAAAAAAGATGCAAGAGTAATGCTATAATTGCAAAGTTATTAAGACAGAAATAGTTAGTTATTACCATTAGAAACTCAACAGGTGATTGTGTTGCAGCAGTTTTTGGTACTTTAATTATTACTTGTTCTTATTTTTATACATATGACGGCGGCAACGTTTTTAATGTTGGTAACAAGATGTGCAGCGAGCTAGCAACAAACATCTAGCAACATTCGAACTACCCCCTTGCAGAAACTCGCACACCTTGCACCCATAAATTATTGGATATTGTCATTTAATAAAAAAATAATTAATCATTTAGTTTAGAGTAATAAATAATCCTTGTGAAAATTGACAGTGGTTGTCTTTATTTAAACGATGAAAGACCAGAACGCGATACATATATATGTCGGAGGGCAGATGTCTGTGGAACGCTGGCGCCATCTATCGGCGTGGACAGAGTCAATGGTGGCAGTCCGTGGGAGCCTATCGGCAGTTGTCGAGTAGCGCTCGACCGGAGCGGTCCACTGTTGGAACTGTCGCGTTCCTAGCTATTAGTGTTAATGAGTTTGTGTAAATTTATATCGGGAACATTAAGTGATTGAACATTATAACTCGAGTTAATAAATAAAGTGTTTGATTGCACCAACTATACCCACGAACGCCCACAGAATAAGAAATGAAATAATGGATCCAATTAATAATGATGTCGGCGGAGAACCCTACGCCCTTGTGCTTTATGCTGCTCCGTTCTCTCTTATTCTCCGACATATATATATTAAAGTAGCAAAAACTGCTGCTACAGAATCACCTGTTCGGCTTCTAATGGCAACAACAAAGCCACATCAATTTCCGGGATAAAACTACCTCACATATCAATCCATTTCACAAACTATCTATAGTTCCAATTAAATTCGTCTATTTAGATTTTGTCTAATTTATAGAATGAACAAGCTCACCGCATCCCTGCGACACAGTTGTTGATCGCGTTGTTAAGGTGATCTTGCATCGCGACTGTCGCGTCGTCGTTCAGCTGCTGTAAACGCTTTCGAAGTTCGGAGCAGCAGCGCTGCAATCGGGTTTCTTCGTCAAAGCAGTCGGTTCTGTCAACAATATTTTAATAAATACCCTCCTATAATCATTATTCATAATTTAAATTTTAATACATTCTAGAGATTGCCACCAAATGTCGTCTTGTTTGGTTCTATAATTGATAATTATGGTTTTACATTTAAAACCACAAGTTATTATTAAAAACGACATTTCGTACCATTTAATGTTTCCATATGTAATTTTTGAAAATTGCACCCATTACCGTATTTTGTTCAGGTTTATCAAAAGTGGTGTAAACTGTGTATGTGATTAAAATATAACGTTTGAGTTGGATTTAATGCATGTTTTTTTTAAAGTCCAAATTCATGAGAAAGAATTTGTCTATTAATGGGCACTATTCAATATGCTTTTATCACTATTGTGGTATTATACCTGCGTACGTTGTAGATACGTAATGCCAGTTCCATGTCGACAGTCGCGGCCAGACGACGCCGCGCTCCGTCCACGGTGAGACGCAAGTCTGCGCTTCCCGCACTTGGCGTCTCTGTCGGCACCCTTTACATATTGAATACAACTTTGACTGCGATCTCATCTGCATTAACTGAGCTTATAATTATATCTTCACTAATATTATAAAGTTAAAGTTTGATTGTTGAACACGCTAATCTCAGTAACTAATGGTGCGGATTTTTTTTTGAGTTGGATAGCTCATTTGCTGAAGTTAGCTAATGGTCACGAGTATATAACAACAACTCACGACCGTTAAAGATTATATTTTATATTGACTCACTATAACCATTATTATGTTAAGCAAATTTATATTCTTTCCCTTAGGTGAAAGAAGTCACAATGAATCATGATAAAGTTTAAATAACTATGAATAAGAGTCACAAATATTACAATAAAAAAATGGCTCACTTGGCTGCGGCAGCACGACGAAACCGCTGTACGATGTCATCAACATCACAAGCATACAGTTCATACAGCCTTAACTCAGCCACTCGGCCGCGCATTGCCTCAGCCACGGCATCCACGTGGTTGCCAGACACCACACGACGTGGTACAACTGGCTCGAGCAAGCCACGAGCCACGTCACTAGTCAGCCTAGCCAGTGCAGCGTCTAATAGTGCTGCAGGACGTAGGTGAGGACAGTTGTAGCAGTTGTATGTGGCTTCAGGGTGCTCCGTAAGCCACGGGGTCTCGTTGGCTGTGTGGTTCAACACCACATCGCTTATAGACAGCATCTACCCAATCAAATATCGCATAGCGTTAGATGACCTACATATGACCTTCAAAGTTAAAGTATTTTTTATTACCGACATCATAGCGCATGACTAATGGTAAGTGATAATATAGTCTAAGATAAGCGCTAACATTGTAAGGTAATTTATCTCTATGGTTTCTGTAATGAATCATACAAGAACACAATTATTTTGGTTTACGGCATTTCTTTGCTGTTAGGATGATAACCAGCCACAGTCAAAGCCTGCCAGTCCAGACTCAGATAAAACTAGACAATGCAATTTCATTATCTGCCCTATTGGGAATAGAACCCAAAACTTGAGCAAATGCGGTTTTGTAATAGAAATAGACCTGAAAAAGTACAATCGACTGGATACAGTATCTACCTTGGATACACTGAGTCACTATAGTTGGACTCTAACGCTTTAAATATAGTTGTAATATAATTTAGTATTTCTTCTAAGATTTCTTCTTATTGCTCACCTTCCAGTCATTACGCATGTTGGCAACGAAAATCTCCACATCAGCGAAGGTAGGCTCACGACCTGAGTTCACGTCCCGGTAACGAGCATCCAGGCGAAGCTGGTCAGCGATACTGTAGCTGGAGTTGGAAGCGCCTAGCATCTGTTAAGAGTAGCTGATTACGGTCCCAATGGTAGACAAATATCTCATTCATTGTCAGTAAAAAAAAAATATACCAAATCAAAAACTTAAGTTTCCTATATTTTCATATGACTGCCTAAAAATGATGTCTGTATTCCAACGTGTGGTTTAAAATGCCTGAACAGATTACAATCATCAAGGATGTCACTGTTTAAAGTTTACGTAAAATCGGTTTATGGACGATAACTTAACATTGACGAAAAGTTATGTTGTAAGAAACAATGGAATTGGGCCGATCGCGCCTCTTTATCGCTCGGACACTAAGCTCAAGCGGAACGTGACAATGAGGCAAGCTTTACAGCGCGTGGAGCCGACAACTACCAATTCGTAACATTTTACATTAAAAAGTCATAAATTAGTAAAAAAGTCATAAAGAGTATTGGACACATTATTATTATTTAGTGTTCTGACGTTTTAAGAAATCGAACCAAAAGATTCTGATGCTCACTGCGTGATGAGAAGTTCGCTTCTAAGCCGCGGTATGTGAGGAAAAAGTGCCTAATTTTTACCCGGTTAGATTCCACTGCCGCCTAACTCATTTTTCCTTCCAATAACCTCGCAGCAAACCGGTGGTTTATCGGAGTTTCAAAGGAAGCTTAAAACACCAGACGTTACATTGTAATTATTGATACCTAACCTGGCCCGCGATTTTTACGCGTAAAAAGTTTCACAGACGAGAATGCCATATTCTTCTCCCTAGGTGATGGATAATGCTATTTAAATTGTCAAGTATTGTAGACACAATCCTTTTGCATCATCGCAAAGGCAGCTTCCTGTGACCTAGTAAAATAAACAGCTGTATGTGGCTAAAGGTTGTAAGACGCACCTGCAATGGCGTGAAGTGTATCATGTTGTAGCCGGCCTCGTAAGCCACGCGCAGCACGGCGGGCCAACGTGGCAAAGGGCCCAGGCTCTTGCCCAGCACAGTCTGACACATGAGCCCATCCAAGGGCACACCCAAGCTTGGGGCCACGTGAAACCATCCTGAACCTTGCGGACCTACACGTGATTCCCTACATACAAAAAAAGCCCTGATACAGAAACAATTTTCCTCTGGTAAAAAGGACAGTATTATTCTGACAATACCACTTCTACGGCCTCTTTGGAAAAATGGTTGGGGTACTCACCTCTCTATCGGCAGGCCTGGATTCGCCCACAAACAGTTCGACAAAATTACACACAGCATAGAAACTTTCAACAAAATTGATTAAGTAGTTTTGGAGTCGTAACACAAGATTTATGTACATGTTAGAAACAAAAAAAGTAACTTCTGTTATCCTGAAAATCTGGTAGATCATATTGCTTGTGTAGTTCAATTATTTTTATTTAGACCTAAACCAAAATCTAGAAGTCTAGCTTTGCGTAAAATGGAACTTACGGAGTATCATATACAAAGTAGTAGTGGAAGGAACCAGCACGTGATAGTCGTATCTCACAATAGGCGTCAGTATCGGCCACCAGCAACCCACAACCTAGGGTCTCTCCGTCACCCTCGGTACCATCCCCAATTCCACAATCACCTGTACCGCTCTTCCACTCTAATCCATAGTATTGGTTGCGGACGAAATCGGTTTGTTCAGCCTTCTCCTCTGTTATAAAAGAAATTTTTCACTGGACTAACTATATTTTGGCACATGATTTTGGCAATTGAATACAATCTAATTTTTTTTTTTTACTGAATGTGTATTATGCACAGCTATCGGAAACCATTATGCAGTAAACGATTCACGGAGAAAATGTGAATGAAACTCTTTTTAACCGACTTCAAAAAAGGAGGAGTTTTTTTTTTAAACGAAAGGTGGTGCTCGTCATAGGGTCCCATTTTTTTTTAAACCAGTTCAGATGATGGCATCCATGAGATAACCGGATAAGTCTTAAATTTGCGTAAGCATGTGCGCGACAAATGGACGAATAACTCAAGATCACGACAACCGATTTCGATGATTCCTTTTTTATTAGAAACATATATTTCAAGGGTTGTTTTGTGGTAGTTTGGTAAGGTTCTGATGATGGAATCTATGACAAAGTGACGGAACTCTTCAATTCTTAGGAGCAAATCAACGATACTCGGCAGAATCTTCTGTAAGATATCCAGATATTTGAGTTACCTACCGTAATTTCGGTATGGTCAAGTGCTAGTCCTAGTTAAATATGAAGATCATTGGAACTCCTCAACGGCTTACAGTAAGAGTGTGATTTTTAGCTAAATCTGTATCTGTCTGTTATCAAATGCCAATGACCTTACGTTTGTTGCTGCATTGCAATATTTGAAAGGTGAATTATATGTGAAGCGGTGGTATAAGGTTGCGGGTTCGATCCCGGGTGTGGCGATATTAATGTAAATTTAACTTTGTAAAGTTGTTTCATTTAAACGGTGTTATCTCATATGAGAAACGCGTTTTAGGTGTACACATATTGAGACGAATTTATTAGTTTATTTCAGGTTCACTAAAGATCAAAAAAAAAATAGAAATTATAACAAAAAAAGAACCAAAAAAGCATACGCAATTATTTCTTACTTTTTAGAGCATATTAATGTATTTGTAAGTTTGTTTTAAGGCGGTTCTTTTTTTGTTAAAATTTCTATTAAAAATCTTTTTTAAATCTCGTTGAAGGCTGGAAATATGGCTACGTCTAAAAAGAACACCAGAAAGTTAAGAGGACATGGACATTGCTAAATACCGTCAGCATCCTGGAGGATTTGGTAACATCGATGACTAAAATTACCATGGATAATTAGCAACACAAATTTGGCAAGTAGGAGATAGAAGCAAAGTCGACTTCTCAGTTTTGAACTTAGATAAAGTTTGGACATTGGTTTCCAAATAATGCTTAAATATACCACTGCTATTTATGGAAAGGTAGCTGTTCTCATTATTAAGGCTGGCGAATGCAAATTGCTAGGCAATAATAAATAGCCTAAGCAGTATATCATAGTAAAGTCAAAGTTCTTCTCAAAAACAGCTGAAAAGAAGTTAAAGGTAGTGTATGTGTCTGCGTAAATTAGTTTTAGTAAAAATGACACACATAAAAAAGCTCCGGCTATTTCTCTATCCGATTGATCATTAATGTTATTAACTTTTACCATAAAGACAAACGATTTATAATTAGATTGCATAGATAGGTAAAAATTATTGGAGCGAAAATATTGGAATTAAAATTTATATGAGAAACCATAAAGAGTTTATAAATTTTACTTCCACGTTATGGGATACACTCACCGTTATCCGATGCGACGTAATTGGTGTACAAGAACACCTTGCGTCCCAACAAACTGGCTCCGGGTGTGAACTGTAAGTGACAGCCTTTTTCAAACCTGAAAGCGAGATTTAACTGAATTGGAAAGCTATACAAACGGACACAGTAGTAATACGCAAGTGTCAAGCATTTCATAATAACCTGTATAAGGTAGCATCTTGGTGTTCTCCATGGTTTAGCGTGAGTACACGCACTTCCGGCGGAGCCCCTCCCTCCACTATCTCGCGTTTCTCCACCGTCATCTGCCTCTGCGATACCACATCAAATCCAATCATATAAAAGTATCAACGACAGCGACGTATAAATGAGCCCACGGCCAAAATAATTATTTAAAAGGTTAGCAGACAATCTTTACCCTTATAGTTGGCTACTTATTAGCAGTTCCAATGACCCTGCAATTTGCGTGAATGGATTCACTTACTATGCCGGTTTCATATTATTGATCAATCTCACTCACTCCAGAAATGAGTTACGCGATATAAAATTTGAGGTATTACAATATTTTATGTTGAGCCACTCGTAGACCCTTCTTTAGTGAGCATAGTTGACGAACGAGATGTCGCTGAAGGAGGCATCGGAGAGGATGAAGCAGAATGCCGTAGACTTCGCTCCAACGAAGGAAACTCCTTCCCTGTCTATGATTTATTAAAGTGGAACGGCTGCATCCCGAGTGCCAGAGTAGAGTAGGATGTCTATGGTTTTGTTGGGTTTTAGTTGGTATTCTGATTTGTGAGTGAGACCCATACTTCTGACCCAGGGTACGTAAAGGGGTTCCCAGCAAAAAAAAAAGAAATTATCACATTTAGACGTCCTGACGGAACATATATACAGCATTCGCATGTCCTACTTAACCCTAGTTCTCACTTGAAGGCAATTGAAAAAGAAAGACGCCTTCACTAGAGACCTTTTCAAGTACTGCTCGCTCGTGCACCTTACGACCATATTCGCATTTATCACGGACGAGCATTTTCTGTGAAAGAAAGGACGCGAGCGCAACACCGTTGTGCGCTTTGTACCACACATAAATGTGTTACATTATCTCTGCCAGGATACTTTATACCTTTTGTAACCTTAGCTATGTATAGAACCCGTTTTTAAACAAAACAGCAAAAGCCCTATTGTTTACGTTGCTATTAGGTATAGTTTTAAGGACAAGTGTACTGCGACCTAAGCTGCCGTTTAGCTCGCAATATACATGTACTGAGCAAAGCAAGCCATTCTGATTATTAATTAATTAATATACGACTGATACCTTATCTTTTTATCTAATAAAATCTTCTTAATTGCAGATTCCCTATCTATAATGTTTAAAAAGCGATATGGTGGCCTAATTCTACGTCCGTACTACCATCACCACGCACAGTTACTTTTCCGCTGGGAAATGCATTTACACATCCTTCCCACGAGGCTGGGAGTGTGGGACTCGCCGGCAAGGCCAGAATACCCACTAAAACCCAGCGACACCCTCCTCTCCCTTACGCATTCACCCTGACACTCCCGGATGAAACCGACTGAGCATGTTCAAGGAGGAGACAAGAATCGTTCGTAGAGCCGCCTCCTGCCGCCCAGCCTCCTCCTCCAAAGGGGACCAGCATCTGCTGCAGCTTCCCGTACTCGCTCCATTGCCTCCATCAAGGAAATGACGGCTTCACAGAAAGAGGCAACTGCATTCCATCCTATCTCACTGTCAAACATGGTGCTCACTGTACTTGGCAATGAGAGATCCGCTCCAAAGAGGGACAACAGAGGATGTCGCTGTGGTCCCCAAGCCGGACATTCTGCCACAGTGTGGGCCGCCGTTTCGACAGGCGTACTACTGTCACGTCGTGCTATCTGATGCAAATACTTTCCGAAACATCCGTGTCCGGTCAGTACTTGCACCAGCCTAAAGGTAAGCGATCCATGCCGCCTAGCTAGCCATTGTCCGAGTCGAGGACGAATCGCCTCCACCGTGACGACACCCGCACTTGGAGATTCGAGATCCTCCTTCCAAGCTTGAATCTAGATCCTGTCGCTAAGGGCCCTGACTCTTTGGACCTCGTCAATTTCAAGACGGTCATCTCCAGACCTTGCGGCAACCCTGCACTGGTAAGTTGCCGCCATTATTTGCGCCTGCAATTCCCACGGGGGATAAACCACACACCCTGCCTGTATCCTAGTCAATTTTCATGAATGCTACTAAGGTTCCATGCAAGAGTCAAGTATGAAATCCAAACTTTGTAAAAATGTTTCGAGGATAAATTATTATAAATTTTTGTGCTAATGGTGATATAATCATCGAATTTACTAATGCCTAATAATGTCTATAATGCATTGACTCTTTATACTTAATTATGCAAATTAAGTCTATACTCAGAGACCATTGATATAGAATCGCCTAATTCATAAATACAAAATGAGCTCACCTGGAAGTTACAAATTCCCAGGTGAGCTCATAAAGACTAAAGTTATTGAGGTCCAAGGCAAAAATATTAATTTAACATTATTGATATTGGACTACATTTAACTGTAGCTCACTTGGGTATTGATAATATGAGCCCTGGAAATATCCTGGAAATTTCCGCCTAGATAAATATCTAGCTGGAATGTATTAATAATGTCTCTCAGGTAAAATCCAGTCAAATTGAATCTAGATATAATAAATAAAAAAGGAATGATGTGAATAAATTTATTTTGGTATTACAAACAGATAATTAATTCCATGTTATTTATATATATTGTAGATAGTTAACAACACTTATCAAAAGGTCACCATGTCAATGCTATGCTGTCTTATATGAAATTTATAATAAATACTACTTGTATTTTAATTATATATTAAAAATGTTGTGTGCAATTCACACATGGTAGAAGTGAAACCTTAAAAAATTTTGGCTTTAACATAATGAGACGAATATAAAATTTTCGGCAAGAGGATAATTGTAGATTTCAGTTATGTTTTAATGTGAACGCTATGACTCAGTGTAAATGAATGGAGGAGGCACAAAGCAGAGGACAAACAGTATCACGAACATAACAAACACTGTATAACGCTTCCTATCTCATTCTCTCCCACAGTCAATCTTATGAATTTAAATCAAATCAAATCAAATCAAAATATCTTTATTCAAGTAGGCATATTACAGCACTTTTGAATCATCAAATTTTTGTTTTTTTCTTTTCCTTTCCACACTCTAATTCTAATGTACGTCTGATGATGATACTCCAGAACGACTTAAAATCTAAAGTTACGAGGGTTCCTTCGCGCCCCGATCCGAGAAGAGCCCACAACAAACTCAGTCGGGTATTCTGTTTTTTTTTTTTTCATCATCATTACAATATCATGTTAGTTTAATATATTTCAATTCAAATTAGAGCAGTTCGTTCACTCCCACGCGTTTTTATCGTCTAAGTACTCTTGCAACTTATAATACGATTTTTCTATCAACTTTCTTTTAACAAAGACTTTGAATTTATTAATTGACATTTCTAAAACGTCTTGTGGGAGTTTATTATAGAAACGTATACAGTTACCCTTAAATGAGTTGTTAATTTTATGCAGCCTACTAGAATTTACAACAAGTTTGTTTTTGTTTCGTAAGTTATATGATATACATTCACTCTTTTTATTAAAAGAGTCAATGTTTTTGTGTACGTACAACAAGTTTTCTAATATGTATACGCAGTGAACTGTCATTATGTTAACTACCTTTCTTAAAAGTTTCTTAGAACTTAAAAAGTTTCTTAAAACTTTAAAGTTTCCACTTCAATAATGTAATTTAATTGAGCTTTAATCAACAAATTATAGACACACACTCTAACACTCATAGACACACAAACATAATACATGGAAACACAGACAGAGTATTTAGCTATGACTGTTTACAAGTCAATTAACAAAAGAAAAATCTATAAGTTTAGCTTTTTGTCTATATATATATTTCTTTGTTAAGGTGCAGTAGTTTTTTATTATAATTTTTTTTTAATTTCCTACCTTCGCACATGATATCTTAGTGATATAGCTTGGTAAGCAACAAAATAGCATAGCAAACATGTAGCCTCATACAGAGACAGAATATCACTGTGTAATTCAGTTTTACGAGGTAGTTACACAATATCATTTGTTATGGTCATTACCTTACCATTAGTTCAATCACATTGTGAAAGCTATAAAGGTTTTATTTAATAAAAATTTTCAATTTTAATATATCATTGATCCCTTCAATAGTTTATTTACAATTACTGACTAATCAATAAAAATAAAAAAATTAAATGTAGGGTAGACAGATTCTGCCCCTGACGGCATGACAATAAATTATATAATCACCATCATGGTATGCTATATGTTGAATCAGTTTAAATATGATCAATAAAACTTTAAGATTTAAAAATGTTGGGGGTACGAGGATAGATGAAAAGATGTAAAATAACAAGATTACATAATTCTATATAAACAATATTATGCAATGTATAAATAACTTTTATGGTATCAAACTTAAAGTAGACAATTTGATGAAATTTGTTGGAATGATGGACTAGACCTAGGGAACAGACTTTTTTAGATAAAAATTAATAGCCAAAGTAAGTAAACCAGCCAAAATATCTTTATTCAAGTAGGCCTATTACAGCACTTTTGAATAGTCAAAAATAAGTACACACAAGTAAAGTTCCAGGCAAAGACTTAATAAAATAAATTACCTGAAATTATTCTAACTATAGAAACACTGATAAATTTAAATTAATTTTTTATATCTTTTGTTGTGGGAACTACCCATTATATTATACAGGAATACATAGTTAATTAAACATTACTATAACAAAATCAATTAATTTCTTATTCTTTTTCTTATCTAATTGAACATTACATGATTTATAATATTTAAAAACACTTTATGCTGTTAAGTGTAATTCAAAAATAATTTGTAGTGTTAAGCATAAATGCATTTTTACAAAGATACTGCAACCAATTTTAGATTTGCCTCCATGTGAATTCAAAAACATGTCAAAGACATCTTTTTACAAAAGGCATGTTATAATGTTGAAGATTATTTGAGCAATAAAAATGTTTGAACTTGATTCTAATTGCCTTCAGAAGCAGCCTACAAAATGCAACCCACAACTATATTTTAAAAAGCAACCGCTGAGTTCCTTGTTGGATTCTTTCAGCTGAATCAACTTTCTGATCCCATAGTAGATTTGTTACCAACGGACAGACTACTGACAATTCAAAAGTGCTATTTGAGCTTATTTAGATAAATTTTCATTTTCATTTTTATTTGGAATGTGTTTAATTTTGTATACATTAATTGTATTTGTTATAAATAACAAACTAATTGTAATATACCTAAATTTAAATACGAACACTAAATAAAAATAAAAAATTATATTATACAATTGTACCAAGTTTAAAATATTTATTTTCAGCTAGTATTATCAATGTTACATATCTAACCAAATACATATATCTCATATTTAAATTTATATCCAATGTTATAAAAGAAAATACCAAATTTACAATAAATATATAATTTTAAATAAAATATATTTAAACATTTATCATGCAACGAAATTCCAACGAAAGATAAAAGTTACTTACATTTAATAACACTTGTTGGAGCACATTGATGTTATATAGAAAACAATTAAATTAAAACAAGTTGATTAATACTATATATTTTGTTTTTATAATAAACCAAACCAAGTTATAAATTTAAATAATGCCTCCCCCAACAACAGTGATAAATAGAATGACAGTTGTGTCCTTCAATTGACCTACACAGTATATTATAATTGTTGTTGTTAGTCAACTGTCAAATTAACAGCAGTGTATCTTTTTTAATTTTACCTCTATAATAAAAAGGCAAAAGTATCAAAAGTTTCTTGGTCTTCCCCTTCCAACTTTCGCATTCACTCTTGTGGTTAAAGAATTTATTTCNTAAATCTGTCAAACATTTATCCATGAAAAGGTTGAACAGCCATGGTGACGCAACACATCCCTGTCGAACACCTCTTTCGACAGGAAACCACTCCGTGTACGCTCCGTTTATGTAAATGTTATAAATCCTTGACTCATAAATCCCTTATATCTGACCTTTTCAAAGCTTCATTCATAACATCTTCTGTAGCTCATTCACAGATGATGCAAGTATTACTCGATCATAGGCCTTTTCTAAATCTATGAAAACGCAATAAAGTTTTTGGTGTTTTTATGAATATGCACGATAAAACTCAATTATAAAATTAATAATAAATATTACCAAAAGTTTTCTAAATTGAAAATTCTTGCAATTTTTTTAAATTGGAAATGCAATAACTTATTTTATATTTTTGTGGTAATAACATTGTAGACCATACGGTCTTCATTTTAATAATTTCTTGCAATATACTTATAAGGTTTACATAAATGAAATATGAAAGCGATAAAAGATATGAAATCAAGTAGGGCTGCTGGGTATGACAGAGTGTTAGTCGAGATGCTGAAGGCTGGTCGCGGTATTGTGGCAGCTCAGCTGTACTGCCTTTTCAATATATGCTGGGAGAAAGGTCAAGTCCCAAGAGATTGGAGCAAGGCCGTAATTGTCCCTTTGTATAAAGGAAAAGGGTCACAGAAGGAGTGCAAAAATTACCGCGGTATCAGCCTTCTTAGTGTCGTCGGCAAATTGTATGCAAAGATATTGATTGAAAGGGTGATTAATGAAACTGATGAGAAAATATGGGACATACAAGCGGGATTTAGAAGAGGAATGGGATGTACGGATCAAGTCTTTTCTTTAGGCTGCATAACTGAAAAATGTTTGGCTGCACACCAACAAATTTATTGCGCTTTCGTAGATTTAGAAAAGGCCTATGATCGAGAGGTGAGGAATGGGCTGTGGTCTACGTTATCTACGTATGGGGTGAGCGGTTGTCTGTTTCAAGCATTGAAGTCTCTCTATGAGGGTTCTAGTGCTTGTGTCAGAATAAACGGAGCGTATATGGAGTGGTTTCCTGTCGAAAGAGGTGTTCGACAGGGATGTGTTGCGTCACCATGACTGTTCAACCCATTCATGGATAAATGTTTGACAGATTTAAAAGAAAGTTTTTATGGGTTAAGAATGAATGAGTTACTCATCAAATGTTTACTCTACGTCGATGATCAAGTAATACTTGCGTCATCCGCATTGACCTACAGGAGATGCTAAATATTAAGAATGAAGCTTTAAAAGGGAAATGAATGTAAGTGAATGTATACAAAACGAAAGGTATGTTTTTTGAACGAGTTGAATCTATGATGAATGGCAGTATTTTGATAGATGGGGAACAAGTGGAAGAGGTGAAAGAATTTGTATACTTGGGATCTAAATTTACAAAAGATGGAACATGTTAAAGTGATATTGAAAAGAGAGTAAATGCAGGGAATAGTGTGACAAGAGAACGTTGTGGTATAAAAGAGGACGTAGTGACTAAAATTGAGAAAGGTATGCTTAGATAGTTTGGTCATGTAGAGAGAATGAATGAAAGGAGACTGACAAAAAGGATTTATGAGTCAAGAGTGAATGCGAAAGTCGGAAGGGGAAGACCAAGGCGAACGTTCCTGGACCAAATCCAGGACATTTTAAATAACGGCCAGGTCAAGAGTACTCTAAACCGACAAACTTGTATGAAAGGTTTAATGACAATGAAGGAAGCGAAGGAGATATGCAAGGATCGTGGCAAGTGGAAGGATGTTGTCTCTACCTACCCCTATGGGAATGCGGCGTGATGCTATGTATGTTTACATAAAACATATTAATCAGTACTGCGTGCTATATTCTGCGGGTATTGAATGACACTAAGCCACCATGCTTAGCTACATAAAGCTATTACACTCATTCGAGTAAAGTCGGCGCTCGTCGACTAAGGAAGCGAGAGAGTTGTTATAATCGCATCACTGCTTTACACTCATTATTCAATTTTACATCACTGAAAATACATTATCGTCAAGTAATTCATTAAGTTAATAAAATTTTATTGAACTTAAAGGCCATCAAGCAATTCTCCTCAATAGATCATGTTGTTCACGCTTACACATTTACTCAATGGGCAATGACAAATAGATCTCGTCAATTGGACAAACTAAATATTGTAAATCTTATAAGAAAGCAATAACTGAATATATAAAATAAAATTATCGTTGTTATTGCATAATTCGCACCTTTAACCTACTGTAACTATCGACTTTAGATAACAAAATATAAATAATGACGATTATCAAAATAGTTTTTATTAAACACATTAGTTACGACAAAATGAACGTAGTAGTAACTGGTGCTGCTGGTTTTTTGGGGCAAGAAATTACTAATATTCTGTTGGATAAAAGTTCACCACTGCCAGTAGCAAGACTTTTGTTGGTTGACCTGAAGCCACCGCCACTTAAGAAAGACCCCCGAGTAACTACTCTTGGAGTCGATCTAGGAGACCCCTCAGCTGCTAACCTTATCATCCAAAAGGATTGTGACGTAGTCTTCCATCTAGCTGCTATAGTCAGTGGGCAAGCTGAGAATGACTTTGAACTTGGCCTACGAGTGAATTTCGACGCTACTCGCAAACTCATCGAAGTGGCACGTCAAGTATCACCTACACTAAGAGTCGTTTTTACTAGCACTGTGGGCGTATATGGCGGAAATCTCCCAACCTTCATTGATGAATCAACATATGTAGCTCCGCAAAGCTCCTATGGCACTGAAAAAGCTATGGCCGAGCTCCTCCTAAACGATTACGGAAGGCGTGGTTATGTTGACACGCGGATCGTGCGTCTTCCTACAGTTAGTGTAAGAGCTGGTGTTGCCAACGAAGCTGTCACTTCATTTGCCAGTGGAATTATACGAGAACCTTTAAATGGGAAACTTAGTGTTTGTCCTGTAGATCCGGATCAGAAGTTGTGGTTGACAAGCCCCAACACTGTAGCGAAAAATATTGTGCATGCAGCTACCCTTCCTATGGGAGCCCTTGGTCCATGGCGTGTCATAAATTTGCCTGGTATATGCGTATCAGTAGGAGAAATGTTGGAAGCGCTTTGTGAGGTGGCTGATGACGAGGTGGCATCTTTAGTGCGCTTTGAACGGAATGAAGTAATCTCAAGGATAGTCTCCTCCTTTCCCAGCAAACTAGATAACAGTCGAGCTCTACGCCTTGGTTTCGCTGTGGATACTAACTTCGCTGAAATCATTCGAATGTATTTATACAACGATTAGTAAAGTTTAAGAAAGTCATGTTATACTATTTTACTTGATAACGCACTGTGAAATTGTAATAATATGTGTTTGTAACATGATAGGAAAAACACCGCTACAGAATACAAATATTTTTAAAAATTATTATTATAATATAATGTTGTATGGAATAGAAAATACAAATTTGTCAAAATACGTTTGCAATTTTTCGTTCTCTTGAAAATTCTGGAACAAAAAATAATAAAGATAAAAACTGTCTCCCAGCTTTTCTTAACTGCCTTGGTCTCACAAATGCGTCAAAAATTTCGTTTACTTTCATGCTTTTTCAATTTTATCTCGGCGAATTAAGTAGCATACAGTAAAGCAGCACATTACGTCTGTAATATCCTTATTGGTAGTATGTTGTTTTCTTGCCCTTATCCCACTAGATGGGGTCGGCACAGCATGTTTCCTTTCGCCACTTCACTCTATCCGCTGTCATTTCTACATTCACACCCTTAATACACATATCCTCTTTCACACAATTCATCCACACTTTTTTTGGTCGCCCTCTCCCGGCCCTGCCGCTTACCATCATATTTAGAACCCTCTTACATACATGGCTATCCTCCCTTCTCATTACATGTCCATACCAGGCTAACCTTCCACTCCTTAACTTCTCGGTCACTGGTGCTACTTTCACACTTCCTCTAATATACTCATTCTTAATCTTATCCAATTTTGTCACTCCACACATCCATCTCAACATTCGCATCTCCGCTGCATGCAATTTCCTTTCATACTCCTTTGGTGGCCCAGCACTCTGATCCATACAGGATGACAGGTCTTACGATCGTCTTATAAATCTTCCCCTTTAGTTTAAGGGGCATTCTGGCATCGCAAATTGTTCAAAGTTTTTGACATTTATATTACTTAAAGAAAGACTTTATTCGGCGCATAGTATGAGGTATAATTATATATACATATATGAAAAATATAAATTGATTAATTAATTACAAAATGTACTGTGTTACTAATAGAAATGTGTTAGCTGCAATAAGTCTCCATGTTATATGATGTACTCTTTTCTTATGTAAGTCTTTGTATTGTATTATATATATTTTTTGCTTGATTTGAAGTATATACTCGTGCGCTACAGTCTTAATATATTTTTAACTGTGCCCAGTTAAAAGATAAAAGGCAGTATTGCTAAATAAATATTATCGTCAAAACTTTAGTATCATGCCGATTGAAGCCCCGAGAACGGCCTATGTATAGAGTTATGCCAGTAAGACAATTATGGAAAATATTTTTAACATTTTATTTAGATATAATGTAAGGTGTGTCTGTTATGTTGTATATTGAGAATGCCTAATTGATCTGTGGGCAGCTTGATAGACTACAGACAAAGTCATCGTCGTTTGCAGTTCCGGGAAGGCTGTATTCAAAAATGATATTGAGTTTCCTTTTAAGAAATTCTCAGTATTTGTCTGAAGTTGGGAAGTTAGGGGTATGTTTTACCCTCGTGCCTCGGAGAGCAATTTAAGCCTTTGGTCCTGCACCTAATCTCTTTCCGGTCAAGTCGGATTGCCGTCCCATCGGACTAAACGAAAAAGGAATAAAGAGTGCACTGGTGTTATCGAACTGCCTTATTGGTCTAGTGGTTAGCATGCTCGGATATNGTATTGTCTACAAGGTCTAGTTCCTCATTATTAAGTTTAACAATGGTTTGCATTTGTTTAACATTAGGCAGACTAAACTTAACACATTTTGTTTTATTTGCGTTGAGCAATAAATTATTAGCTTCAAACCATTGTACCACTTTATTGAGAGAGTTGTTTACGTCGTCATAATTTGTTTGTCGCCTATTAATGTTAAACAACAGCGAAGTATCATCAGAAAACAGAACCATCTCATGATCACCCTTAACAAAGTATGACCTTCCTGGTCATTGATATAAATGAGGAACAGAAATGGTCCTAGTATGGAACCCTGTGGGACTCCCATAGCAGCAATAGATAGCAGGTATTGAAAAACTTAAGTAAATAAAAATATATTTGATACACATTTTTTAGAAATTAAAAAGGGTATTCTCAATAGCCTTTTCTGATTCCCAGGCATCATCCCCATCAAGTTCCATTTTAGGTTTCTTAAACTTTTTCACCTTAACCGTGTCACCGCTATCCTGCCTCTTTTTCTTACGAGACTTCACCTCTACATCAGGTTTAACATCAACATCTGACTCAATTTCCACTTTTTGGTTATGTTTATGCTTCTTCTTCTTCTTCTTCACCACACTAGTTACAATATTCTCTGGTTCCTTTGAACTGAGTCGTGCAGCTATTTCTGCTGGTATTTTTAAAGCCTTCCGGTAATTACTTCCAAATAACGGATGACGACATTTGGTATCAGGTAGTGGGATGAAACTACCCTCACCTTCATCCACCAAAGTCTCATAAGGTATATGAACTTTTGGTATCCGATTCCTCAAGGTTATCGCACCTTTTAAAGGCACATTTTTAACAAACGCAGAATTATTATCATATAATAACATTGAGGCTACACTCACACTTTCATCTATGACACATTCGTAAGATTTTCCATTGATTTTAACTTTCTTCTTTCCATCTAATGATAAATTGATATTATTTGAATTGCCTATAGGATTATCTTGCGGCTCTCTTAGTATCCAAATATCGTCATCTTCTGTGATCATTGAATCACTGTCAGCAACATCTGTTATTGGTATTAAATGTTCATTCATATCAACAAACTGTTGGAGTTCTGTTGATAATGTAATATGTGTTTCTTGTTGTGAATCTACACTGTCTTCCTCAAATGTAATTCTATCAGAGATTCTTTTACTTACTTTTGATACTTTTCCTATATCTTCAACATTATCAGGTGAAGTTGTACCATTTAAAAGTGCAGAAATCTCTGGTAAATCTGTATGAAATCGTTTTTTTCCACTATTGTGAATTGTATCATTGATTAATGTAGAACTTATAACTTCCCCATTTCCAGGGACATCTTGATATGATATTTCATCAACTTTATTATCACGTACCATGTGTTTTCTTGGGCTTGTGATATGAATGTTACTCAAATCTTCTGAAACTTCATTTGCTTCAAGATCAACTGATATCCGTTTCTTTTTTTTCTTTTTCTTCTTATGATTTGTGTCTGTTTTACATTCTTCACCAATACCAAAGGTAGCATTGCCTACACTATCTTCTGTTTTAAATGTAGTTGTTTCTGACTCTTGATCCTGAAGTCTATCACCTTTAGATTTCTTTTTCTTTTTAGGTTTTACTGGTATAGATTCTGCAAGTTCTTGTTCCTGTTTAACTCTTAGATTTAAATAGTCTTCAACATCTCCAACAGAGTCATTGTAACTATTATTTTTATGCTTTTGCTTTTTTTTACTAACACTATTGTCTATTGGTTCAGACTTTATAGGTCTATCTATTACAAAATCATCATCTACATTATTTTCAGCTTTAATTTTCTTTTTTTTCTTGGGCTTCTGTTCAACTTCATACTCTGTCTCTGACAGCTTATGTTGTATTTCTTCCATGTACTCCTCTGTACAATCTGATTTCTGCTTCTTCTTATGTTTCTTTATATCTGCATCCCTGAAATTAAAATGTAATGAAATATTTGTTATAATAATAATAATAACCTTCATTTTTTCGAGTCAACTTCTTTATAACAATCAGATATTTATTATATTTGAAATACTACTTTTATTAAGATTAAAATAATGTAATTAAAATTATGAACAAAAACTATTTATTCCGACTGCATCACATACAGATTGTCAAAACTTAAATATTGATGGTTGATACATATTATATTTATGGCAGTAAAGCACACCTGTAGAATAGCCAGATGGTGTCTCAAAGGGCCAGACTGGCTGTGCATGCAGGAGTGTTAGTGCCAACACTTATGTATGGTAGTTAAAGTTGGGTTAATCACAAAAGTAAAATAAATGCGGTAGAGATGAGAGTGTTGAGTGGATTAAAACTCAGTGACAAAGTAAGAAATAGTGTGATAAGAGAATGTTGTGGTACAAAAGAAGATGTAGTGACTAAAATTGAGAAAGGTATGCTTAGATGGTTTGGGCATGTAGAGAGAATGAATGAAAGGAGACTGACAAAATGGATTTATGAATCAAGAGTGAACAGGATAGTTGGAAGAGGACAACCAAGGCGAACATTCCTGGACCAAATCCAGAACATTTTAAACAAGGGCCAGGTCATGAGTACTCCTAAAACAATTTTCTTGTAAGAAAGGTTTAATGAGAATGAAAAAAGCAAAGGAGATATGCAAGGATAGTGGCATGTGGAAAGATATGGTCTCTGCCTATGAGAATAAGGTGTGATGTAAGTATGTATATATGTATGGCAGTAATGCTCTAGGGGTTAAAAATCCAGATAAGAAGTAAGGATCCTAATATTTTAATAATCTTTAAATCATTGTATACACTAAATAAATTTGATACATTATTTTCTATGACACCCTGGAGCCTAAACCAGGCAAACCTGTGTCATAGCCAAATTAATAAAAGCAATAAAATTCTAATTTCACTCTATACAAAAATATCTCTATATATGTGCTGCATGTATTTGCATGCTTCAATGTAGGTAATAAGAATTAAGCTGTTTAACTTTTGTTTATTAGTAGCATTATAGATTTTAAATTTAGCTTCAATAAAGTAAATTCTATAAATTTTGTTATTTGACCACACTTAAGTATACAATGTTAAAAATTCATTATTAAAGTAGAACAAATATAAAGCTATGGTAGACTTGCATTAATTTATTAAGTTTAAAATAATTATTAAATAACATTATTCAAAATATAATATATAACATTCTCAGATTGTGGGTTTTCAATTTTTTTTTTCTTTGGTCGTGTACTTAAACAAGTATTTTTATATGGTAAAATATAACTTATCGATTCATACCCGCCAAATCTTTAATATACAAGGAAATATGTAATATTTTGTATAGGTTATAAACAAAACACTTGAAGGTTTCAATCCTATATTGATAATCGGTAAAATTATTAATAAATTCTCGAAAAAACAATTATGATCCACCAGGTACTTACATAGTTACGCTAGAATCACTCGAAGCATCTGTCCAAGCAAAATTATCATCAGATGATTCCATTACAAATTAGTAATAGAAACTAAATATAACGCACATATTAAGTAAATGCATTACGTATTATAGGAATCTTTCAATTTTTTTATCATCTTATTATGAGACAATACATTATAAAGGCTCAAAAAGGAATTAAATGTGAAATTTCAAAAATAACCTATAACTATAAGTCAGTTAAAATAATAACATTAACACAATGTTTTGACCACAGACTGAGCGGTTTTGACAATGATTATTACCGCTAATGTACTCTGTGGTTGTTATAATGGCGGGACATACGGACTTAGCTCTTTAAATATAATTTATTTATTAATATAAAATCATAACAACTAGACGTAATAAAAATATATATTATGTCGTATAATTTGATATTTCGTGGCAATTCAAAAAAAAAGGTTACAAAAAGTTTGATGATGTAGCTGCACATCTATCACTTCAATATAACATTCAATTACACCACTGAATAGTAAAAACTTTATTCCTATATTACATTTTATATATTTATGTATGATTGTATGTAGTGTATCTATTATTCTCACTACTTCCTTTAAATTCTTAACTAAGTCTCCTTCTCAATATACATATAATTAATTTGTGTGGTGTACAATAAAGTATAAAAATAAATAAAGGATCAAAGAATTTAGCTAAAGGACTGTAACACATCGCGCGTGGAAGAGGAAGAAAGTAGAAAGTTTGATTTATTGTGTGCAATTTTGTTTTCGAAAAACGTGTTTATCATCTCCTCTCTCAATATGGAAGCTAAAAATACTCAATAAAAAAGTTAATAGTGACTAAATTTATTATATTTTAGAAATTTATTAATGATTAAAATCTAAAAACCACTTCTTACCTATCCAGACAAATGAGCTCTATGGATTGGTATAATCTGTGAATGTTCTCCGATACTCTTTGGTGTTTCGTTTTTGACATATATTGACTTTGACAGTCTTTCTCAATATAATTTGTGTCCAACATGGTACGTATGTTTAAAAAATAAGTGAAAATCTATTTCAATCTGAACATATTGTGTATAAAACATTGCATTGAATTAATATATGCAATGTTTTATATGTTTGATAAGTGTATTATGTTATATTTTTGGTAATTTCTGTATATATTAGCCGGAATCTTATAGTTAATATTAGTCTCAACTGTTGTTTATTCCAAAATTTCTTGTGGATGGTTAACCTATAATAGTTATTAAATTTAACATTCTTCTCTAATTAGCATGTATACAAATGTGTTCGGGATTTGTTGAAGTAAATATATTCTTTTGTATTTAAGGCTCGAGGACCTAAAAAGCATTTGAAGCGTTTAAATGCTCCCAAAGCATGGATGTTGGACAAATTGGGCGGTGTTTATGCACCGCGACCATCCACCGGACCGCATAAGTTGCGCGAATGTCTGCCGTTAGTTATTTTCCTCCGTAACCGCTTAAAATACGCGCTGACTGGAAACGAGGTTTTAAAGATCGTTAAGCAACGTCTGATCAAAGTTGATGGAAAGGTGCGAACTGACCCCACTTATCCCGCTGGATTTATGGGTAAGTAAAAGTATCGCCGTTCAAATTATTGTCTTAGTGGGACTGTTGCATAGCCAGTTTTGGTTATTACTGGTGTTCCTAATCTTATATCTTGAGATATTTGTTTATGATATGATTAGTCTTCAGAATGCATTAATTCATTTTCCTTACATATTACTATTTAATGTGTACTGTACTGTTAGACTATTCACTTTAACTGTTAGTCTATTTAGGATAAACTCAAAAACTACTGAACCTATTTTCATGTGCTTTACATCAAGTGATGAAATGATTCAAGAGTAAGGTGCACATAAATTATTTTTCAAGTCCTTGAGTAAATTGATAAAAATTATTGTTAGAAGTTTCATGAAAAGTTTGGCAGTTTCTATCCAAGATGTGAATAAGCATATAATAGCAATAGAGATATGGCAAGTCAAATAAATGCATGGTGGAATATTGCTCTTTTATTTATCTTCTTGATATCAATCTACATATTTATATACACACAGTAAATAAAATATTAAACATCAACAATATAAATTATGGGTATTTATAAATGCAAAAGAACTTTTCGAATTACCATGAAGCTATGAGAGTTTGGAAATTCGCCTGAAATTTATTTTATAGTTATATGTATTTGAGCTAACACGTAATATTTTTTCACATACAAACACATATACTTACCATCAACACCCATGTCTAGAGTATAATTCAAATATATTGTATATTTGAATTAATTTCATTATTATTCTAGCATATAAGATAGTTGAAATTACTTTTGTTTTCATTCTTCTTGTAATATACATTTCAAGGATAACTGAACTTGTAATTGGGAACAATGAGACCCTCTAACATAGGTATTACTATATTTTACAGAGGGCCTCCGAGTTATCTAAATAACAATATTTGTTATTAAATCTATTAACAAGTCTGCCATGATCTTAAGGAATAGCTGATTATTACACAATTTGTCTACTCAAAAAATGTTGCATGTATTGCAGTGATTAGAAAGCTATATAAATCTTTATGAATTTGAAGTATATATAATATGATACCTTATTACACTTCTAGTAGTACAGTCATTATTACTAAATTTCAATCTTACTTATGTTTTGGACTCATCTAGCTTTAACTTACCATAGTTTTGTACTTAAGTTCTCATTCAATTATTTAAATTAAATATTCTCTGTTAAAGGCATTGATATTCACATTTTGTTAAATAGGTAATTGAAAACTATTTTTCTATGATACAGATACCTATAACATTATTTTATTTTAAAGAAAGGGGCATTAAATTTGTACTATGTTGTTATAAATTTAGATTTTAAGTTGTTCTTTAGTAATTATAATTGTTGATTCAAAAGTGCTGCAAAAGGCCTACTTGAATAAAGAATTTTATATTTTGCATTGATGTTATGAAAGTTGAATTTGTATTATGATTTTATATTAATAACTAAATAATATTATTCTTTCTTTGTTATAGATGTGGTATCCATTGAAAAGACCAATGAACTTTTCCGTTTGATTTATGATGTTAAGGGACGTTTCACAATTCACAGGATCACACCTGAAGAAGCTAAGGTTTGTAAGGTTTTTTTGTGTACAGGCAATATGAATTCACATTTTTGTGGATTTGTGATGAGATTGTTCATATTTTTTGTTACAATGTTATAAAGAAACAAAACAAAAAAAAAACAGTTGTATAATACTTGTTTTCTGCTGTGTTATCTATGTAGTTGGAATATGTGACTATAATTTTTTATAAATATCAGAATGATTTGTGGTTGGCTAGGATTTCACCCAATGGTAAGTGAAAATACAGCCTAAGATAAACGCACATTCACCTGATAAAAGGTTGCCTCTTATGGTTTTTGTACAGCATGCATACAATTATTTTGTTTGGCTCATGTTTATTGTTAGTGTGGTAACTGGCCCTGGTCAAAGTCTCACTGATCTAGGTTCAGACAAATTAGAAAATGAAATTACTTAATTTTGGCCTGTTTGAGGATATGCATAAATAATATGATCAAATGTTTGGAAGTTATTTATTGTATTAAATAGCAATACATCATTAACAAGTGTAAGCTTATAATTAATCTACCCACTTGACTTAACTTTTCTAATGCAAGATAAAGAAATGAGGCTTCTATGAATATGATATATCTTCCCTCCAAGGAAACACCTTATAAACAGCAATCAATGATATTTAATGCTAGCCAGTATTCAGATCACAGCTGATGTCCAACATCCAGGAATTGGAGAGGAATAAAAAGAATAATTTTTTTGTTAATGTTCTAGCTAATTATTCTAATTTTTATTACTAGATCTAGAATTAGCATTTAGTTCCTCTGACCATCTTTCAGAGCTTGGATTTTCTAGATCATCACCAAGTTTCTGCTTCATTTTTAAAGTAATTATTATTAGGATTATGCTGTTCATTTTGTTCAGCAACATCAGTCACTACCTCTATATACTTCTTATTGATATATATAATTTCTTGTTTCCTTTATTTTATCAATTAGATCTATGACATCTTGATCTTTAATACAACAATCTTCTTTCTCTAGCTTGATGGGGGGCCACTTTTTTCTCCTATTAATTATTTGCAATCAGTCGGTATCAGTATTAGCAGATGTGTAGTAGTCAGTTGTCCTTGTGACTGTGTCCTCCATTGAAGACACTCATCTTCTTACAATTGACACCCTCTCCTGTAGTCTCAGAATTTCATGCATTTTGAGGTGTATGTTATAGTCTCTATTTTTAGCAGTATTACTAAGCTGTTCAGACGGGCCATAGTTATTAATAATTTGATGAGGTAGCCTTTTTGGTCCCCGCTGTCCTGTCCTACAACTGAGACCTCTGCTTTAACATATATTTTTTGCTAACATGTGTATGTTTTGTTTTGCAGTATAAGCTGTGCAAGGTGCGCCACGTGGGTACTGGACCCAAGAATGTACCATACCTGGTGACCCACGATGGTCGTACCCTTCGTTATCCAGACCCGCTCATCAAGGTCAATGACTCAGTGCAGCTGGACATTGCTACCTCTAAGATTATGGACTTCATTAAGTTTGAATCAGGTATGCTTCAAACTTAATACTTTAATACTTTTTTTATATTGTTGAAATGTTGTCAGTGCACATCTACACAAAACACATTCCGTTAGTGACACAGCATTCACTAAGAATGGTTTTCTGTTTATTCAGAGACGTAAATTCTAAGAACAAACTGGTTTCCTAATATTGCTGCTAGATCAAGAGATACAGTTATCAATAAAATAATTGCTTTCTAAAATGTTGATTATGCTAATATATAATTGTTTCCTGGTTTTCAGGTAACCTTTGCATGATCACAGGGGGCAGGAATTTGGGTCGTGTGGGCACCATTGTGTCCAGAGAAAGGCACCCCGGGTCCTTTGACATCGTACATGTTAAGGACTCCACCGGACACACCTTCGCCACCAGGTTAATCAATTTCACATGCTATATCTAAATCTAACATTGTGTGTCTTCTCACCAGATAGTAACTTATGAAACAGTCTTAAGATGGCAACTTTTAACTATTCAAAAGGTAATTTACCATTCCCCTGGTTAGAAAGCTTTTATTTGTCTCTACCCAATGTTTTTTGGTTAGTAAAGCATTTTTGCTGGCAGGTTAATAACTATTCACAGAAGGCAATCTAGATCTAGACAAAATAGAAAATACAATTTTGTAAAGTTGTCTACCTGGAAATTGAATCTGGTATCTCTGAAAAGAAGCCTTTCTGGTCATAGGCATTAATAAATTACGCATGATCCGAAGTGGGGTACCAAAAGACTCCAGTTTGTGTAGGAATCTAAAATAGCAACATCAGCGATTAAAAAAATTGGATTATCGTCACCAAAACTTTTTAAATAATTTGCATTTCCAACAATAAAAAATAGAAAAAGTATTGCTTATATTTATAAAAATGAAAACTTTAGTCCTCTGAGAAAATGGAAATTAACATAATTTCCATTTTTTGGAATTCTGTAAATTTCATTGCCATTAAAATATTGAAAATGTCAAAAATTAATATAAAAAATTTATTGAAATCTCGAATAACGAATAGTAAAAATGCCACATGTTATTAATGAATGAGGAAAGCCTATCTATCGTCTACTGCATAACTATGAACTTTCATAGTCAGCGACAATGTTGAAGGTACTTAGGTGATCACTAGCACCATGTTGCATATACTCAGTGATTTTTATTGTTAACAAAGGATGTTTAGATGTGAATGTTGATGTTGTTGGCAGGTTGCACAACGTGTTCATAATCGGTAAGGGCAGCAAGGCGTACATCTCGCTGCCTCGCGGCAAGGGAGTGCGCCTCACCATCGCCGAGGAGCGCGACCGCCGCCTGGCCGCCAAGGGCGCCGCGCACTGAGTACACCATACCATAACGTACACGATGTTTTATTTAATACATCTCTCCTTGTTACATCCTTAGTCCTGCCTCTCCTGCTTGAGTTAGCCCTTTGTACTCGAGATTGCTAATTTGCACACAAAAAGACCTGGAAAAATGGATATTGATAAGTACTTCAAATGGTTTATTAAAAAAATGTAGATAATTGATTAGTATCTAAAGGTAAAGTCCTGGTGGTTCACATTGCTGATGAATTTACCACGTCAATATGACACCATTTTACTTTCTGATGAATTTTCCACGTCAATATGACTATTAGACTTGCTGATGGATTTACAAAGTCGATAAGACGCCGTTCGATTTGCTGGTGAATGTTCCACGTCCATTTGACTTACTGGTAGGTATTTACCAGTCGTAAATTTTTACCATGTCCACATGATACCATTTGACTTGCTGGTGAATTTACTACGTCCATATGCCGTTTTTCGACTTGCTGATAAATTTACCACGTCCATTGATACCATCGATTGATCGAGTGGTGAGGAATGAGCTGTGGTCAACGTTATCTACGTATGGGGTGAGCGGTTGTCTGATCCAAACATTGAAGTCTCTCTATGAGGGTTCTAGTGCCTGTGTCAGAATAAACGGAGCGTACACGGAGTGGTTTCCTGTCGAAAGAGGTGTTCGACAGGGATGTGTTGCGTCACCATGGCTGTTCAACCTTTTCATGGATAAATGTTTGACAGATTTAAAAGAAAGTATGTATGGGTTAAGAATGAATGAATTACTCATCAAATGTTTACTCTACGCTGATGATCAAGTAATACTTGCGTCATCCGCTAACGAGCTTCAGGAGATGCTAAATATTATGAATGAAGCTTTGAAAGGGAAAGGAATGAAAGTGAATGTAAACAAAACGAAAGTTATGCTTTTTGAACGAGATGAATCTATGATGAATGGCAATATTTTGATAGATGGGGAACAAGTGGAAGAGGTGAAAGAATTTGTATACTTGGGATCTAAATTTACAAAAGATGGAACATGTGAAAGTGATATCGAAAGGAGAGTGAATGCAGGGAATATGGTAAATGGTGCTCTGCATGCTTTTATGAATAGCCAGATGGTGTCTCAAAGGGCTAGACTGGCAGTGCATGCTGGAGTGTTGGTGCCAACACTTATGTATGGTAGTGAAAGTTGGGTATGGCAGAAGAATCACAAAAGTAAAATAAATGCGGTAGAGATGAGAGCGTTGAGAAGCATGAGTGGATTAAAACTGAGTGACAGAGTAAGAAATAGTGTGATAAGAGAACGTTGTGGTATAAAAGAAGACGTAGTGACTAAAATTGAGAAAGGTATGCTTAGATGGTTTGGGCATGTAGAGAGAATGAATGAAAGGAGACTGACAAAAAGGATTTATGAGTCAAGAGTGAATGCGAAAGTTGGAAGGGGAAGACCAAGGCGAACGTTCCTGGACCAAATCCAGGACATTTTAAATAACGGCCAGGTCAAGAGTGCTCTAAACCGACGAACTTGTATGAAAGGTTTAATGAGATTGAAAGAAGCGAAGGAGATATGCAAGGATCGTGGCAAGTGGAAGGATGTTGTCTTTGCCTACCCCTATGGGAATGAGGCGTGATACTATGTATGTGTATGTATGTATTGATACCATTTGACTTGCTGATGAATTTACCACATCCATATGAAGTCATTAGACTTGCTGGTGAATTTACCACGTCCAAATGCTGCAATTCGACTTGCTGGTGAATTTACCACGTCCAAATGCTGCAATTCGACTTGCTGGTGAATTTATGACGTCCAAATGATGCAATTCGACTTGCTGATGGATTTACCACGACCATACGATGCCATTCCACTTCCTGATGGATTAACCACGTCCATATGATGCCATTCGACTTGCTGGTGAATTTACCACGTCCATATGACGTCATTAGACTTTCTGGTGGATTTACCACGTCCATATGACGCCTTTCGACTTGCTGGTGGATTTACCACGTCCATATGACGCCTTTCGACTTGCTGATGGATTTACCACGTATTAGACTTGTTGGTTAGTTTATCACGTCGATATGTCTCCATTCGAGTTTCTGGAGAATTTACCAAGTCGTCATTGGTCAAATTGCCTTGTCGTTAATGATGAAATTACTATGCGACATTCGAGTTATGTACTCGCCAAAATGCCATATCGACATATTGTCGCTATTCGAGTTAACTCTTCTTCGAACTTCGAACTCTAATGCCGATATCATTCGAGTTAGTCCGGGGGCATACGATGCGGTGCGACGCCGCTTCGGAGTTCGGACCACCACCGACACGAGGCGGGGAGGGATGAATCTTATCTTAATAGTCGTCAAAATCATTTTAAAATAAAACTATCAATAGTTATTATTATTATTAAAATTTTGGCATATAGTAGTGCCAGAACAGCACTGCGCACTCTGCCAATGTCACGTAAGTGGAAAAGACACAGGAACTATCAATAGTAGTAACTGACATTTTATAACAGTAACATCTTTGTTGTTTTAAAATATAGTATATGACAGTGTAAAATATAGTATATGACAGTGGGTCAGGGGTCTATTTTTTTTTACAATAACATCAAATTACCTATAAACCTTTGCAATCTTTAGCTTGCGACCTCAGTGCGGTTACGGTCAGTTTAACCAGTATGTAAATATTATCTAAGCACGGGATATGTAACGTTTCTGTTATTTGCTACTTTACTGGTAAAATAAGTATCGATAATAAATCCAAAAGAGGGTTATTAATTGACAGTCATTATTTTAAAATATAGTGAGTATTATAATCATATACGGATCGGAAACATGAGCGCTGACTATGGGCCTCATACGAAAGCTCAAAGTTACAAAGTGTGCGATCGAGGGATTAGATGCTTGAAGTTTCTCTACGCGATCAAATCCGAAATGAGGAGATCCGCAGAAAAACCAAAGTCACTGACATAGCCCTAAGAATCACGAAACTGAAAGAAATGGCAATCAGCGGGGCACATAGTCTCACGAACCGATTGACGGTGGGGCCCGAAGTTGCTGGAATGGCGACTCCTCAGCAGAAAGTCCTATATAAGTGGACTGACGACATAAGGAGGGTCTCCGGTAGCCGCTGGACATCAGGCGGCACAGTGGGCATCATTAGGTGAGACCTTTGTTCAGCTGTGTAGGTCCATCGGTTGAAGTGAGTGAGATTATAGGTAATAACTAAACTAGTAAGGAAGCGATGTGATAGAGATAGGCAGTACGTACTATAACGCGTTTGTTTATATTATGTTATAAATTCTAGTAGGCTGCATAAGATTAACAACTCATTTAAGGGTAACTGTANACGATAAAAACGCGTGGGAGTGAACGAATTGCTCTAATTTGAATTGAAATATATTAAACTAACATGATATTGTAATGATGATGATAACAAAAAAACAATACACGCGACTGAGTTTGTTGTGGGCTCTTCTCGCATCAGGGCGCGAAGGAACCCTCGTAACTTTAGATTTGAAGTCGTTCCGGATTATCATCATCAGACGTACATTAGAATTAGTGTGGAAAAGAAAAGAAAAAAAATATTTGACGATTCAAAAGTGCTGTAATATGCCTACTTGAATAAAGATATTTTGATTTGAACTTATATGTATGTCAGCATTGAGGAAAGGCCGTAATATTGATCAAAGGATATTGTTAGAAAATAGAATTATTTTATGAGACACTTTTATTTAATAATTGATACTTTTACAAAGAAAACCAAAGATATTAGAACATTTATTTTGGACAGCCAACAGCAGGTACATAATATAAGTTTAACTTATGATAAGAAAAAACTAAAATACATTGAATATGTCCAACTAATAATAAGCTATCACAGCATGCGATAATTATACATGAAGTCAGATTAAATTAATAAATTATATCATAAGATGATATTATTATTAAATGTCAAATAAAAATTAAATTAAATATAAACATATTAATTAAAGGAAAGATGTTAAGTACAAATATAAAATAAAATTACAATACATCGGCAAATCATCCTACGTTTAAATTCACAAAAACTTATAAAAAATATCTATCTCTAATGCATGTTTCACACATTTGTTTATATAACATTGACATTCGTGGTATTGGAATTGGAACTTACATACAAGTTCTAGACTCAATATCACTATGAAATAGTTTGAACATTTACATTTTACAGCTGATCTATTAAGTTAGTGCCATTCTTCATAATGTGTATGAGATATTAAATATACTTCTGGACACATCTATTGGCCCACCTTGCATTTTCAGCTTCGTTTGGTCCTAGCTAAAATTTTATATTAGGTCGAGCAAAAAGTTTTTATGCAGTTTTGAACCTGGCACATTCATAATTTCATTCAATAGTCTTTTTTTGAATTTCGAACACAGAATTTAAAGAAACAAAAGACAATTTGGAGCCTGTTCGTTGTTAACAAACAATCGAATACTAAAAAAAACTTGATTTTATTGGTTTACTCGGATTTAATTCTTGAAAGTGTGATTTTTCTCATTGGTTTTGCAACAAACATTACTTATTCTTACCATTAAGGTAAGGTTCTATCAATAATCAATGGATACTTCGCCTGAAGTCGCCGCCCAAGCTGTGGCACTTATCCAGGCGGGACACAGCCAACGAAATGTGAGTGTTCAACTTAATTTAAGTCGATCTGCGGTCCGAAATGTTTATTCGCGGTACCTAGAGACTGGCGGCTTTGTTCGTCGCCAAGGAAGGCCACGATCTCGGGTCACAACTGAAAGGCAGGATCGATTCATCGTGACGACCAGCTTGAGAAATCGTCACCTTACCTCCATTGAGATACAAAACCAACTTCGCGACTTCCACGGAGTATCTGTGAGCGCTCGAACAGTTCGGAGAAGGTTAAAAGAACGCGATATGGTACCACACAAGCCAGCTAATGGCCCCAAACTAACGCGAGCCCATCGAACAGCGCGCCTTCATTTCGCGCGCACTCATTTAAATTGGACTCAGCAGCATTGGAGCCGTGTACTCTTTTCTGATGAGTCTAAAATTGTGTTACATGGCAATGATGGAAGGAAGAAGGTCTACCGACGTAAGGGGGAGCGTTTTGCACAATGCTGCTTTGAAGAGAGGGTTGCTTATGGCGGTGGCTCATGGACTGTCTGGGGCGGTATATCCGCGAGCGGTAAAACTCAACTTGAGATTGTTACGGGACCACGGCTGCCAACATTAAATGCTGAAAGGTACATTCGTGAGTGCTTAGAACCTCACGTGATGCCATACGCGGACTATGTGGGCCCAAATTTCCTTTTTATGCATGATAATGCAAGAGCCCATACGGCCGGCATCGTCAGGGAATATCTTCGGGGTGTGAACATCACAGTTATGGACTGGCCAGCCAGAAGCCCAGACATGAACCCCATTGAGCACATGTGGGACGAGCTAAAAAGACTTGTTAGGGCTCGTCAGCCAGTTGCCCAGACGATGCAGGAGTTGAAAACTGCCATAGAAGAGGAATGGGAGATGATCCCCCAAAATTTCATAGAGCGGTTGATAAACTCTATGCCTAATCGTATGAGAGCTGTGGTAGAAGCCTATGGAGGCAACACGCATTATTAAATGAAACCTTTATTAAATTGAACATGTTTTTTATTAAATAATCAAGTGCCTTGATCAAGGCGCCTTCATCATACCCGACTTGTTAGGCGTAGCTCCATGTCGTGTGGTATTCTGAATTCCAATTTAAAACATTACGATCGAACAAGATGGTAAAAAGTACCAGGTATAAAACTGCATCAATAGTTTTTGTTCAATCTAGCAATAATATTTCGGTAGGGACCATCGAAACCTAAACTCTAAGGTGGGCCAATAGATGTGTCCAGAAGAGTATATAGCATCAACTAAACTATCGATATATTTGTTATTAAAAAATTACGACATGATACGGCCGGGCAGTTAAAATTCACAGACTAAGTTCGATCGATCAAAACGAATCGACCAAAACTGAAAAATAGATTAAATATAATTTGTAACAAAGAAGGGAGATAAAAAGTATTCCTTCTTACGACTTTTTATTCTTGACAAAAAAAACGATTTTCATACCTTTCGACACTTGGCATTTTATATCGATATTTTTAACAAGCTTAATCTATGGCTCACTTCTCAGTTGCTAATGCGTCGCTAGCTTTGAGTTTTTTAAGATTCTTGTTTATTTTGATGTAGGTTTTTCTAAAAATGAGTATCAACGTGCTGTTACTGTAGACGAGTTGTATATGTTATTACTTATTAATCTTGACTATCTTTCCAGCGTCTCGTATATTAGTCCAAGAAAGGGAAATTCTATGGGGTAAGTCCAATGTAGAGTTTTAAAAATAAAACTGAAAATATGAGTAAATTGCCAAAACTTTTTATTTCCAGACTGATAATTTTGCTACTGGTATAAAGAACTATTTTATGTAACTGCCATTGTAGAGACCCTCTGTTGCGATTAAAATAGCGAGACATTTACTGTTGTCATCTCTTATCTGAGTATGTAATAAATGAAATTCATCATCAGTTATAACTCATTTATTCTTATACCGAAAACCATCCTGATCTGTGCCTAATTTCTGTAGGACACATACCTTTAAGTAAGTAGCAAAATTAAAGGATACATGTATCAATGTGTAAAATATGCACCATTCAATCCACTTATCTTCTGGCCTTGCTAGGATGACAATTGTAAATCTTGATTAACATTGAGATTGTTACCTCTATATATAATTGCTCAAACCAAAAGCTTCATCACACAAATACATACAGGGTTATTGGAATCACACAGTGTCTAGGCATCAGGCACTAAAAGGTCACTATTAATGAGTTTCTCATATAGTATTGAATTTAGAAACAGGTGAATCTCATTTATTACTATATGCTAATGTAAATTTTGTAGTTTGAGTCCACAACAGCCAAAAGGACTATAGAGAAAGCCTTTGCAACAAAAAAAAGCGAGCCATTAGAAGGGTTACATATGAGAATATGCTTTCCATCAAGGGCACCAGTGCAGTGCAGCAATTTTTATTCGTTGTAGTAAATTTACACTTCCTAGGTACCCATAACATTAAATGTTTATTTAAATAATAAAATCTCATGTCATATTAATATTTTATTTTTAGGTAATGATATAGTGAGGAAATATACAGAAGTGACAAAGTATCTATAAATATTTAGAAAAGTGAAAACAAGCTTCTAAATCTCACTGAAAAAAAGTTTGTTTTTTACAATCAACTTCCTGATGTTGCTGAAGAAAAAAAAACACAGATGCTACAAGTAATATTGCACCAGAGTCGTCACGTTATGTTCCTATCATCCGCAAAAGAATAATGCAAGCTGATAATTTTTAAGAGTATTTTTGCCAGCAACTCAAGATTTGTGCACCTTCAAAATCTTACCTTCCAAAATAAAAGTTTTACACACTGTCACTGAAATGCGGTGTGGCTCAATGGCCCAACAATCATCATCATTAAGGTTGGAACAAATCTCAACAGCCTTAATAGCACAGGTATCAAAGAGACATGAGCTCAGATTATGTCTTATCTTCAGGTGAAACATTAAGACAGTGTAGAGCATGATTTACAAATTTATAATTGTTAATCTCTTTCTTTCTTTTATATAGATTATTCTTGATTATTTTGTAAATTAAAAAGTATTATTATTAAATTGTCTTATTAAAGTATTATTATTTTTGAAATATATCAAATTCCACTCACATCTCAAAATAGATATGAATTCAAATTATTCCAACTTTGTGTCGTTCATAATCTATTGTCTCTTGAAAGGAGATCACTTTGCTGCCATGATCAATATGACAGCATTGAATTAACATCAAACATTCTTTGGTTTCACACACCTAAACTTAGAACGCACCAAACACCCCTCTTTTTTACTTCACATTCCCAAACAAATTATGCCTATAATTCCATCATTTACAGTACCTATTCAAAGAAATTATAACAAATCTTACTTGGAGGTCAATATCTTCCACAGCAACAAATTAAAGTTTAAAAATGAATTTAAAAAGTGACTAGGTAGCTTGTATTTCTTTTTTTCATTACATAACACATACTCCAGACACACACACACACTCATACCATTCAAAGACACACCCAAGCGGATTCTCTCTGGCACTTAATAAGAGTAGAATAAACAAATGTAAAACCCTTAGTTGGGCCTTAAATTATTTTAATTAGATTATATGTTAATTTTAAAAGGGCTGTGGATTTTGTAAAATAAATAAATAATAACCACAAATTTCATTACATACCGCAGTGATGTTCAGCACTTCTACTAGCTTCACTGGATTCATGTTAGTCTACTGTTTCCATATATGTGGCTCTAAATATTTCAATAAACATTCAAAACAATACACCCATTTCAAAGAAATTATAAAACCTTGTTTAGTCTAACAGCAACTCTATTCTTGGAGAAGAAATTGTCCATCACTGTTCCTCAGTGCAAAAAAGGGACAGAGCCACTATCGTATTCGAATTGTTGGTGAAATTACCACGTCGACATGATAAATCCCCTAGTAACTTAAAAGGCAACAATAATATGTAGACATGGTAATTGCTGCCTTTCGAGTTACTGGGGGATTTATGTCGCCATTCGAGTTACTGGTGAAATTACCATGTCGACATATTGTTGCCATTCGAGTGCAAAGGGATAAATACAAATTCAAATGTAACGAATTCTCTATTCACAACGTCACTGTTGCGCTCATCAATATGGTGATAGAAAACATGAAAATTACCAAAATGTCTACAATTTAAGTATTCGTCAAATGTCGAACGATTATCATCATACTTCAATCAGTTTACACGAAAACCAAGAACCACTATCTATACCATATAATTTGATACAACTGAAGTAACATGAGACAATGAAACTCGCAAGACAACAATTTATACAAAAATCATTTATTAGGAAAATGTACCATAATCATTCAATCATATCACAGATTATAAACGCAATCATTATATAAATATTACAAAAAAAAAACCAGTACGCTTCTTGGCTAGCTGAATACGATAAAGTCACCATTACGTCATGTCTACGTCAATTGTATGACCTATGAATGTCATTTAAAGGTCATTACTGCACAGGGGAGTGATCTGAACTTTAACAATGCCTTTAAAGACGCTTCGCCACGACACGCGTTTGTTTAGCAATGTGATCTCCCCAGATAAATGAGGATACAGTCTAAACGTTAACCAGGTAAGAAGTAATTTACCTCTTCCTCTACATCTTTGCTGGTATGTACCTTTCACCAGTCCTAACTAGTATCCAAGACCTTTACTCTTGAATTATGAAGTCAACGTGCATGATGAGCTCGTAAATGTCTCAGTAAATCCCTACGTCTTGCCAATGGCTTGTTGCACAGTGGACAGGCGTGAACCCCGCTGGTCCCAGGTTCACCAGCTGTGTGTAAACGTACGTGCTTATTTAAGTTACTAGGATCCCCGAAAGCACGTTGACAATGTCTGCAACGCAGCGGTTTGTACCCGGTGTGTGTCCGTATGTGTATCTTGAGGCCGTATTTGCGGGAGTAAAGCTTACCGCAGTATAAACATATATGACCGTCACGTGATCTTCCCCACGCTGCTGCTATTGCTTCCAGACGTGCCGGGTCTGGTGCTGGTGCGGAGATGTGTGGGATAGGCGGCGTGGTGGGTGCAGAGCGCAGACGCGTGATGCATAACCGCCAGAAGGCGGTGGGGTCGCAGGGTCCACACGAGAGGAACATGTGTATCTTCAGAGGGTTCGGTTGCTCGAATTCAGCTCCGCATTCATGACACACATAGTTGTTTTTATCTGTACAAATACAAAAAAATGATAATTTAATGAAACGCTATTAAAGGCAGTTTGAACAACATGCTTGAAAAAGTGCAGAGACGAGCTACTAAAATGCCACGAGAATTGAAAAATTTTACATATGGGCAAAGGCTTGCAAAACTTGGAGTCAGCACCCTTAAGAGTAGGCGAGAAAGAGACGATCTCATAGAAGCTTACAAAATCATGAACGGTTTTCACAACGTGTCAGGGTTTGATGAAGTATTTAAAAAAATTTAAAAAGTGTAACCCCAAGATAAGAGGTCACAATTTTAAACTCGGGTGTAAGCGAGCATCATCAAACCCATTTAAGCACTTTGTCAGTAATAGAGTTGTACACCAGTGGAACAAATTGCCTGAGGGTGTGGTGACTGCGAGATCGCTAAATCAGTTCAAGAATAGACTGGACGAGCATAGAAATGGCAAAAAACACAATTTAAGTGTGAAGTGAAACTTCTTTAGGGGCATGAGGGTAAAATTTTACCAATGAAACGCGTGATTAGCGTCACGAAGTTGTGTAGCTTTTTGAACGCTAATTCACTTGAAGGTTAGGTAATTTTAATATTCATAAAAAACACGTGACATTTTTATTTGCAATTCGTCATTTGAGATTTCAATAAATGTTAGTAAGTGTTAGTAGTAAGCAATAAGTGTTAAGAATATAGCTCACCAGTGATGTTGCGGAGGGTGAGGAAGGGCATGTCCAGTAAGGCCAGGGTGTTGTCGTCGAACCAGAGTCGCAGTTCGTGTAGTGGTGCAGCGTCTACTGTCATACGTAGTTGTAGGCGTGGTTCCACTGCGGTGTACGCACAAAGCAGCGCGGCGGCGTTAGGTGCAGCATCAGCTGGTCGTGCACTCACCACAACCCTCGCTATACCGTCGCGAGCACATAATCTTCCACTGGAGTCCGGCTCCACGTACACCTACACAGCACAGTTTTACTTTAGTTGTTTACTCATCAAATGTTTACTCTACGCTGATGATCAAGAAATACTTGCATCATCCGCTAATGAGCTACAGGAGATGGTAAATATTATGAATGAAGTTTTGAAAATGAAAGGTATGAAAGTAAATGTAAACAAAACGAAAGGTATGCTTTTTGAAAGAGACGAATCTATGATGAATGGCAATATTTTGATTGATGAGGAACAAGTGGAAGTGGTGAAAGAATTTGTATACTTGGGATCTAAATTTACAAAAGATGGAATATGTGAAAGTGATATTGAAAGGAGAATGAATGCAGGGAATATGGTAAATGTCTTTATGAACAGCCAAATGGTGTCTCAAAGGACCAGACTGGCTGAGAGTGAAGGAAGCGAAGGAGATAAGCAAGTGGTTAGTGGAAGGACGAGATCTCTGCCTACCCCAACGGGAATGAGAAAACTTCTTTAGCATCGTTCTGATTTGAAAATCGATGAATGGAAAAAACTACAGTAAATGGAACGGACACATATATCTGCATCCAAAGTAACAATTCAGTGGACAATAAATTTTTTGATAAATATAAATTAAAATTCGAAATTGTTCATCAGAACAGAAAAACATTTGATGAATGGAGATATAAGTTCCGTATTTAACAGTATGAGTTATAATTTTTAGACACTGTATTTATACTTCGGTGCTAAAGAAGTGGACTTTAACGACATTATTCTAGAGTTTTAGGGCTTTTGGCCTTACTATTTAATTCTGGACTTCCTTATTGGTCTAGTGGTTAGCATGTTCGACTACAAACATGACGTCCTGAGTTCGAGTCCTGGGTGGGGCCAATTCAAAATCGATATTGAGTTTTCTATTAAGATTTGCCCGGGAATTTGGCGGTGTGCTCAAGCCTCATGCCTTGGAGAGCAGGTTAAGCCGTCGGTCCTGCGCCTGATCCCTTTCAGATCGTGTCGGATTCCTGTCACGATCCGACTATGAGAGTGAAGGAATAGAGAATGCAATTCTATACGCCTGCCAATCCGCTGTGGAGCAGCATGGTGGGTCTATGCTCTAATAACTCTCTCTCGCATGAATGAGGAGCAGCAGTAGACACGATAATGGGCTGCTACTTACTTTTTTCGCGAGCAGCCAGTTTAGCATAAACTTACATTATAATATAGATAGATAATAAGCTTTATTGAACACCACGCTAAAAATAGATGTACAATTACTCAGTATAAGGTAGTTTTAGTGTGCAATTGGGCGGTCTTATCGCTCATTAGAAATCTCTTCCAGTCAATCCTGGCGTAAGGGAATCCGTCAAAGAAAGGAGAGACAAGGTAAGTGGTGTGTATAAATGAATAGGCATACAATTACTACATATATACAGAATATTGTAAATAAAGTAAGTAGCAGCCCATTAACGTCCCACTGCTGGGCACAGGCCTCCTCCCTCATACGAGAGAGGGTTTTTAGAGCATAGACCCACCACGCTGCTCCACTGCGGATTGGCAGGCATAGTACACAAGTGCACTCCCTATTCCGTAACTCTCATAGTCCAATGTGACGGTTCCGACACGATCGCAGAGAGATTAGGCGCAGGACCGACGGCTTAACGTGCTCTCCGAGGCACGGGGGTGGATCACACCGCCAACTTCCCAACTTCGGGCAAATATTGAGAAAATCTTAATCGAAAACTCAATATCCATTTCGAATTGGCCCGACCCGGGACTCGAACCCAGGACCTCATGTCTGTAGTCGAACATGCTAACCACTAGACCAATGAGGCAGTAAATTTTGTATTGTGTTTAAATTTTGTAGATTGTAAATACATACAAATAAATAAAGTATTGAATATTCTCATGCTAAAAGTCGTGCAAATTAAAGTATATTATCTCTGTTACCTATATGGTAAATTGGAGCAAAATTTGCCTACAAATTCGTACGTAAACAAAATATACTCACATTTCGTAGTGGCACATCTTCGCAGGCTGCCTCCAGCTCGTCAAGGGAAAAGGGCCGCGACCGACACCCACCACGCAACCCGCGCACGCTTAGTACTCGAGACCCCTCCCACATCCCTACCCCTCAATCACCCCTGCACTCAACACTAATAACACTAGTCCAGGTTTTAGAGAAGAACTTAGAGGTGCAACTTCTCACACAAAGAATTATAATATGGATATGACGCTCCTCTTAAATGTTAGAGATTTTGTTGATAATAATCTCTATCACTTTGTAATTATAGTCTGTATATGATCTTTCCCTACAAATAGAGATGTGCTGTTGCACTTGATGAGACTTCAATATCTTATTAACTTCTTAAAAAATTATAGTCTGTATAGTAACTTCCATTATAGGCTAGACGTGTTAGTGCGCTTGTAGAGCCACACACAGAATCACTTTATAATCTTCCTATGCAAGTTGGAGATGTTCTGATATGGATGTCATCGGATCATTAAGTAGTCACAGGAAGAGATTAGTATGGAATTGGTTTTCAAGTCGCGTTGTTTCTCTATCAATTTCCCACAAAAATAATTATAGTCTGGATCTTCCTCTCTAAGTTAGAGACCTTTTTGACATAAGTGACGTTGGTTCCTTAACACTTTCTCGCGCAATGGATTATAGTCTGGATCTTAATCTCT
Organism: Elymnias hypermnestra; assembly: GCA_015832385.1. Classification (NCBI taxonomy): domain Eukaryota; kingdom Metazoa; phylum Arthropoda; class Insecta; order Lepidoptera; family Nymphalidae; genus Elymnias; species Elymnias hypermnestra. Next base: position 1,414,308 of record JACTOM010000930.1, on the reverse strand, counting down.
AAGTTAGAGACCTTTTTGACATAAGTGACGTTGGTTCCTTAACACTTTCTCGCGTAATGGATTATAGTCTGGATCTTCCTCTTTAAGTTAGAGACCTTTTTGATATAAGTGACTTTGGTTCCTTAACACTTTCTCGCGCAATGGATTATAGTCTGGATCTTTCTCTCTAAGTTAGAGACCTTTTTGATATAAGTGACTTTAGTTCTTTAACACTTTCTCGCGCAATGGATTATAGTCTGGATCTTCCTGTCTAAATTAGAGATGTGCCTACGCACTTGTTGACACGAATGAAGTATGATCGCTAAATTCAAACTATATATATGGTAGGGCGAATTCAGAGGGCGGAGGGCGAGAATCACCACCCTCCGCAAATCTGTCCGTGATTAAACAATTGTTAGCGAAACAATTACCCCGCGGATACGCCTTCCCACATACCGCGACTAAATGATACAGCCCAACCGCTATTGATATCAAAAAAATAGGGAGGGTACTTTATTAATTTCATTTGTATTGTATACTAGTTGCTTTTATGATCACACCTGATGGTGAGTGATTAAGCAGTCTAAGATGGAAGCGACTGTTAATAGATAACTTATCTCCTATTGTTTCAAAACAACATCGTACTGAAACGCCTTTGAAGGCTGTAACCAGCCACGAAAAAGCCTCCCTATTCTGAAGGTCATATGTAGGTCACGACGTGTGACCTATATATGACTTTCAAAATTAAAGTATTTGTTGCTGACAGTAGTGATAATACCGTCTATGATGGTTTACGCCATGTTTTTGCTGTTACGATGATAGCCAGCCATGGCCAATGCCTCAAAGTTCAGTTCAAATTAGAAAATGTTACTTCCTAAATTTATCCTTACGGGACCTCTGCTAGCAAAGTGAGTATTAGCACCATTACGTCAAAAGGGCTGTGTCTGGTTTAGTAACAACTTCCGTTTGAAGTCGTTGTTTTAATAACAATTGGGATTGGTGGAGTTATTCTTCGAGTGGAGAGTTTTACAAGAGTGTATACGAGTAATTGGTGGTTGCGCAATAGAGCATTTAGATTATATTTGTGACACGAGGAGACTAAAGTGTGAGACATAATTTTGGAGCATTGGGTCACCACGCTGCTCCAAAACAGATTGACAGGCTGTATATATCCCAGAATTAGATCTAGAGACTATCTTTTAAATTTGAGTCATTATAACCTTTTTCATGGTAATAAGGTTTGCTCTCTCTTATGTGAAGTAGAAAGTGTTGCAGGGGCGGTAGGCGGAGAAAACCAAATGTATATGTAAAATGAATTGCTGTTCTTTAGTTTCACTAAAACTCGAGAACGGCTAGACTGATTTGGCACATCTTGATTTTGAATTATATGTGGAAGTCCAGGGAAGGATTAAAAGGTGAGTATTAATGGAAATAATGCTTGGAATATGGTAAAAATAACATTATGGTTTTCCCTTAAAAACCATCCATACAACGTTTGACATACGTTTGATGTTCGTCCCGTCGTTTAGAAACCAATTTTAAAAATCTTTCAGGAATGAAATTAAATTTAAAAGATTATATTTGACGTTCATGTCAATATTTGATGTTCGTACCGGCGTTTTTAAATAATTTTGAATTTTAAAGTCGTTGAGGAATCGATTTAATTTAAAAGTGAAGCTTTTTTTCTCAATGTTTTAGTTCTGAATGTCAATATTTGATGTTTCGAATTTCGTTTAGAAATCAAATTAAATTTAAAAGTGAAGTTTTTTTGAACATCAATATTTGATGTTTGGACTGTCGTTTTTAAATAATTTTAATTTTAAAGTCGTTCAGAAATCAAATTAAATTTAAAAGTGAAATATTTTCTTCGAATGTTTTGGTTTTGAATGTTAATATTTTTATGTTTGGACTGTCGTTTAGTAATCAATTTAATTTTAAAGTCGTTCAGAAATCGATTTAATTTAAAAAAGAAGTTTTTCTCTCAATGTTTTAGTTCTGAATGTCAATATTTGATGTTTGGAATTTCGTTTAGAAATCAAATTAAATTTAAAAGTGAAGTTTTTTTCTATGAATGTTTTGGTTTTGAATGTCAATATTTTTATGTTCGTACCATCCTTTTCAAATAATTTTAATTTTAAAGTCGTTCAGGATTCAAATTAAACTTAAAAGTGAAGTTTTTTATTTCAACGCTTTAGTTTTGAATGTCAGCGTTTGATGTACGTGCCGTCGTTTAGAAATGAAATCAAATTTAAAAGAGTTCTTTTGTTGTTATCTCATTTGACATTGACAACCAACAATTTCTAAACGAACTATAATATTTGACGAACTTTGAACTGAGCGTGAAGGTCTGCATTCTGGCATTCTGCAATTATGAGTCAATACGAAGTTTATCAGTTAGTTATAATTATAATAAGTTAATAATAAACAAGATAATAATTTTATTAATGAATAAATAATAAATAACTATAACACAAAAGTCAAATCGCTATTTACGAGCATTTTTTTAACAAAGTATAAATGATTTCACGTCAATATTAAAAGTCCCTTTGTGTCACATTTCGATATATGATGTGTATATGTGGTACTGTTGACAGTCAGCGAATTTAACTAGGGATTTCCCCGGATTCTGTCTATATTATTGACTATATTCAATATAATTTATAGAAAAGTTTATGCTTGTATAAGTCTTGAAGGCACACACTCCGAAAATGGGACTTCTATTCGTCTAATTCTGAAAAAGAGAGAAAAAAATAATTACACTTAAAAAAGAACAGAGCAAACGACTTAATACATACAGTTAGAGATACAATTGACGACAAGGGTATTACAAACCTAGGGAGAAAACCAGGGCATTCAGGGATAATCACAGGTAAGGATGACTTTTTGAAGTAATACCGTGTTCTAAATTGCTGATTCGTCTGCAGGTTCCGTCTAATCCGAGCGTCCAACTAGCGATAGAAAGGCGCGATCAACCTAATTCCATTGTAAACAACAGAAATGTTTTGTTTCGACGTTATCACGTAAAATGATCGTACGTTAACCGATTTTACAGAAAACCAATTTCATTTTCAGTGGCCAAAGTGACGAGAGTTGGTTAAAATTTTGCGGATCATTTCTTGTCGCACAGGGATCTTAGGTTAACTAACTAAGTTAAACAAACTGCATTTGCAATTATTTGTAAAAAAATATACTTGACGCTTTAAAAGAGATTGTTAAGCCGACTTTGATAATAGTATAGAAACCCTAGGCAGAAAAACTGGAGTAAAACTGGTCATTATTGCACGTGAAATTTTGAAAATAGCTATGGAGGTAGCCTTGTTTTTTCTCCAGCGGTGCGTATATGATTTTTTACTCATTCTGTGTTGACTTTTCTATCAATAAATAAAATTTTACCATCGTCTTATGTTTTAAGCTGCCTGTGCCACTTCGATATAATGAAAAGTGAGTTAGGCACCAGTGGAATCTAACCAGGAGAGAACGAGCCACTTTTGTCCCGTAGACACGGGCAGAAAAGAGAACTTTTCACCCCACAGCACAACTAGTTCGTTTCGAATCATCAAATCGAATCATTTGATTATATTAAGCCAAAAAACTCAATCTTGCATCCTTGAAACATATATGAATAGATATAAATGCTGCTTCCTTATGTATGATAACATCTGCGATTGAATTTTGTGCTAGCATTCTGTTTAGGATAACGCACAAGTGTAAGTGTGTAAACACCGGTGCACTATCTGGTCCCTCACCCTCACAGTCCAAGTTGCATGGCAATTCGACACGACCGGAGGGAGTACAACCGTAGTAACCAAAGCTTTACAAATTGGGACCTTGCTTTGTAACACATTTTGTTTTTGGTACTGGGACATGCACACGCACCCCGGGTAGGGAGTGTGGGACTCACTGAACTATCAGAATACCCACTAAAACCCAGCTGAACCCTCGACATCCCTGAGTGGAGAACCAGAGGTACGAGTACACAATCCACTCTGGTACCCCGGATGTAGTCGTCTCATATCAATAGTTTAGGGAGGGGGAAGAAGATGCGTAAATCTACGCATCCTGCTTCTCCGCGCCGATGACATTCTGTCTCGCTTTCTCCGAAGCCTCCTTCAACGACATTACGGATTCACAGAACGTAGCGACAGCCCTCCAGCCCGTCTCGTTAGCAAGCATTGCTCCAACTTTGCTCACCAACGAGAGGTTCCCTCCAAATATAAATAAGAACTGCCTCATTGGTTAAGCTGTCGGTCCTGCACCTGATCACTCTCCGGTCATGTCGGATTGCCATCACGTCCCACTATGAGCGCGAAGGAATAGAGGAGTGTACTTGTGTACAATGCCTGCCAACTCGTGTGCTTTAAAAACCCTCTCTCCTATAAGTGAGATGACCTGTGCCCAGCAGTGGGAAGTTAAGTCACTCTATATACCTAAGTTGCATATTATATAATCGATTGGATAAGAAGCATAAAATCCGTTTATTAAATGGTAAAAGCTATGCAAAATTTGTAATTTATAAATGGCTAAAGAAAGTTTCCACTCTGAATAACAGCATAAGAACTCTTGAGCTTTAAAATCGACTCCCCTTATCTTCTTTCAAAAATTAATTTCATCTGTCCGCGAGTTAATTCTCACCGTAGGACTAATGTGTTTCATATTTCGCATTCTAAAACAAGATATTCAGAGAATACATTCACAAGAAGGAGCTGTAAACAGTAAGTAAGTAAAAAGTAAGTAGCAGCCCATTAACGTCCCACTGCTGGGCACAGACCTCCTCACTCATACGAGAGAGGGTTTTTAAAGCAAAGACCCACCACGCTGCTCCACTGCGGATTGGCAGGCATAATACACAAGTGTACTCTCTATTCCTTCACTCTCGTAGTCCGACGTGACGGCAATCCGACACGACCGGAGAGAGATCAGGCGCAGGACCGACGGCTTAACGTGCTCTCCGAGGCACGGGGGTGAATCACACCGCCAACTTCCCAACTTCGGGCAAATATTGAGAAAATCTTAATAGAAAACTCAATAT